>JASJET010000380.1:2240000-2802466 GCA_034092305.1 Diaprepes abbreviatus | reverse complement strand
ATAATAATGTTAAAAGCTCTCTTGACATTTGTTCCAATATGACAGTAGTTGGAAAATCTAGTATGTACCGAATACTGAAGGAAAAAAAATGACTGGAATTGTTAATATTCCCATGCCACATTCAATCACAGGCGGACGAAAAACCTCGTTGGAAGAAGAGATATAAACTGCAATAAAGGAGTTGTATATACATTTTATTATGAGAAGCAGATCCCAACCGTCGACAAAATTCTAACTAAAATCAATGAAGATCGGATTTTTTCTGAAATTTAAAGAACTGAGCTCTGGAAATTGCTCAGAAACTAATTTTGCTGAGAAAAACCAGATAGGAAATTTGTTGTTATAGATCGTCCGGAAAATGTCCGTTGGAGAAGAACATATCTCCCTCAAGTAAAAGGTACTTACAAAATTAGTAATTTAACTGAACTTTTGAAAGATTTTTTTGAATGAAGTTACTGCAGAAAATTGGGAAAAATCCATATAATAAAAGAATAAAAGAAAATGTGGAAACTCGATCGGTGAGATAAAGGAACCAATTATAATTAATTTGAGTGAAGATTACGAATTAGATACTTAATGTTTACCAGCGTAAACACAATTTATTATATAAATTTCTGTAACATATAAAAATTAATCATATATGAATCCCTTTTTAGTGTTTAATTGTAATTCTGCAGATGGTTTAAGAAATAAATGAACTAAAACATCAAATGTCCTAAATAGATTTTTAATTAATTATGACCGAGAGCCCAAAAAAATTTTAATATTATATGGACGAATTTATTTTTTTCTATATGTTTAACTTCTTGTATTTTTGACAATAGGTATTTTGTAAGTTTTTATAAATTATAACTTAGAATTTTTTGAGAGAAAAAGCTACGTTTTAATCTGAATGTGAGTAAAACGGTTTCTATGCCATAATTAACTTTTTATTTTAGGTTTATTGCCGAAATAATATTCTATACCATAAATACTTAGTGATAAAATAAACCTCCTTTCGACGCCTAGGACAAGGATTAAAATCCTTTTTAACACTTCACACATCCAAATATCTATTGCCA
This sequence comes from Diaprepes abbreviatus, assembly GCA_034092305.1. Lineage (NCBI taxonomy): Eukaryota > Metazoa > Arthropoda > Insecta > Coleoptera > Curculionidae > Diaprepes > Diaprepes abbreviatus. Next base: position 2,801,405 of record JASJET010000380.1, on the reverse strand, counting down.
TCCAACCCAAATAGGGCATTATTATAGATCGGTATTTTTGATTATAAAATTTCTAACCCATCCTACGAAAAATATGTGTTTAACAGATTTGGCCAAAGACACAGGACTGAAGAACACAGATAGTTTGCGAAGAAAAAAAAGGATAAAGAATGATTTAATCCTCTCTCTAGTTCTTGAATAAACTATAGTAAAAGAAGCAAAATCGGATCTATTTTCCTGAACTCAAGGCTCTTGGGGGGGGGCGATCGCCCCCACCGCCCCCCCCCCCCTTGGATTCGCGCCTGTATATATATATATATATATATATATATATATATATATATATATATATATATATATATATATAGGGTGAACAACATTCATAATAATGTTGACATTTCCTTCATAAATACGGAGCTTTAATTAAATGAAGTAAAGTAACATTATGTACTAAACCATTTATATAAAAAAAAAATTAAACTCTAAAGGGGATAGTGTTATAAACAGTTTATATTTAATTGTAAACAAAACAATATTTATTAAGACACTTTAAATATGAAGAAGCTTGTAAATACAAGAGAATTCTTATATTAATACAATCATTTTTAATCTAAATATATACATAAAGATTTACTAGCAACTTTTAATTTTTACACTAGGTCAAACTTTCAATTTACTTAACTGTTTAAGGATCTGGAATTGACCTTTCCTAGAGTTGAATTTTTGAAATGGTAATCAATCGCAGCTTCTCACTACTTTGACAAAGGATTTTCATGACACAAATTTCCTATCTGAGCTAAGATCAAAAATTTTTGTTTGATTAATTAATAACATATTCAAACAAAGATTATTATTTTATTTTTAGACAAAACAAATACATAAAAGTAAAATTTATGTAATTTCCAAACATACTTAATAATATTGAAAAATTTCATATTATATGCAATCATTTATTTCTATTTTAATATGGCGTATTGGTTTTAAACGTATAATCATTTTAAATTTTAACACGACACCAGTTTTGATATTGAGCTTTATATGTCAGTGGAACATTAACTTTATGGTAAAACGATACTGTTGTTGGTTAATGCACACCTAATTCAGGACTTTTTTTTGTAGAGCCAGTGTATGTTATTAAGTCCAAGTTTAGTTGCTTCAAGATGTTTACATCAAACAGTGCTTCGTAGTTTTTTTCAGGCAGTTTATTTGTAAGAAGCACAACACAAACTTTTTGCTCTTCTTCTTGTATAAAACAATTTCCAGAAAAATGCTCTGAACAGAGTTACTTATCTGATGTATAAAAGAATTATGATCATGACCAATTTGCTTCAGCTCTTGAATTTGAAGATTCTTTTCTCTTAGAAAACTAAAATATTGATGGCATTTATTAATTATCATATATCATATCCATAAGATTAAACTTGTTATTTTTTTTATAAGGGAGATATGGAAAACGAGCAGTCCAGTTTTATATCTCAAGTTCGTGCACGGAACACAGTGGGGATATCGTTGATACAATTTTATGTCAAGTTCGTGATGACGTTACACCGTAGTGACGTCACTCACTTTGATTGATGTTCACTGTCACGTGACTTGAAGGAAATTTAATTATATTTTGGTTATTAATTAAAAATAAAACACAATATTTTTCTTTATTTTTAAGGATTTCTATTATGGAAACTACGGTTTCGCGGAAAAATTATATTTTTATTTGAATATATATATATATATATATATATATATACAGGGGCGGATCCAGCCTCTCTCTTTGGGGGGGGGGGGGGGGGGCGGTGATATCACAAAAGTACGAAAGCGAAAGCAGGCTGTTAAGGGGGGGGGGGGGGGGAGACAACAGCAACATTCCCATTTCTAATGTAAAAGGCAGGGTGGGTTGGGTCTATTTTTCTGAATTTCAAGCTCTTGAAGAGTAGGGGGGGGGGCGATCACAAGAAAAAACAAGTTGCCGACCGGGGGGAGGATGCGACCAGCATACACATTCCTAGTATAAGAGGCAGAATCGGGTCTATTTTCCTGAATTCAAAGCACTTGGTGGGGGGGCTATCGCCAGAAAAACAAGTTTGTCAGCAGGGGGGGATTGTCAACAGCATACATATTCCTAATATAAAATGCAGAATCGGTTCTATTTTCCTGAACTCAAAGCTCTTGGGAAGGGGAAAGGCTATCGCAAGCATACACATTCCTATACTCTATTCAAGAACTAGAGACAGTAATAAAACTGTTACCGAAACCTCAAACGTACCTGCTTCAGTGCGCAGATAACTGAGGACTGCCGTAAATCTAATTATATTTAATTATATTTAAATATTATAAGCTTTTATAAATTTACTGCAGCAATAAAATTTACGATAGTTCAATTTAATTTCTGTCAGTGAGCAAAGTACACCTTAGAGTGTGTCCTTAGTGATTTATCTTGTTTGTGGTTATTTTTATATATTATTTGATATTAGTGAGATACCCAAAACTAGGGCATTTTTTCCTCAACGAAAAACTTATTACGATAAAGGTTTATGATGCCTTAAGATATCAATATCTCAACAATAATGTTAAAAGCTCTATTGAGATGTATTCCAACATAACAGGAGTTGGAAAATTTACTTTGTACCGAATACTGAAGGAGAAAAAAATGACTGGAATTGTTAGTACTCCCAAGCTATATTCGATCACACAAGCTGTAATCAAAGGAGTTGTACATACATTTTATTATGAGAAGCAGATACCAACCGTCAACAGAATTCTAACTAAGATCAATGAAGATCGGGATTTACCTGAAACTAAAAGAACTGAGCTCCAGAAATTGCTCAGAGAACTTGATTTTTGCTGGGAAAATCAGATAGGAAATCTGTTCTTATAGATCGTCCGTAAAATGTCGGTTGGAGTAGGAAAATCTCTCTCAAGTAAAAAGTAGAGTTGCTAGAAATAACACAACTTACAAAATTAGTAATTTAACTCAACTTTTGAAAGATTTTTTTGAATAAAGTTAGAGTCGAAATTGGAAAGTATCCAGATAATAAAAGAATAAAAGAAATGGGGAAACTCGATCTCATGATCGGTGAGATAGAGGAACCAATTATAATCAATTTGAGCGAAGATAGCTTCACTGACTTTGATTACAAATTAGATACGTAGTGTTTACCAGCGTAAACACAATTTATTATTTAAATTTTCTGTAACATATAAAAATTAATTACATTTGAATCCTTTTTTAGTGTTTAATTTTAATTCTGCAGATGATTTAAGAAATAAATAAACTGAAACGTCAATTGTCCTAAAAATGTTTTTAATTAATAATAAAATGACCGATAGCTCCAAAAAAAATTTAATATTATATGGACGAATTTATTTTTTTTATATATGTTTAACTTCTTCTATTTTTGACAATGGGTATTTTGTAAGTATTTAAATTATAACTTAGAATTTCTAGAGAAAAAGATTACGTTTTAGTCTGAATGTACCTAAAACGGTTTCTATGTCAAAATTAAAAATAATAAAAATACTGTTGTGATTTGTGTTAAATAAGTGAAAATTATCTATATTTTCTAATGTATGTGAATTATTAAGAAATCATAAGAAAGAAAATAATATAAAACTTTTTATTTTAAGTTTTTAACCGAAATAATATTCTATGCTATAAATACTTAGTGATAAAATAATCCTCTTTCTAAGGTCTATGACAAGGATTAAGCTTCACATCCAAATATCTATTGTTATCCTATCCAAATAGTCCATTATTATAGACCGGTATTTTTGATTATAAAATTTCTAACCCATTCATATGAAAAATATATGTGTCTAACAGATTTTGCCAAAGACACCGGAATAAAGAACACAGGTAGTTTGCGAAGAAGAAAAAAAGTAACAAATGATTTATTACTCTCTCTAGTTCTTGAATAAACTATAGTATAAGAGGCAAAATCGGGCCTATTTTTCTGAACTCAAAGCTCTTGGGGGGGGGCGATCGCCCCCCCCTTGGATCCGCGCCTGTATATATATATATATATATATATATATATATATATATATATATATATATATATATTATATATATATATATATATATATATATATATCATATATGTATATATATATATTGGCAATTACCAAAAAACGATCTGATTTCCATGATTCAAGATGCAACATTTTCATCGATTAATAAATACTCTTTGAAATATTTACGCTTTAATGGATTACTTTGATTTTATTGCATTATTGAGCAAATAAGAATTGGCAACTGAACAATTCCGCAGAGACCCTGGTAGGCAAAATAAAAAGCTTTTCCAGCCATGAGAATTCGAAAAATAACTTGAGAAATGGGGTAAAAATAATTTAATGTCAGTTGGAAATGTAAATTGAACATCTGTTAAAATTAATACAATGTTGATATGTATTAAAAAGTTTTATGTTTTTTTTTAACCGACTTCTAAAAGAAGGTGCTCTATTCGTCTACTATATATTTTTCTTTATGTATGTACACCGATTACTCCGAAACGGCTGCACCGATTTAATTAAATTTTTTACGTTATGTTTAGGAAGTTGCTGCGGTGTTCTCATATTTTTTTGGATGAAATTGGTGCAGTAAAATCCAAGATGGCGCTGACAATATGGCGGCCAGAAAAATTAATTTTGTCCGATTTTCTCCAAAATTGTTATGGGGAAATTTTAGGGGGTCGTTGAGAATCTGAAATTATTTTTTAAAAAATTCAATAGGCGAATCCAATATGGCGGAGAAAAAAATTTAATTATATCCGATTTTCCCTAAAATTGGCCTGGGGGAGTTTTCGGAGTGGCACATAATGAATCCAAAATATTTTTGATAAATTCAATATGGCGGACAAAAAATCAATTTTGCCCCGATTTTCTCCAAAATTGATACGGGGGAGTTTTTGGCGTCGCATATAACGAATCTAAAATTATTTTAAAAAATTCAATATGGCGTATCCAATATGGCGGATAAAAAATTAATTTTGTCCGATTTTTTCAAAATTGATTTGAGGGAGTTTTTGAGATCCCACATTACGAATCTGAAATTATTTAAAAAAAAAATGTGGTGAATCCAAAATGGCGGATTAAAGATTCTACATCTTTCGATTTTGTCTAAAATCAGTATTGGGGGATTTTTGTTAGTGTTAATTGCGAATTTAAAATATTTTTTGAAAAACTCCATCTGGCGGATTCAATATCGCGTCCTAAAAATTTTATATTTTTCGATTGTCTCCAAAACTGATATATAGTGTTCTTGACGATGTAAATTATGATTTTAAAAGTATTTCTTCAGTATTCAATATGGCGAATCCAATATGGTGGACTAAAAATTTTACATTTTTCGATTTTGCTCAAAGGTGGGACTGAATCGTTTTTGAGGATGTAAGTAGCGCATATAAAATTACTTTAAGAAAATCTAATATATCAGATGCAATATGACGGTCTAGAAATTTTAAATTTCTGGATTTCATCCAAAATTGGTACTAGGGAGCTTTGAAGGGTTTAGATTTAGATCATATTAGGACGTTAAAATTATTTTTTGATATTCAATATGGCGGATCCAATATAGTGAAAATTTTATCTTATTCGCACTTTTTCAAATTTGGTATTAAAGGGTTTTCGGAGTCGTGTATTACGAAGATGAGGTTAATTTTTTACAACTGTTAAATTGATAAGATACAATATGAGGGACTGAAAATTTTATATTTTCTGATTTTGTCTAAAATTGATATTGCGGGGTTCTTGGGGCGTATACAATATGCATTATAAAATATATTGTGCTAAAAAATTTACGTCTCAAGTTCGTTAGATATCGATTTTGGAAGGTATTGGGGCCTATATTACCAATCTAAAATTAATTTGAAATTTAAGATAGTAGATTTACTATGGCAGATATTTATTTGACATAATTTCACTGGTATTGTAAGAATGACAGAATTTTTAGTTGTTCATTTTAGGGTGATTTACAACTTTGGATAAAATGGGTAATTTTTTGCCACCTTGGAGTCATTGCGAGATACACTAATCTCGATTAGTACTTAGTTCACATAATTTATGGATATTATATTGAATTCAAAACTAAAAATCAAAAAATAAAATTTTTATAAAACAAATTAAACCGGCTTCTAAAAGTGCCCTAAAAAGTGAAAAATAATTTTAAATTTTTATATGAAATTGAAATTTTTGAAGTCGACGCAAAATTATTTCTAAATGAAATAAATAACTACTAATATATACAAATTATGGTAAGAGAGCAATTACAAATAAAGTATTTTTAATCTGTTTATGCGAATCACATTTTGTCAAGTATTAGTTTGGCGCCGACTTCAAAAATTTCAATTTCATATAAAAATTTATAGATTCTTTTCACTTTTTAGCGTACTTTTAGAAGTCGGTTCAATTCTTTTTAAAAAAATTTTATATAAATGGACAAATTTGACAAAATTATAAAGATTTCCTAAAAACGCATTTCAATTTTACTTTTATAAAGTAAATTTATCCAGTTTTTTAAGTTAAAACAAATAAGTTTTAAAATTAGTTCATTCTCTAGGAAATACAAACAAATAGGAGTCTATAAAAAAACTAATAAATATAAGCACACGTGTCCCATAAAAAGGTTGTCAGTGAAAAATGACGTGCTCTTTATTTTATTATTGTATTTTTTAGGTATTTATCCCAATTGCTACGAAAATAAGACACAGTTTATTTTAATATATTCGTTGCTGCGAAGCTTATTATCAACATATTACGATGACTTCAAAATTAGTTAAATTTCTCATATCCTTAAGTATCATACTTTTTGTCTATCCACCAGTATGTTTTAAACTTAAATTATATAAACAATTTTACATATTATTTATTACAATTGTAACGATTGTTCTTACTTTAATCATAACTCTCTATTTCTATGTCAGCATTATATTGCCTTTTGTGACAATATTACTATCGAGAGTTATGTTTTGTGTTATAATTATCAACACAGCATTAATTAATATCATTCTTTCAATAAAACTAACAGTCAACCAGAAAAAAATGCATGCTTTGATTAAAATATTAAAAATATTAACATATAACAACGAAACTGGGGAAATAACTACAGGACCAAAAGTAATTATTGCTATATGGTGCTTCGTCGCTTGTCTGAAAGTTGGGAGCCAATTTTACCTCAAACTATATCAGATAGATAGTTTTCTGATACTTCTTTGCAAGGACTGGCTTACTTTAAGGTCGGAGTTTGTTCTTTTTACGCTCAGGACGACGGGCTTCCGATGGGTTCTTCACTCTCTCCAGTCGTCGCTAATACATATATATATATATATATATATATATATATATATATATATATATATATATATATATATATATATATATATATATATATATATATATATATATATATATATATATGTATGTATATATAATTTATAGGAGCAGTTTACATTAAAAACCATAATGGAATCTTCAATAAACTGAGTGTTGAGATACCTAATCTTTGGCAACCACTACTTTGTAACATCAAATCATTGAGGTGTGTACAGTGAAGCGAAACTTTGCGCTTTAATGGACACAGTCCCTATATAAGCTCGTAGTCTTAAGACAAAACATTCAGTTTATACTTGATAACGATTAGAGATACAACCTAATCGAAACGTCGTAAAAACAAATAAAAATAAAGGCAATGCAAGTCCGACAACCACATTTTAGTCAATGTCATTGATTTTATCAAGACTAAGGAAAAATATAAAGAAAATAACACAGGCCAACAAAATTTCTCTTAACATCAGACCCAAAAACAAGACTATATATACTTTTCCGAAAGTTTTGGGCGCGCTAAATACGAATTTGATATCCGATTTGGCCCATCAGCCCTGATTTTCGAAATATCCTAACGTAGAAGTGCAAAAAATGCTGTTTTTTGTTATGCCGGAGGTTATGTTTTAGGGTAGCATGAAACTCTTCGACATGATACGATGGAGCATCTGAAAGTACCACTGATTGCCTTCAAAACTCATTTTGAACAATCTCAAAATCTTTTATCCTCTCTGAGATATCGCTTGTAAAAATTTATGGTTTTGCCAACAATTTGCACCATATGAGTAAGTTAAAAAAAAACTCGCGAAATACTAAAAAAATATTCATTTTTCGAAAAAAATATGACAGGAAAAGTTGTCTGGAATGATCCAAGGAAATCGGGAGTTTTTGTGGTTGCTGATCATAAATCTGAGATTAGAATTAAATAAATTCGACATTCAAAATGAGTGTTTCCATATGATGGATGTGAAAACCGAAGAAACATAAAAGTCGATGATTCCGGTGGAATCTTATTACTTAAACCCCGGGTAACAATATTCGATCGGAATAATATATATTTTTTATAGTTTTTGCGATTTTCACACCCACCATATTAAATCCGTCATCTTGGATATTGAAATTATCAAATTTTGACCTCAGATTTATGATTCGCGATCCCATAAACCTTCAATTTTCCTGGGTCATTCCAAATAACTTTTCCTGTTACATATTTTTCAAAAAATGAATATTTTTTTAGTATTTCGTGAATTTTTTTGCCTTGTCCGTACGATGCAAGCGATCGGCAAAACCATAAAACTCTACAAACAATATTTCAGAAAAGAAAAATCGGTTTTGAAGGAAATGAGTGGTACTTTCAGATGCCCCGTTGAGTCATATCGGAAAGTTTCATGCTACCCTGAAACATAACCTCCAATATAACAAAAATCAGGTTTTTTTGCACTTCTAGGTTAAAATATATCGAAAACCAGACCTGATGGATCAAATTCAGTGCATCTAAAATTTTCGAAAAGTATGGTCTTTTTTCTGGGTCTAAAATGTTATCAGCCTACGTACTTAATCTTCAATCGTCCTAGTTAATGAACATCTTTTAGTTTTAAAATGATTTTTATTGTTATATATGTTTGATACCATTTAATCATTTAGAACATTATTTGAAAAATAAAGTTATTTATAAAAAGATAATTACAATCCGTACCATACAATTATAAAAACGAAGTGTTTATTTATTTTAGATTCTTATATCCTGCTTAGCATTTGTTGGTGAACGGTTATCTGTGGTAGCTAAGAGAACTGTGAAAATAGTTGGTTGCAATATGGCCCAAGAAACAAACATAATCCTTATAGAAAGGCAACACGATGTAATGGATCAACATCTGTATTCTATGGGCCAATACGCTTTTCAAGGACATATAGAATTAAGTGCAGCTGGATTTTTTCCAGTAAATCATTCAATGTTAATATTTATTTTTAGCACTGTTTGTACTTACTTAGTGGCTGTATATTATTTAACATTTTAATCTTAGTCATCTGTAGATTTTATATGACTCTTTAGAAGCACTTTGAGATTTGGCGAGTTATATTTTGTGTGGAGGGTATATTAATAAAAATTTAAGGAAAAAAAATTGTATTTGTTCGTTAACCTTTTATACACCACCAAATAAAATTTTTATAAAAATATAGAACAGCCTTCTAAAAATGTACTAAAAAAATGATATAAGAGAGAGAAAGAATCAAGATGGCGGGCAAAGATGTTGCTCCATCGAATGATAGTATAAATAAGTATAAATATTGTGGCAAATGCGTTGAAAAATTTCGTAAAGTGTAAGCTTAAAGTTGGCAGCGAGGGTGAAAAGTGCAAATTGTCGGCATAAAGGTGAGTAGTGTAACTAACGTGGAACTGCTACGTTTCAAGGTCACCGCTCTGGATGGCCACCATCCATCCGAAGCGACCAAAGATTTCTACAAGAAGTAAATTTTCAGGAAATTTTTCCTGAAAATTTTACAAGAAGTAAATTTTTCAGTATTTCTTGTTGAAAATGTTGAAAGAAGTGATCGTCAATGACGTCACAAGTCCAGTGGTTGTTGGCCAAAAAGGCCTTATTGTTGCAAGAAGCGGCTGAAGATGAAAGGCAATGACAAAATTTACCTGAGCCAGGTATAAAAAGGTGTGTGTGTGTATAGATATATGTGTGGTTTAGCTGAAGAGCGTCCGCTGAAGAAGTGTCAAAGAAGTGATCGTCAATGACGTCACAGGTCCAGTGGTTGTTGAAGTAGTTACAGGGTGTTGGAAAAGTGTGTTAATAGAAATGTGTAAATGTATGTAAATGAATGGTGATTGTATATGTGTGTGTGTTTGTGCCACCCCCTGTATATGCAAGGTAGAATGTATGAGGAGGAGGATGAGTCCGTCGGTGGTAATTAGTAACACCTGGGCTAGCTTATATGTGTATTGTATCAAAAAGAAATAAATATATTTTTGTATTGATTTTGTGTGAGAAGAGCCTAGCCTAGCCTAGCCGAGCCTAGCCCAAGCTAGCCACCCTGTATACTGTATGTGTTGGACAAGAACAAATGTATGAGAGAGAGAGAGATGGAGATAATTTGATATTGTTACGTATATATCTATCTCACTTGTATATATTTGATATGTGAGAGAGAGAATTTTAGTTTATTTTACGTATATTTTTGTCTCTTTTTTACTCGTAAATTTATGAGAGAGAATTTTAGTTTATTTTACGTATATTTTTGTCTCTTTTTTACTTGTAAATAGTAAAAGATGTATGATTTACGTTGTTAATAATTTAAATTTTATTCAAATCGAAAATATATATATTGTGAGGTCACGTTATAAGATAAGAAAGGTCAAATTCATGTAGATAAGCTAATAAAATTTTACATGTAAAACATTAGAATTTGAAGTGTTTTTAAAATTATTCATACAATTATATACTTCAATATAGACTGTGGCAGCCGGTTTGCTGGTATCAGGCTAAGATGTCTTTTTCTCTACACTTTTATTGAAAAGATGTTACTTTTTGTAGATAATTTGATATTGATGCGTATCTATCTATCTATCTATCTTACTCATATGTATTAAATATATGCGAAACACACTCATATCTATTAAATATATGCGAGAGAGAGAGAGAGAGAGAGAGGGAGAATTTTAGTATATTTTATGAATATTTTTGTTTCTTTTTTACTTGTAAATAGTAAAAGATGTACGATGTCAGGTTTTTTGACGATAATGGTGAATTTCAAGTAGATAAGTTAATAAAATTTTACATGTAAAACATTAGAACTTGATACTATTTTAAAATGTTATTGCTTAATAATAATATGTAATTTTTGAATAAAAATGTTAAATTTTTCACCACTTACTTCTACTAATTTTAAATGGAATTTCTTTATTAGTTTTTAAAAATTGTAAAAAATAAAACAATTCATTTGTACTAGGATTAATATTTTATTAAAGGTCTTTATTTACATCTAAAAAGTTAATTGCCAAATGAAAAATTAAGATTTTTATTATTCGTAATAGGTGTGCAAACACCAACTTGTTTTTCTCCCCATTTGTCACCTCTAACCTCCGTTTTCCATGTTGCTTTCGGATGACAAAACATCGGTCTGTTACTGCTTCTTGTTACTGTTTTGTACTCTTCACTGTCCTTTACTAAAACTTGAGCCTGTGTTTTTCTATGACATTCATCACATTCTTTTTTTATTGTAAAAACATCTTTATAATAAAATGACATTTTTGCTCTTATAAATTAACTATTAAAAGGTACACTTTGTTAATTTTTTATAACATATCTTTTTTTAGTCTTGTAGAGCTTCTATAGATTGAGGCAGCCGGTTTGCTTGTGTGTATCAAGCTAAGATGTCTTTTTAAACACTTTTATCAAAAAATGTTACTTTTTTAACTGAATTTACGTGTATAAACTTGTCCTCTGAACCTGTCATCTGTGTGTTATACTTATCTATTTTTTATTCCTAACCACAAGAATTTAATTTAACTAATCATAATATATCGAAAATACATTGTGTATGAGGTCAGCAATTGATGACGCGAAAGGTCAAATTAGCAGATAAGACTTCATAGTATTTACCATGTAAAATGTTCGAAATTGATACTGTTTTAAAATTAATTAAATTACCAATATTTTAATATAAGCTGTTTTTTTCATATACGATTACAATAGAGTAGGTAGCTAGGATAGATAGGTAAAAAAGCTATCTACTCTAGCTACCTACTCTAGCTACCCTACATAGGTAATTAAAAAGATCTAATACATTTAATAGATATAGCTTTTTTTCTTTTCCTAACTGGTGGGGAGGGTGAGGAGAATATATGGTGATTAGAAATAAAAACTCTATGAAAAATATTTAATTTGTTTTATTAATAAACCAATTATATAGTAATAATGCATTTTCTTTAGCACAATTTTTATCATTCCAATAATGTTCTCTACAATGAAAATTATAAATATTTTTATACTTTTTTAATTTACTTAAATTTGGACATCCTATTAGTAACAATTCCTCTATATTATTTTGAATTAATTTTCTTAACCAACACATTTTTTCATTGCCTTTTACAAAAATCGTTTCATTGCCGACAATATTTCTGATATAATTAGATATATTTTCATATGGTATATAACGGAAATCTGATTGATTCCATTTGAGACCGTGAATGTTGTCCGTCAACCATTCGAAACGTTTTTGAATATCCTCGTTGAACCATTCGATTTCGTGAGGTAAATTGACCAAACTGTGATATATTTGTCCACTTTGAGTATTAATTATAGATATTTCTTTACAAATAAAATCACTTTTCTTATACTGATAGCCTTGAATGTCTAATATATACATTTTTTTCCCTTAGTTTTTTTCTTAGGAGATTGATTTCACTATATTGTATTTTCACCAAAAACGATCGTGTAATATTAGACAATATGCTGTTGTATTCCGAGGTATATTTTTGCTAGTTTCAAATTCCAATCGAAAAATCTATGGCTCCAGTAGTTTTGATTGCTTCGTTCTGACACGAACAGTCAATTACAACAACAACAACAACAAGAAAAAAGATTAATTCTGTGGAATTTTAGAGGTTTGTAGCATGACTCATTGTGACGTCAATAGTGATGTCACTTTTTACCTGTTTTTACTTGTATAAAAAGGTATCAACGTGTTAAGTCAAATTAGCAGATAAGACTTAATACTGTTTACCACGTAAAATGTTTGAAATCGATATGCTTTTAAAATTATTTATATTAGTCATATTTTTTATATTCAGACAGTTTAATGAACAGGTGAAAAACTATCTAGGTAACTAAAAATAGATCTAATACATTTAACAAATAATTTATATAATATTTTTTAATAAATTTATATATTGAAAATTTTATTAGAATTATATCATTATAGTGAAAATGCCAGTCCCAGAAACATTAAAGTGTCCTAAATGTAAGGGAGAAACAGATATGGTAAACGAGAGATGTCTAGCGTGTGATTATCATGAATTTCTTAATAAATATGAGGGAGCTAAACATTTACCTTCCCGTTATCTAAGTAGTAAGGAAACAAGAGGAAATGCTCGTCAAAATGGAGGTGCAGGACACCAGCAGCAGCAGCAGGGTGCTTCAAGAAGATAAATGTCAACTATAATCTCAATTTATAATTTTTAATTAGCAATAAAACTTGTTTTATTAATAAAAATATATTTTCTTTCAAACATTTTGAATTGTTGAATAAAAGATTTTTATTTCTTCCTTTGCTTCGTCTACCTCATACACCATTACCACTCAATACATTACTTCTTGCATAAAATGATGTAAATAGAAATTTTATTTGTGTTTTTTTCATTTACCGCTGTAGCACGAGTCAGCATTATTTTTAACGTTGCTTTTGTTATTATTTTTTTTTAAATAACAAAGTTAAACCTAATTTAAAATTATTTTAGGATAAGTAACATTATCAAATGTAGAGGGGAGAAATCGACGACTCTATTGTCTATCATTGGTGTGCTAACAATAATAAAATTCAAATCCCCTCTTTAAAAATTCTTTTAAAAACTATGAAAACACATAGATACTCAATCAGTACAAATTGAAAAGTGTTGTTATTACTGTTATTGTTGGTAATTAGAGTATAATGTCATCCTTATCTTCATCATCCTCATCATTGTCGCTTAATAGCGATTTATTAGATCAACAAATTAGAAAGGTGCAATTGACATGTCTACAAGAAGCAAAGGAATATAGTCTATATGCTCAACAAAGCCATCCAATTTCGGTTTACAAATATATGGAAATAGCAGAAATATATCGACAGGCAGCAAAAGTGTGTGATGTCTATTTCGAAACCAAGAATCTTGTGGAATTTGTGCGAGAAATATTAAAATTTTGGTTTTGTGATAGCGAAGGTATAATGGAATTGAAACAATACATTAGTAATCCGGTTCTGATACAAGAATTTGTGGAACTCCAAGAATATATGAAAATTGAAGATGAAGAAGAAGAAGAAGAAGAAGAAGACGAAAGTGAAGAAAACAAACTATAATATTGTTAATTTATAAAGAGGAATTATTTTTAGAAAATAGAGAACTGATTTTAAAATTATAAAGCTGTTTTATTTACCATTATTAGACCTATAAAATTTATATAGGAGTAAAAAAAAAGGAATTATTTTTCTAACTGGTATAATATATTATCTTTACTTCCAAATCATCTGTAGTTAGTAACAAAATATGCAATTAAAAGTAAATTAATTTTAAGTAACATTTTACTTAAAATTGGAAGTAAAAATTGTTTATTTTTTATCTTTTTAAAATGAAAAATACTGTCTATTATAGAATTTTCTTTGATTATATAGTCGCAATCCATTAGAGAGAGAAATAAAGAGAGATGACGTGTGCTTATAAAATCCATGTAATTAGAACGGTCTGTTTTATATCGGTTTACTCATTATTCATTTCGTATTAGTTATTTGATTGTTGTAAAAAGTTTATTAGAAACAAAAAAACATTAGATGAGGTTAAAACTTGCGAATATTATTTTAAAATCTAGATATTTTAGAATGTTGTGCAACAAATGAAAAGTTTGTGTTTTTGAAACACTGAGAGAGAAAATATTAACTTTCTTGAAGAAATTCACTAAAAATCCTGAAGCTCTAAAATGAATCAGTTGGTTGGAAATGTAGTTTTTTTTTTTTAATATAGTTTAACATATATCTAAAGTGATAAATTAATATTTATGATAACCTCATATTATTCCTAATAAATTCCTAATAAATTTAGTTCTGTGTATCATCCATCCAAGATGGAAGGTGTCTGTCTAGTATTGAATCTTTTATCAGATAATGTAGATATTAATGAACTTAGCAGTGAAGATTTGAAATGTCTACCGTTAAATTATTTTCTAAAGCACGTTAAAAATCTTGATCTTTTACGTATTTGGGGAAAATTGCCTAATGAATATACAAGCAATTTTCATTTACAAGTGAAGCTTCCATGTTTTATGCATTACAATCGACCCGAATGGCATAGTCATATAGATGGATTACCTTCTTCACAAGAAAACTGTTTCCATTGTATAAAAGGATTATACAACTAAAATTTTAAATTATATAGTTAAGAATCATGGTATGGTTATGCTCAAATTTTATAGCTGCTGTAGCTATTGTTCAGAATGTTCTTTACCTTGAAAATCCACACAAAAATGTTCAAGATATGAAAATTCAGATAGAAACTGATTGTTATTCGACTGGCAACTGGAAACCATTATATTATAAATGTGGATATATAGATGATTTGGAAATTAAAGCGTTTCAAACCGAATTACCTAATTCTAAAAATAAAAATTACTACTACAAATTAAAAGTGCTCTTTATGAACGGGACCATTTTGGAAAGTGAAAAATGGACTCTTATAGGATTGGAGCAAACTGTACCAGCAAAAATAGCCGTTAAGAGTGAAATTTCAAACACTACCAGTACTGACTCTGCTGCTGCTATCGCTTCTAATTCAAGCAAAAATAATTGTAATTTAATGTATCTGTTTGTTCCTATCTTATTTTATTTTTTGATACATTTTTAAGTTTTTATGTGTTTAATATTAGGAAATTTATTTATATAATGGTTAGATGAATTGTTTATGTAACAGAAATTGCATAAAGTCTAATTTGATTTTGACCATGTATTTATATGTTGAGAAAAAAAATGTATTTTATAAAGGACATAAAATTTTAGAAAATTTAATTATATATTAGTTATTTAAATTTTTAGTCACTCTTACTGAAAATTAATTGTTTTCAATGAAAGGAAATAAAAAATAAAGTATTTAAATAAGCATTTTTTTTCCACATAACCTAAATAGTACCACGTCATGTAATACATCATTTCCTACATCAAAGTCCTCAAAAAAAGTCTAAACCTTCTAAATTTGCTTCCTGATAGATTTTCTCCAGATTTTCATTTTTTTTCCTCCCCCCTCTTTCTTATGGAAAAAATTGTTAAATAACAGGAATAATGACTACTCAATATAAGATTGTATAGAATATATATAGAGATTAACAGTTTTACAGAATGTTTAAATGAAAAATCCTAATTATTTTAGCAGAGATTATTCTTCCATTTTCTTTTATATATATATATATATATATATATATATATATATATATATATATATATATATATATATATATATATATATATATAGGATGTTCCAAAGTGGTGGAGATGGAGGAGGAGGAAGAAAATGGTTTATAAGTACTGTTATCTCGCTCTAGAATTAAATTTGAATCATTTTTGTCAAGTGAGTGGTTATCATCACTGTAGAAAATATGTGTGTGGAAACTTTTGAGAAACAAATTGATAATATATTATATAGAACTTATGAAAAAAGACTTGCATCATTTGAAAATTGGACCGGGAAATTAAAACCTGAAATATTAGCACGTTGTGGATTTTATTATTTATCCATTCAAGATGTTTGCAAGTGCTTTTATTGTGGAGTAGAAATATTCGCTTGGACAAGTAATGATTGTCCTATTGAAGAACATTATAAACATTGGAGAAGTTGTGATTTAGTTGAATGTTTATTGTGGTTTTCCGAAAAGAAAAAAACCGAAGCAGTCGAAACAAAAGAAAAATTATGAAAAATAAAAATTGATACATTGTCATTAGTATTTGTTATTTTAATCAACTTTTTTATTTCACTTATTTCTCAGATTTGTTTCTAAAAAAAAAAAAAAAAAAATCTGATAATTCGATTGATATACATGATGTCACCTGAAAACCGAATAAAAGTACATAATGCTGGAAAAATCTTTAGTGTGTAACTAAATGTCTTGGAGTGAATATCTTACTACAACAACAACAATGTATAACAAACATTTTTTCCTGCTTTGTTGCTTGTTTGAGATTATTTTATTGGTTTATGGTGGTGGAAGCAGTACTAATACAACATGTGATGAATATAAGGATCTCTATCAATATATCTTAAACGACTACAATACCCTGTATAATACAAGCTTTCAGTTATATAAGGAATGTACAAATAAATTAGATTATTACGTAGAATTGTTCGACAATGAGTTAGCTGTCAATGATATATGTATGGAGAAAAGTCAAGAATATGAAAATATTACGAAAAACTTGACAGATTCATTGAATTACACAAAACGAATTGCCTTAATTAAGGAGAATATTAAACTGGAATCCGAATTGCATCTATTGAAGACGAATTTAACGGAAAATCTTGAAATATGTCAAGAAAAAAATAGAGTCACTTTTATACTAATTGAAGACTATAAGACTGAAATATTAAATTTGAAAAATAACCTTTCTGACTTGTCACATGAAGTCTACATGTTGGATAATAATTTGAAAGAATGTCAACGCGATTTGAACAAACAAATGTTGAATGAAAATAAAATTTTCACCAATTTAAACGATTGTTTAGAGCGAGAAGAATTACTTCGCGAGAAAAAGGATAAATATGTTATTAGATTGACTAGTTGTAGAAAAAACAATAGTAAATTGAAGGAGAAATGTAACAAGTAAATTTTTCCGCATTTTTTTTTTGTTTCACCAAAATAATATATTGTTCTTTTAGTAATAAGTAGCTTATATTCTCTTTTCATTGTTAAAAAAAGCTGATACTATTTAACTGTAATCAATAACATTAATATAATACCCTAATATGCTTAAACTAAACGAATGAATAAAAACTAATTAAATATATAAGATTTTTATTTCCCTCCAAAATAATTTTTACAACTCATATTATAATATAATCAACATCCTTCTTTTTATTAATTTCAAATAATGATAAAGAGAGAGAAAAGGTAAATATATATTAGCACCATCCCTTTTTATTAAATTTATTCTGATATTCGCAAGCTAGATATTTTTTCACCCTTTACATTTGAGACACTTTAAAATTTCTAGTACTGACATTTTCTCTCTCTCTTTCTATTACTATTAATAATATATTAATTTACAGAAAATGTCCGTTTTTATATTATAAGAAAAATAATTGGGAATAATCTGTCTCATATTGTTTGGGGGATGAATAGGAAAAATAAATAATATTTCGATAAAAAAAATGCGTTTTATTGCTTCTAAATACAAATAAACCTTTTTTCTTAATTTACACCTCTTCAATATGGTATTTTTGTCCTTCAAACTGATCGGCATCCACATCATAAACTTCAACATACGAAGTTGATGGCTGTAAAAGTCGATCTTCTAATATTTGAATTTTTTTATAACCTATTTGATTTGGATTGCTTATGGCTTTCCTTTTTCTTGTATTTTCCAAACTAGAAGATGGTTGTACTAAGCGAATTTCATCATCATCATCAGCATACTCCTGTTGTTCTATTGCAGGCAGATCAAAGTTATATCGCTTCATATATGTTTTTAAAATGTTAATCTCCTCGTCGGTTTCGACTCCCAATCTTGTATACCGAACAGGAAGGTTTCCAAGTTTTAATTTCATTGTATCCCCCTTGGGTGTATATAACAATTTTAATACTATTTGATTCCCTTTTTTCTCCATCGTTTTAACCCCAAATCTAGAAATAATATATATATAAATATATAGATTCAGCTTGTTTTTATTTTAATTTAAAATACCTAAACAATAAAAATTTGTGTTTTTCCTAAATTTTAAAAAATATACAATTTTAAATAGGCATACAGATAAAATAAAAATTTATGTAAAACAATATAAAAATGTGATAAACAAATAAAATCTTACCTGAATAGGTGTTTACACAACACTAACAATTTTTCTGTGGGTAATTCTTTCAGGTCAGTTGATTTTAGAATAATTGTACATGGTGGAGAACTCATTTTAGTTATTATGTATTATATATTTGTATTTTAAAGTTTAAAACTGATTTGAAAATATAATGATTTTCCCCCGAGAATTTATACAAAAGATGAACAATACACTTTATTACGTAGGATACAGTTCTTGTGAAGTATATAGGGTAAAACGATCAAGTTGAATAAATTTATTTCAAATTATTGCATAAAACTCAATGGAAAAATTTACTGTGTTTATTTACTCAAGGTTCCCCTATTTTCACAAGTGGCGCCATCAGTCTATTAAAATGTTAACTGCAATGAGGTTAAATGTCGATTAAAACGAAATAGTCGATAAAGTTTTTTTTAAAAATGTACTAATTAGAAAAATAATCCTTAGCAATACGCTTTATTAAATATTCATGATAAGAATAATAACTAGAATGATGCTAATGTCAAATCAATCATTTCGTAATCATAATTTTATGTATGTCAGAATAGAAATTGAAACTTTATTAATGTTATTTCTTTTTCAAAGAAAGAAACAAAATTTATCTATATATTTGCATAAAATATAAGTCAAATATCTCATTAGTTCAACTAGTTTAAAAATATACACTGTGCAGCATACAACGCATTTTTAATTTATTTATCAAATTGTTCAGGGTAGTATATATAACCAAAAAAAAAAAAAGAAATGTCGACGTTTAAAAACGACTTTTTTTCCTATACGAAGACATGTGGCGAATGTAGTAAGAAAAAGTCAGGTATAGTGCTGGTTTATAAACATTCAGAATATCAAAATGTTATAGCGTCAGCTAATCGAAACATGAGGTGCCATCCAGATGGGAAATTTTCTACTAAAGTCAATTCTGATTAGTACAAAGAAAAACAGGTCGGAGTTGCAGTCCCCATAAGGAATAATGAGAATCTAAACTTTGTTTTTGGAAATTAAAACAAATTATACTATACCGCTCAATATTCCTTCCATATATTCAATTTTTTTCATTAGAACATTAATGTTTTTGTTGTCACCAATAAAGTTTCAATATGAAAATTAATACTGGGTATATTAATGAAATTAATCTAAAAAATTAGTCAATTGTACAAAAGAAGAAGGAGTGGTAACAGTAAAGTGATATTCCTCAGTCTATGCAAGTAAAGAAGAAAAATAAGAAATATCAACAAACCATATCAGTAATAAACATCCTCAAATAAACAGCCAAAAAAAATGCCTATTCCAATTAAACATAAATGTCCAGTTTGCAAAGGTGAATCTGATGCAGCAAACGCTATTTGTATGCCATGTGAATATAAAGAAGAAATTGTAAAAAAGAATGGTGGAAAACATACTGTGACGAAATTTTATTTCTTAAGTGACATGAAAAGTGTTAAAGTTGATAAATTTAATTTGTAAACTTAACTATTTAATGATAAAAGAAAACATTTATATTAATAGGATGCCCTAATTTAAATAATTGTAATTTTCACATTAATAATCAAAATTATTGAAATGACAGAAAAATGTTTGAAAAAAATATTTTGTTATTAAATAGTTGATATATTAATAAAATAAAATTAAATATTTTACATAGACTGTTTATTTCTAATCAGCTGTATTCTCCTCCTCACCCTATACGAAAACAGTTTTGAGTCAATACAAACTATTCATCCGGTATATTTCCAAAGTCCATATTATTATTATTATTATTGTCTCAATACGAGGTAACAAATTTCTCTGCTAAACAAAGAAAAACGTATCTTTTATCCCTCCTATTCCTCTACAAGACAAAAGAGAGAGAGAGAGAGAGATAAAGATGAAAGATTGCACAGACAGCTGTTTATTAGACTGAAGTGAATATTATTTTATTTGTTGTTCAGTTTTTTTTAACCAATGAAAAGTGTTTAACTTTAATATTATTTATAAAAATATTAGACAAAGAACACAATCTCTATTTATAGAGAGAACAATATGAAAACATGTATATATATATTCCATTTTTTGGCTCATTTTAAACAAGTAAAATGGCTGTTGCCGTGAGTGAGTCTTATTGTCTCGAATTAATTGCAAAACAACAGAATAAATTCGTAGTTTCAAAAGATATTAATTACGGTATACTTTTATCGATTTTAGAACGAGCATTACCAGCTGATTGTATGATTTTTCTTGCGAGACTTTTTAGATTTAACTTGTTCCGAATTTTCGTTGTTTCAACGCGAAATTCTATATACGATCAAATTAAAAGGATTCCGAATATTACTTTAAAAGAAGTATGTGACAGTAACTCAAGTTTCTCAGTAGAGTTACCAACTTCATCGGGGCGAAAACTTGCGTGGATTCGTGTTGTATAGACTGATTCTAATGGGTTAACTTTTACTCACCCATTTCTAAATATATTCCACTATTTAATGTCAACAGATTTTGAAGAAGCACGATTCAAACCGATGATTAATAAAACACGAACACTTGTCCGTTGGCAGCAGGTACGATATTTTCGTTGCTATAAAATGCTCCCTCCTGAAAGTGTTACAAGTCATCCTCCTCCTCCTCCAACTCCTCCTGTACTTTTGCCTTTCTTCAGGTTAGAAAAAAAATCAGCAGCAGCATTTGCCTCACTAAAACATCTGGCTCTACAACAATGCCTAATTTCGAAAATATCAAAGTGTACCTAGGAAAGGTATTAGAAAAGAAAACAAAAACACTTATTTCCAAAAAATAAATTTATTTAATTTTAAACTTTTTTTGTTACAGGCCTACAACATTTGGATACAAGACAAAATAATTGCAAAAATTACCCCTTGGTCCATTGTTAAATTGAACAATGACGACAACAATAACAACAACAACTCTTCTACTTGGATAAAAGCCAACAGTGGCAATAGTGACAAGCTCGAGAAGAAGGAGGAGAAGGAGGAGGTGCAACAAATTCCAAACGATCACCACCACCATCAATCTATTAACCTCTTTTGTTCGGAGGATTTAAAAACCACTTTCTTTTGTAATCAATGTAAGAATCCTAAATTTATACGAAATCCTGAATTAATTATCAAATCATTTTGTTCTACATGTAAAATTTATACATATTTTTCATAAAATTTATTTTTTAATTATAAATATACATAGGCATGATGAGTGACCACAGAGGCTTTGAATTTTCTAGATTGTAGAAAAGAAATATCTAAAAATTTTACGTTAATTTTGTAATAAATAATTTTTTAGATTGAAATAAGCGAAATATTGCGCAACCACCTTATTTTAATCAGATGTAATAGGGGTATATAAAGAGCCTACACTGCTTATAAATCTCATATTGAAAGAAGAAAAAAAATGCCAACTTTTACTATTACTCGTCACTCTACAACAATTTCAGACAAAAACGTACCTCGTCAAGTACCCAAGGGTATAAAAATAAATCAGTGTCATTTTTGTTACCAAAAATTAACTGCCAAACAGTTGTGGTATTCGCGTGATCCTTCTGTGAGAAGTATTCATCCAGAATGCCATCGAAAGAAAAATGATGTTTTAAAAAACTATATCTTGAAGGGCTATCATAGTTAGTATTTTACACATTGTAATAATTACTATTTTTTTGTAAATAAATAAATGAGCATTTAAGTAATAGTTTTAATTACCTATATTTCTACAGGAAAAGTGAAAAAATAATAAATTGGTTAGGGAAAAAACACCTGAACTTCTTTTTCCACTGTTCTCACTTGAATTTTGGCTCAATTAGTTCAGGTTCGAATCTCACTTCAAGCAAACTACTTTTTTTTTAAATTAAAATTATTATTATTTAACAAAACATACATCTTTTATATAAGTGTATACGGGGAAGCAAAAAATATATAGAAAATTTCATACTTGATACGAACTGAGAAAAACAGTTTATATTAAAATATTAATAATTTACTTAATTTTAAAACAGTATCACTTTCGAACATTTTACATGGTAAACACTGTGAAGTCTTATCTGCTAATTTGACCTTTCGCATCATCAGTTGCTGACCTCATACACAATGTATTTTCGATTTAATAGTTTAATTAAAATAAATTAATTTCTTGACTGACATAAAACATATATATTTATATCTTTTTGTATTATTATAAATGTATACGATTGGGGTAAAATATATACAAATATTCCTTAATAGGTGCAAATTAAGGCCTTAGATTTCGATTTAGACGAAAAATACCCCTCAAACCGTGTTTAGAAACCCCGAATTTAATGAAAAAACTAAAGTGCCCTTTTGGCACACTTAGATTTCGTTTTAGACGAAAAATAACCCTCAAACTGTGTTCAGCAACCTCGAATTTAACGAAAAAACGAAAGTGCCCTTTTGGCACATGCGCAGTCGACCAAAATTCGTTTTTTGGCTAAACTATAAGAGAAAAATATGCGCACATAGCGGCAAAAGTGCCTTTGGCATCCCGGCTGATAACGATCTTTCACACGAACACGTCACTTTTGGACACTACATATATGGCCTTTTTGACACTTTTAACCACAAATATAATATTACTTAAAAATTTAATTTACATCTTTTTGTATTATTATAAATGTATACGATTGGGGTGAAATATATACAAATATTCCATAATAGGTGCAAATTAGGGCCTTAGATTTCGTTTTAGACGAAAAATAACCCTCAAACTGTGTTCAGCAACCCCGAATTTAACAAAAAAACGAAAGTGCCCTTTTGGCACATGCGCAGTCGACCAAAATTCGTTTTTTGGCTAAACTATAAGAGAAAAATATGCGCACATAGCGGCAAAAGTGCCTTTGGCATCCCGGCTGATAACGATCTTTTACACGAACACGTCATTTTTGGATACAATGTATATGGCCTTTTTGACACTTTTAACCACAAATATAATATTACTTAAATATTTAACTATCTATTACGTGTATTCGATCTACTTGTAATTTCCTAAACATCTAAACTTTTACCTGTATTTACCTGTATCAATTTGTCATATAGAAAATACAGTATATATATTGAAATATTAATAATAGAAATAATTTTAAAAGAGTATCAATTTCCAACATTTACATGGTAAATATTATTAAGTGTTATCTGCTAATTTGACCTTTATCGTCATAAAACGTGACCTCGTAAAATATTTTCGGTTTATTAGTTAAATAAATTAATTTTATGTTGTTGACTAACGTAAAATATACATACATAATTGCATCTTTTATTATAAATATATACGAGTGAGATAAATATATACACATATCCCATTTGAACTTGCATCTACCTCACATACATATAATAGATGTATTTGCCAGCATATACGAGTAAGATAAATATATATACAATATCCTATTTTAAACGTCTATCTTTCTCTCTCTCTCTCTCTGGCACACATACAATACATATATACGAGGGAAATAAACACATACACAATAACCTATTTAAACCTCTATTTCTATCTCTTACATAGATTTTAAACTAAGAAAGAAATTCCATTTAAAATTAGTAGAAGTAAGTGGTGAAAAATTTAACATTTTTATTCAAAAATTACATATTATTATTAAGCAATAACATTTTAAAATAGTATCAAGTTCTAATGTTTTACATGTAAAATTTTATTAACTTATCTACTTGAAATTCACCATTATCGTCAAAAAACCTGACATCGTACATCTTTTACTATTTACAAGTAAAAAAGAAACAAAAATATTCATAAAATAAACTAAAATTCTCCCTCTCTCTCTCTCTCTCTCTCTCTCTCTCTCTCTCTCTCTCTCTCTCTCTCGCATATATTTAATAGATATGAGTGTGTTTCGCATATATTTAATACATATGAGTAAGATAGATAGATAGATAGATACGCATCAATATCAAATTATCTACAAAAAGTAACATCTTTTCAATAAAAGTGTAGAGAAAAAGACATCTTAGCCTGATACCAGCAAACCGGCTGCCACAGTCTATATTGAAGTATATAATTGTATGAATAATTTTAAAAACAGTTCAAATTCTAATGTTTTACATGTAAAATTTTATTAGCTTATCTACATGAATTTGACCTTTCTTATCTTATAACGTGACCTCACAATATATATATTTTCGATTTGAATAAAATTTAAATTATTAACAACGTAAATCGTACATCTTTTACTATTTACAAGTAAAAAAGAGACAAAAATATACGTAAAATAAACTAAAATTCTCTCTCATAAATTTACGAGTAAAAAAGAGACAAAAATATACGTAAAATAAACTAAAATTCTCTCTCTCACATATCAAATATATACAAGTGAGATAGATATATACGTAACAATATCAAATTATCTCCATCTCTCTCTCTCTCATACATTTGTTCTTGTCCAACACATACAGTATACAGGGTGGCTAGCTTGGGCTAGGCTCGGCTAGGCTAGGCTAGGCTCTTCTCACACAAAATCAATACAAAAATATATTTATTTCTTTTTGATACAATACACATATAAGCTAGCCCAGGTGTTACTAATTACCACCGACGGACTACTCCTCCTCCTCATACATTCTACCTTGCATATACAGGGGGTGGCACAAACACACACCCATATACAATCACCATTCATTCATTTACATACATTTACACTTTTTTTGATTAACACACTTTTCCAACACCCTGTAACTACTTCAACAACCACTGGACCTGTGACGTCATTGACGATCACTTCTTTGACACTTCTTCAGTGGACGCTCTTCAGCTAAACCACACATATATCTATACACACACACACCTTTTTATACCTGGCTCAGGTAAATTTTGTCATTGCCTTTCATCTTCAGCCGCTTCTTGTAACAATAAGGCCTTTTTGGTCAACAACCACTGGACTTGTGACGTCATTGACGATCACTTCTTTCAACATTTTCAACAAGAAATACTGAAAAATTTACTTCTTGTAAAATTTTCAGGAAAAATTTCCTGAAAATTTACTTCTTGTAGAAATCTTTGGTCTCTTCGGATGGATGGTGGCCATCCAGAGCGGTGACCTTGAAACGTAGCAGTTCCACGTTAGTTACACTACTAAGGTGAAATTTCGACAACTGATTTTCTAACCAAGAAAATGTTAGATTAAATACAAATAAGTTGCAAGTGGAAAATGCGCCCTTACGGCAATTTTTGAAGGACATGAAATCCAATAACCTAATTTTAATTGAAAACTGTAATTTATTGAAAAATAAAATAAATTCTCTTCAATAAAAAATGAATGTTTTGCAAAAAAAAATGAGAAAAACTACATTCCTTCTGTTGGCAACAACCAATCAGAAACGGAAGAAGTTATAACACCGAGTACTATTGTGAATATAAAAAAGAATTTTATATTCCCAATGCTACAGGATGATTCTGCAAACTCGTCCCTACCGATTCCAGAAAAAATCTCGCCAATCGAGCGAGTAAAACCTCTGGAATTCAAAAAATAAAATTTCCCATAAGAAAAGCATTGAGAAATTTCACAGACAAATCGGCTAAACGCTGATTGGTTATTCTGAACACTAGGAAAAAAGAGGAGGCGCTTACTAACGAAGTTAGCGAATCTATAAAAGGAGGGCAAAATCGAGTCAGAGTTCAGTATTCGACTTGGCTAGGAAGAAGACAATTAGGAAGAAGAAAAAGAAGACTGAAGACATCAGTTGTGAAGAAAGAAGAAAGAAACGTGGAAATTCGCATTAAAAGCTGCTGTTTTTACGGCAGAACACTTTTTCTGCGATTTCCTATCAAGATTTCCGAAAATTCTGCTGGATTTAGGACAATTCCTCACAGATTCTGCACAGAATTTTCAAGACCAGACCATCCCCGCAACCGCGACGATCTTTTCGAAGGCAGCATTAGAACTTCCAGACCTTCGTAGAAGAATCAATAAACTTAAAATATTATATACGGAATTTTTGGGCGTTTAGTAGCTATCACGTGCACAAAGATAGTGAAAAGCCAAAAAATTCAAGAAGCCTTAAAGCGAAAGCAAATTTCCGGAGTAAATGCGGTGTCTGAGGTTTCCCTAGGTATAAACTAGAGTGAAATAAGGACAGGTAGTATCTGCTTACGAACACCTGAGGTAAGTTTCAAAACTACCAGGCCCTCAGACACTACAGTTCGAAAGTCGGGTGTTATTCGTAATTGTATACACGAACTGGGGTTGCAATTACGGATCACCGACATAAATTCCGCGAAATCGTTTCTAATTTGATTGGAGTTTTCCTATTACTCCCAGGTATTAATCTAGAGGCTTTTGGAAAGCCTTGAAACAAGAAAAATCGACCACAGTCCTATATAAAAAATTCTTTTTCTAGGACGGGTCACGCTCGATTTTTCTTCCAAATTAAAGAAACAGAAAACATCGTTTTTTGGCTTTCAAAAACGTGAGAAAAATAAACATTTCCCCCCAAAAGACATTTCCCCGTCCCTCTCTCACGGCAACAAAAATCCGCGAAACGGAAAAGACAAAAATTTCGGAAACGTATCGAAAACGATTACCAAATTTGCGTCTCTTTTCCGATCCACAAGATACCGACAAATCGACAATTTTTGATAGACTTTCGGATACACTACCCGACAAAAAATCTCAAAAAATTTTCGAAAAGTTGCAACAAAAAAGCTAATTAAATTTCCATTGATAATTAGCAACCCCCATTTCTTTTTGATACAAAGACACGTTGAGCATCTCAGCTCATCTCCTAACGCGTCCTTTGTTTTAAATTGTCCCATTTTTAATTTTGGCAAAACAAACAATTTCATCTTTTTTCTAAATTTAAGAGCATGTCTCAAAACCAAGTGCCCTTATTAAACAGCAAGAAAGGTGAGGCGGCTTGGCCTTCAGCCGGGTCGGGAGGTTATGGTGGGTCCTCTCCGGCACCACCTGCTGGTGCCCCATTTGCTTCTTCACAGATGAATGAAAACGATTTGATGAATCTAGATGATCCAAATCGCATCTTCTTCAGTTACCCTGCGACACATGACGTTCGGTCCAGCAGCAGACCAAACGTAGACTTCGTCGAAATCGAAAACGCGACACGTTACGACGTTTCGACCACGATTCTTCCCGTGTTTTCTTCAATGCCCAACATCCCAACAGCGACAATCCCTGGTTCACGACCTTTGGACCAAGAGATTCGACGCGATGCGCCTACAGGACGTTTTAACCCCGAAAATATTCCATTGTACCTGCATTCCACACCGAGTTCGGATGACTCTCAGCCGACCACGCCTTCTGAGTTCCATTACAGAACACTAAGCGAGACAGGTTATTTTGGCCCAGAACAATTCGTCAATAGCCATGGCAGTATTGCAAATGTGCTAAACCAGGACGAATTAGTCGAGACCGAAATAAGAGGGCCGTCCCGTGCCCGATAGTACTTATGCAGCTAGTCTAGCACCGTCGTGTACTAATGCCAGCATGTCAAATTGGACAAAACAAGTGCCGAATTTCATAGGTAACCATAACCTGCATCCTATTAATAAGCCGAAATGTACTAAAAAGTAAAAAAACAACAATATAAGGGAGGGAGAGAGAGAGAGAGAGATTCAGGATGGCGAGCGATGATGTTTCTCCTTCAAATGATAGTAAAAATAAGTATAAATATTGTGGCAAATGCGTTGAAAATTTCGTAAAGTGTAAGAAGTGTGACACATTTTATTCAAGTTGTTTAAAGCAGGCAGCGAGAGTGAAAAGTGCAAATTGTAGACATGAAGCTGAAATTTCGACAGCTGATGCGCTTTCTAACCAAGAAAATGTTGGATTAAATACGAATAAGTTGCAAGTGAAAAATGTGCTCTTACGGCAACTATTGAAGAAAATGAAATCTAAAAACCTAATTTTAATTGAAAATAGTAATTTATTGAAAGATAAAATAAATTCTCTCCCAGAAAAAATTGATGTTTTGCAAAAAAAAACAACATTCCTTCTGTTGACAACAATCAACCACAAACGAAAGAAGTTGTAACACCGAGTATTTATGCAGCTATTCTAGCACCATCGTGTACTAATACCAGCATGTCAAATCGAACAAAAGAAGTACCGAATGTCATAGGTAACCATAACCTGCATCCTTTTAATAAGCCGAGATCGGTAAAGGTAAATAAGGCGCTGGATGTTGATAAAAGTGAAAATAGGCAAAAAATTCAATCCGAGCACCTCAGCACAGTGCTGTTAAAGGTCCAAAATAAGTAAGTTCTCAATTTAACATTTATATATTTTTTTATTTATATATCTGGACCTTATTAAAACTTTAATAATATTAGGTTTCATTTTGGAGCAGAACAATGATCCAAAACACCCAGCCAAACTTGTAAGAAACTGGTTTACATCTCAGGATTTTTAGGTAGTACAGTGGTCGGAAATATACATAAAGAAATGTATCTGGATGTATTAAAAGATAACTTGATTACAACTACATATGTTACATATAATATGTTTCATCCGATTAATGAAATTATGTTCCAGCAAAACAATGATTCAGAACACCCAGATAAACTTGTGAGAAATTGGTTTACATCTCAGGACTTTCAGGTAGTACAGTGGTCGGAAATATAAATAAAGAAATGTATCTAGATGTATTAAAAGACAATTTGATTGCAACTACATAGTTTACATATAATATGCTTCATCCGATTAATGAAGTTCTTCCAGCAGAACAATGACCCAAAACACCCAGCCAAGGTTGTAAGAAACTGGTTTACATCTCAGGACTTTCAGGTATTACAGTGGTCGGCACAAACTCCTGACCTAAACCCAACCGAAAATTTGTGGTCACAATTAAAACTTGATCTACTTAATAACTATGATATCTTCGTTAAACGTATTATGGGATCGAACTCAAGAAAAATGAAAGAAAATTACACGAGATTACTGTGAGAACCTTGTTAAAAGCGTGATAAAACGATTACAAGTCGTTAAAAATATTAGAGACTTATGGGTAACTTATTAGAAAGTGTAGCAATTAAAATATTTAGCCTGGTACAAAAGTGACTCAACTTTTTATATTTTCGTGTTTGCAGTTTATAATCTGTTGTTTCTAAGTACTTGATAAGAACTGCTTTGTACTGATTAATTTTTAATTTTATTTTCATTTTCCAACACAAGTATTGTATGTCGATATATTTTTAATTATTTTTCATAACATAGAAGCCCGCCTTGACAGTGATAAATTGCTAAAATTAATATTTTATAATCTTCACAGTGGTTCAAGATTAACTAAATTAAATTAAGTTAAATTATTCAGTTGAAATGTTTGTTTTCGATCCCTTCAAGAACCACGAATTTACACAAAAATCAAATAAATTCCATTGGTCTTAAATTTTATCCTTCTGTTCTATTTTTTTTTTAACTTTCCTATATTTAATATGAATTCCTATCACAAATGATCTGAGAGTTCACGAACCACTGTGTGTTTCAATTCAATTTATCTTTAGAATATATAAAAATACCCTTAAGTTAACTGGTTCCAGAACGTAGTCTCGACTAACACACAATACACCATATTCAGGCACATTAAATAAACGTCAATATTTTTTGAACCATTGTAAGAATGGTTTTAAAATTTAGTAATTTTATTTTATTGCTAAGCCTTTTATTAAATTTATGTCCACCAGTTTGTTGTAAATTTAAAACATTAAAAGTATTCGTCATGTCATTAGTTCCGTTTATTACTGGTCTATGTCTTCTAGCTGAGCTATATTTTCTTTATTTGGAAAGAGTACTAGACTCAGCGCTGATAATAACAATTCCAAATCTTACAAGATTTATTTGCTTGGATAGTATCAACATATTACTATCAATAAAACTTTTTTCATATCAAAAAGTATTTAATTTAGTAGATATGTTGAAAATGCTAACCAGCGACGAACAAAACAAAGAAAAAATCAAGACCTACGTCACGATTTTAATCACTGTTTGGAGTTGTCTACATATTACGATATTTCTTATGATATCTTTTGACGGATTCTTTCCAAATGAGAATTCATTACTGTTACTAGGAGTTAATTTTTTTGCATTTCGAAAGATGGCTGCTCTTTCAGTTGTATGTTTAATTACTTGGGAAATTAAGGAAAAATTAAAAACCATTCATAAGAAATTGAAGCAAGTTAAAAGTTTAGAAGACATTGTGCAATACCAAGAACAACTGAATACGTTACACGGTTATGTCAACGATGTTAACGATACTTTCGGTATGATAATGGCAATATCTGTTATTCTCTGCATCGCTATTATTTTAAATACCAGTGTATGCTTAATAGCTCCGATTTGTCCTATTATGAAATCATGGATTTCGACAAGAACACTACATATACTGACTTTTATAGTAAGTAACATAGTCATTAGCAAAAAAGTAGTAAACAGAACTTATATACGCAGAGAATTAAAGTTGAAATTTTATTTGAACCATACAGTCATTAACAATTTTTTTTATTTGAAAATAATTTTACATTACCACTTTCAACTTATATATGCGCTAATGTTATCTATCAAGTAAGTGAATATATTCACTTGCTTGAAAAGTACGGACGTTTAATTTATATTAACGTGGTATATTTTTTCTCGCTCATTAACCGACTTCTAAAAAAGGAGGTTCTCAATTCGTCGACTATGTATGTTTTTTTTATGTATGTACACCGATTACTCCGGAACGGCGGCACCAATTTGAATGATATTTTTTACGTTATGTTCAGGAGGTTGCTGCGGTGGTCCCATATTTTTTTGGACGAATTTGGTGCAGTAAAATCCAAGATGGCGCTGACAATATGGAAGCCAAGAAAATAATTTTTGCCCAAGTTTCTCCAAAATTGGTACGGGGAAATTTTTGGGGTCGTACACAACGAATCTGAAATTATTTTTAAAAAAATCAATATGGCGGATCCAATATGGCGGAGAAAAAAATTTAATTTTGTCCGATTTTCTCCAAAATTGGTGTGGGAGAGTTTTTGAGGTCGCACATAAGGAATCCAAAATATTTTTTAAACATTCAATATGGCAGATCCAATATGGCGGACAAAAAAGTAAATTTTGTCCGATTTTCTCCAAAATTGGTGTGGGGGATTTTTTGGGGTCGTACAGAACGAATCTAAAATTATTTTTTTAAAATTCAATATGGCCGATCCAATATGGCGGAGAAAAAAATTTATTTTTGTCCGATTTTCTCCAAAATTGGTGTGGGAGAGTTTTTGAGGTCGCACATAAGGAATCCAAAATATTTTTTAAAAATTCAATATGGCAGATCCAATATGGCGGACAAAAAAGTAAATTTTGTCCGATTTTCTCCAAAATTGGTATGGGGGAGTTTTCGGGGTCGTACATAATGAATCTGCAATTATTTTTAAAAAATTCAATATAGCGTATTCAATATGACGGATAAAAAATAATTTTGTCCGATTTCTCTCAAAATTGATATGGGGAAGTTTTTGGGATCGCACATTGCGAATCTAAAATTATTTTAAAAAAAAAATATGGCGGATCCAAGATGGCGGATTAAAAATTTTACATCTCTCTATTTTGTCTAAAATCAGTATTGGGGGATTTTTGTTAGTGTTAATTACAAACTTAAAATATTTTTCGAAAAACTCAATCTGGTGGATTCAATATGGCGTCCTACAAATTTCACATTTTTCGATTTTCTCTAAAAATTGATATAGGGGGTTCTTGAGGATGTAAGTTGTGTGTGTAAGAATATGGCTAATCCAATAAAAATTTTACATGGCTAATTCAAAAAAAAATTACCTTTTTCGATTTTGTTTAAAGACGGAATTGAATCGTCTTTGAGGATGTAATAACGAATATAAAATTTTAAATTTACCGGATTTCATCCAAAATTGGTACTAGGGGACTTTGAAGGGTTGAGATTTAGATTAAATTAAGACATTAAAATTACTTTTTTGAAATTCAATATGGCGGATCGAATATGGTGGGTTGAAAATTTTACCTTATTCGCATTTTTTCAGATTTGGTATTAGTAGGTTTACGGGGTCGTGTATTACTAATATGAAGTTAATTTTTTACAACTATTAGATTGATAAAATGCAATATGAGTGACAGAAAATTTTACATTTTCCGATTTTGTCTAAAATTGATATTGTGGGGTTCTGGGGCGTATACAAACTCAATATTTAGAATAAAATATATCGAGCTAAGAAATTTACGTCTCAAGTTCTTTAAATATCCATACTGAAAGGTTTTGGGACCTATATTACCAATCTAAAATTAATTTGAAATTTAAGATAGGGGATTTACTGACAGACTAAATATTTTTTTGACACAATTTCACTGGTATTTAGAGAACTCTACGAATCAAAGAATTTTTAGTGGTTCATTTTAGGGTGATTTGCAAGTTTTGATAAAATGGGTACACTAATCTCGTTAGTACTTAATTTCAATATGTGGATGTCATAATGAATTTAAAACTAAAAATCGAAAAATAAAAATTTTATAAAAAAAATTGAACCGACTTCTAAAAGTGTGCTAAAAAGTGAAAAATAACTATAAATTTTTATACGAAATTGAAATTTTTGAAGTCGGCGCCAAACTATTTCTAAATGAAATAAATAACTACTAATATACACAAATTATGGTAAGAAAGTAATTACAAATAAAGTATTTTTAATCTGTTTATGCGAATAACATTTTGTCTGGTATTAGTTTGGCGTCGACTTCAAAAATTTCAATGTCATATAAAAATTTATAGTTATTTTTCACTTTTTAGCACATTTTTAGAAGTCGGTTCAATTTTTTTTATAAAAATTTAATTTCTCCTTGCAAACCAAATGGAACTTTTGACACTAATTTAAATTGAAATATTTTGTTTCAGTTTCATTTACTTTTCCTAACGATTGTTGGAGAACAGCTATTAGTGGAAGCAGGAAAAACAGTTAACATCTGTTGTGAAGTTGCGAGAAAAAGAAATCACATTTTTATCATTCAAGAACGCCAAGAAATAAATGAAATACTATACGCTATGGCTGCCCAAGCCTCTCAGCGGAACACAAAATTAAGTGCTGCAGGATTTTTTGCCGTGGATCATTCTATGATACTGTTTATTTTTAGTAATGTTTGTGTTTACTTAATAGTTGTGTGTCAGTTATTATCTGCCACTAAATCTTCTAATTAAAACTTTTTACGCATTATTTTTAAAACTTATTAATATTGTGGTGTACAATCCGACTTATTAAGCATATAACTCACAATGCACATGGAGTGTCGTTCTATATATAATGCACGAAGCAGAATTGGATCGTTATAATAAAGCATTATGTGTATTAAATGCTTTAAAACTTACCAATGATAAAGAAATAAATTACGATTTACCAGATGGGGTATTTGCACCTTCTACGATGAAGAATAGCAGTTTTTTAAATACAAAAAAAAAACTTAAAACCGAAGTTCTTGTAATTTTTAAATATCAACTTTCGAAATAGGTGGATTGAAAGAGACGGATTTCAAAATTGGCTCCGAGATCTCCGGCTTAACTCCAACAGATTTCTTTTTATGGGGATACATAAAAGGAATTGTCTACAATACGCCCCCGACAACACCACAAGATATGAAAATACGGACAAGAGGCGCTTTTCATTTCTATGAAAACGCGAAGACTATAGGTATTTGAAGGTACATTTTTTGGTAAGTTAAAAAGTATAGCGTTTTACTGAAATTAATCAAGTTATAGCCCCTTAAATTTTTTATTTGATTAGTTTTAATTTTTGGACACCCCGTATAATATAGCAAGTTTATTATAATTGGGATATAAAATACGATTTATTGTTACATTTCACGGTTTCAAGTACATCACTGAAATACATCTTAAGTATTTGAAACATGAAAATTAGGTTTGATTTTGTCAAAATTCAAATTATTTAAAAACCCTTAAGGTATTGGTACTAAAACTTTATTAAAAAAGGCACTTATTTTGATCGGAGAATCTAAAAATGCAATAATATACAGGGGGTTCCTTTTAAAAAAAAAAAAACTTTGATACGTTCAGAGCTTTTGGGACACCCTTTATAATATAAAAATAATTTTAAAAAGTAATTATATTAGACCCCCATATATCTCAAAAGTAAAACTTTTTGAAAGTCAGGTATTTTGACCGCAATATTCCGTGCCGTAGAGGGTGAAGAACCCAGTATAGATAATTAGAAGAAAAGTGTATATTCCAGAAAATTCAAACAAAAAATATTTCATAAAAAAAAACAATAAATATAAGCACACGTGTCTCATAAAAAGGTTGTCAGTGACAAATGAAGTGCGCTATATTTTATTCATATCTCATTTAAGGGTTTCTTCCATATGTTATGAAAACAAAACACATTTCAACGTTGACGCGAAGCTTTACAACAACATATTACGATGACTTCAAAATTAGTTAAATTTCTCGTTTTCTTAAGTATAATACTTTTCGTATATCCACCAGTATGTTGTAAAGTTAAATTGCATAAACAATTTTACATATTTTTTATGACAATTGTAACGATTCTTCTTACTTTCATCATAACTTTCTGTCACTATAACAATATGATATTGTCCTTTGTGATACTGTCATCATCAAGAGTTTTATTTGGTGTTATAATTATTATCACAGCTTTAATTAATATCATTTTTTCCATGAAACTAACAGTCAGCCAGAAAAAAATGCATGTTTTGGTTAAAATTTTAAAAATATTAACATATAACAAACAGATGGGAGAAATAACTACAGGACCAAAAATAATTCTTGCTATATGGTGCATAGTCGCTTGTCTGAAAGTTGGATGTCAATTTTACTTCACAATGCATCATATAGAATCTTTCCTGATACTTCTTTGTAAGGACTGGCTTACTTTAAGGTCAGAGTTTGTTCTTTTAACACTCTGCCTTTTAATTTGGAAAATACAAAAAAAAATTCACGATATTCACCAAAAAATAGAAGTATCTAGAAGCCTTGGAATGATTTTAAAATATAAAGATCAACTTGACGAATTATTGTCTTATATAGAAAAAATTAACGATATATTTGGTTCTGTTATAGCAGCAGAAGTCATTCTATGCATTTTTGATTTATTACGAATCAGTCTATGTTTAATTTTACCAAGTTGTGGTTATAACAAAATCAATTTTATATGGACATTAGCATATACATTTTATTTTATGGTAAGTAATAGGAATTAAATATACAATTCCGTGAATGTTCTTATATTATGTTGTGGGTGTATTCAGTTCTAAATATTAAAGATCTGTCGAAAGATGCTATAATTATTTATGTATCAATAATTTCCGTTAAAAAATTTATTGAAAATTCCAAAAATGTTTATATTATTTCATATACACCGACAGGTCATGTTGATAAATTGGCTGTAAAAGAACCTTAATATTTTACTTATTTTTCATGTTATCTTTAAAACGGAATATATATTTATAGGCTGGTAGCAGTTCATATTTCGGAAATTGGTTACACGGGCGTTGATAGTGGCCATCTGACCTATCCGTAGTAAAATTTGGCATTTTAGACGGTAGCTTCCACTTGAAAACTATACATAATATGTGTTTTTAACATTAAAAGTTCTTAATGGATTTAAAATAAAATTTTTATAAAAAAATTGAACCGACTTCTAAAAGTGAGCTAAAAAGTGAAAAATAACTATAAATTTTTATATGAAAGTATATTTTATTTATAATTGCTTTCTTACCATAATTTGTATATATTAGTAGTTATTTATTTTATTTAGACATGCTTTAGCGCCGACTTCAAAAAGTTCAATTTCACATAAAAATTTATAATTATTTTTCACATTTTAGCTCACTTTTAGAAGTCGATTCAATTTTTTTATAAAAAATGTATTTTTCTATTTTTAGTTTTAGAATTCATTATGATATCCATAAATTATTTGAACTAAGTACTAGTCGAGATTAGTGTACCTCGTAATGACTCCAAGATGGCAAAAAAGTACCCATTTTATCCGAATGAACCACTAAAAATTCTTTGGTTCTTAGAATTCTCCGAATACCAGTAAAATTGTGTCAAACAAATATTTAGTCTGTCATAGTAATGCCACTATCTTAAGTTTCAAATTAATTTTAGATTCTTAATATAGGCCCCAAAACCTTCCTATTTCGATATTTAAAGAACCTGAGATGTATATTTCTTAGCTCGATATATTTTATACTGCACTAGCGACCCGCCCCGGCTTCGCACGGGTGCAATGCTGATACTAAATACACTACAGAAAAACTGTGACTATTTATTTTATTTTTACAACAATTATTACATCGGCCTCCGACGCGCTATTTATAGGCACGCTGCCGCCGCCCCGGTCGGCCAGTACCGCCGCAAGCGCTACTTCCCGCAATTTTAAATCTGTAATATCTTCGAAAATATTCATTTAAATCTTGTGCTGTAAGGACCATATAGATCTATATTAAATCAACAATGTATTTAAGCTATTTAATTGGATAAGGATTAATGCTGTATTGGTTAAAATCGCTTCAAAATTTGCCATTATTTGTCGTAAAAAGTAAATGACAAAAAAATGTTATTGTGGGATATCCATGAGAGATAGACATATACCATCGAGGAGTTTTCTGTAGACCTTTTCAATGTGTACAAATAATTAGTACATTATTTTGATAAATCTCGTAGGGTTCAGCCTGCGTTTACAATGTAAGCGGAAAAAAATATGATAATTAACGACATCACATTAGAAACCTCAAAAATAACAGTATTTCTCCACTATTTAATGGATGTTATTATACATATAAACCTTCCTCTTGAATCACTCTATCTATTGAAAAAAATCGCATCAAAATCCGGTGCGTAGTTTTAAAGATTTAAGCATACAAAGGGACATAGGGACAGAGAAAGCGACTTTGTTTTATACTATGTAGTGATATTGAGTTTGTATACCCCTTAAGAACCCTACAATATAAATTTTCAATATTTAAAGAACCTGAAATGTAAATTTCCTAGCTCGATATATCTTATACTGCATA
Source organism: Diaprepes abbreviatus (assembly GCA_034092305.1). Classification (NCBI taxonomy): domain Eukaryota; kingdom Metazoa; phylum Arthropoda; class Insecta; order Coleoptera; family Curculionidae; genus Diaprepes; species Diaprepes abbreviatus. Next base: position 2,763,354 of record JASJET010000380.1, on the reverse strand, counting down.
TTGGGTTTGTATACGCCTCAAGAATCCCACAATATCAATTTTAGACAAAATCGGAATATGTGAAATTTTCTGTACGTCATATTGTATCTTATCAACCAAAAAATTAACTTCATATTCGTAATTCATACCCCCGAAAACCATTTACTACCAAATCTAAAAAAATGCGAATAAAGTAAAAATTTTACCATATTGCATCCGCTATATTAAATTTCAAAAAAATTATTTTAAGTCTTAATCTAATCTAAATGTAAACTCTTCAAAGGCCCCTAGTACCAAATTTGGATGAAATCAGGAAATTTAAAATTTCTAGACTTACATTCGCTATTTACATCCTCAAAAACGATACACTTTTGAACAAAATCGAAAAATGTAAATTTTTTAACACACCATATTGAATCTGCTAGATTCAGTTTTTCAAAAAATATTTTAAATTCATAATTAGGACTAACAAAAATACCCCAATACTGATTTTAGACAAAATCGGGAGATAAAGAATCTTTAGTCCGCCATCTTGGATCCGCCATATTTAATTTTTTTTAAATCATTTCAGATTCGTAATGTGCGTTCCCAAAAAATATTTTATCCGCCATATTAGATACGCCATATTGAATTTTTTAAAAATAATTTCAAATTCGTTATGTGCGACCCCGAAAATTCGCCCGTATCTATTTTGAAGAAAATGGGACAAAATTGATTTTTTCGTCCGCCATATTGGATCCGTCATATTGAATTTTTTAAAAATATTTTGAATCCATTATGTGCGACCACGAATACTCCCCCACACCAATTTTGGAGAAAATCAGACAAAATTTATTTATTTTATCCGCCATATTGATTTTTTTACAAATAATTGCAAATTCGTTGTGGACGAGCCCAAAAATTTCCCCATACCAATTTTGGAGAAAATCGGACAAAATTAATTTTTTTGGCTACCATATTGTCAGAGCCATCTCGGATATTACTGCACCAATTTCGTCCAAAAAAAATATGGGACCACCGCAGCAACTTCCTGAATATAACGTAAAAAATGTCATTCAAATCGGTGCGGCCATTCCGGAGTAATCGGAGTACGTACTTAAAAAAAAATACATAGTCGATGAATTGAGAACCTCCTTCTTTTAGAAGTCGTTTAAAAAATAGAGAATTATTTTTGTACCCACCCTGAAGAATATCAAAAAAGGTAAATAAGCTGACTTTCTATGATCTCTTAAAATTGATAAAACGTTTAGAAAATAAAGTATACAATAGTAATAAAATAAGAGAAGAGAGTTACAATAATAATACAATACAAGAAGAAAGTTTGGTCAAGCGTCAAACAAAGACCACGGCTAATGATACGTTTATAACAGACTTCTGTTGAGAAAAGATATAATCAGATAAAGCCTGTTTTAAGATGCTCTGTGCTAAAGTATTTTAAGAGAATTTGTCTTTTTTAAAGACGCGATAAGATATGAAAGATAATCGAGCTTTAAATAAACCAAACGAAGTAGGTTGTAACTCGAGTATCCATCCTATGTTTTGGCCCCAATGTGCTTCTTGGAATGTTTGCTTGCCCAGTTCCTTCAGCTTATTTTATGAGCTTAGTAGTCTTAGATGGCACAATGGCAAATACCCTTTAAGTACATTTAACTTTGGTGATAGTTTTAAAAAACTTAAACTTAGGCCGTTACACTCTTGCCACAATATTAGTTTGCCAAAATGCTTTTGCAACCGGCCAACAAGCAAAAGACCTTGACCTCATGATTTAGGTTCCCCAGCACAGCAAAAACTATCAAATGATTTTGACAGATTGTTTTAAAATTTAACAGAACAAACCAACCGAAACAAAAAGGTGACTAAACTAACAAAAATAATATGAAACTCTTTTAAAACTAAATAGGTTATAAAAAAAATAATTAGCTTTTTCTTCATCAAAACACTCTTTTGAAAACAAATACTGACAAATACGCAAAATGGTTCAATGAACTACGTCGACTCGCGATCGATAATCATCAAGTGACGTATCAGCTGTTCATACCACTGGAACAATGAGGGTGTTAAAAAAATGGAGTGCCAGAATTACAGAAATTCCGTAACAAGTTCTCAAACAACTGAAAAAAACCTTAAACTATAAGGCCAGACATTAGTCTATTCTTATACCGTCAGAGACAAAGCATTATCTCAAATTGCAAGGTAATATCAGGAAAGGATGGAAACCTCTCCCATGACAGTAAACCGCCTCTTGCAAACCGGTTTCGAACTTATTAACTTTCGTCGGTACAGGATCGGCAAGCGTTTCTAAATATAAGAAAAGCGAGTCCTTTACAAGTAGCGTCATCTCCCAGCATTTGAGTAATAAGTGTTTTTCAGTTGGTTGAGAACTAAAATAGCTTCTCTTATTAACCGACTTCTAAAAGAAAGAGGTTCTCAATTCGTTGACTATGTATTTCTTTTTATGTATGTTCACCGATTACTTCGGAAGGGCGGCACCGATTTGAAAGAAATTTTTTACGTTATGTTTAGGAAGTTGCTGTGGTGTTCTCATATTTTTTTGGATAAGATTGGTGCAGTAAAATCCAAGATGGCGCTGACAATATGGCGGCCAGAAAAATTAATTGTCTTATTTTCTCCAAAATTGTTATGGGGGAATTTTCGGGGTTGTTGTGAATCTAAAATTATTTTTTTAAAAATTCAATAAGCAAATCCAACATGGCGGAGAAAAAAATTTAATTATATCCAATTTTCTCTAAAAATGGCCTAGGGAGTTTTCGGGGTCGCACATAATGAATCCAAAATATTTTTGATAAATTCAATATGTCGGACAAAAAAATAAATTTTGCCCGATTTTCTCTAAAATTGATACGGGGGAGTTTTTGGCGTCGCATATAACGAATCTAAAATTATTTTTAAAAAATTCAATATGGCGTATCCAATATGGCGGATAAAAAATTAAATTTGTCCGATTTTTTCAAAATTGATATGAGGTAGTTTTTGAGATCGCACATTACGAATCTGAAATTATTTAAAAATAAATAAATATGGTGGATCTAAAATGGCGGATTAAAGATTCTACATCTCTAGATTTTGTCCAAAATCAGTATTAGGGGATTTTTGTTAGTGTTAATTGCGAATTTAAAATATTTTTTGAAAAACTTGATCTGGCGGATTCCACATGGCGTTCTAAAAATTTTATATTTTTGATTTTCTCCAAAACTGATATAAGGGATCCTTGAGGGTGTAAATTATGAATTTAAAAGTATTTTTTCAGGATTCAATACGGCGAATCCAATATAGCGAACTAAAAATTTTACATTTTTCGATTTTGTTCAAAGGTAGGACTGAATCGTTTTTGAGGATGTAAATAGCGAATATAAAATTACTTTAAGAAAATCTAATATGTCAGATGCAATATGACGGTCCAGAAATTTTAAATTTCTGGATTTCATTCAATAGGTACTAGGGAGCTTTGAAGGGTTTAGATTTAGGTAAGATTAGGACGTTAAAATTATTTTTTTGATATTTAATATGGCGGATCCAATATGGTGAAAATTTTACCTTATTCGCATTTTTTCAGATTTAGTATTGGTGGCTTTTCGGAGTCGTGTATTATGAAGATGAAGTTAATTTTTTACAACTGTTAAGTTGATAAGACACAATATGAGGCACTGAAAATTTTACATTTTCCGATTTTGTCTAAAATTAATATTGCGGAGTTCTTGGGGCGTAAACAAACTCAATATGCATTATAAAATATATCGGGCTGAAAAATTTACGTTTCAAGTTCGTTAAATATCGATATTGGAAGGTTTTGAGGTCTATATTACCAATCTAAAATTGATTTGAAATTTAAGATAATGGATTTACTATGACAGACTAAATATTTGTTTTTTCACTGGTATTTGGAGAACTCTAAGAATCAAAGAATTTTTAGTTGTTCATTTTAGGGTGATTTAAAACTTTGGATAAAATGGGTACTTTTTTGCCACCTTGGAGTCATTGCGAGATACACTAATCTCGATTAGTACTTAGTTCAAATAATTTATGGATATTATATTGAATTCAAAACTAAAAATCGAAAAATAAAATTTTTATAAAACAAATTGAACCGACTTCTAAAAGTGCGCTAAAAAGTGAAAAAATAACTATAAATTTTTATATGAAATTGAAATTTTCGAAGTCGGCGCCAAATTATTTCTAATTGAAATAAATAACTCCTAATATATACAAATTATGATAAGAAAGCAATTACAAATAAAGTATTTTTAATCTGTTTATGCGAATCACATTTTGTTAGGTATTAGTTTGGCGCCGACTTCAAAAATTTCATTTTCATATAAAAATTTACAGTTACTTTTCACTTTTAAGCGTACTTTGAGAAGTCGGGTCAATTTTTTTTATAAAAATTTTATATAAATGGACAAATTTGACAAAATTATGAAGATTTCCTAAAAATGCATTTCAATTTTACTTTTATAAAGTAAATTTATTCAGTTTTTTAAGTCAAAACAAATAAATTTTAAAATTAGTTCATACTCTAGGAAATACAAACAAATAGAAGTTTGTAAAAAAACTAATAAATATAAGCACACGTGACCCATAAAAAGGTTGTCAGTGAAAAATGAAGTGCTCTTTATTTTATTATTGTATTTTTTAAGTGCTTTTCCCAATTACTACGAAAATAAACCACATTTTATTTTAATATATTCGTTGCTACGAAGTTTTTCATCAACATATTACGATGACTTTAAAATTAGTTAAATTTCTAATATCCTTAAGTATCATACTTTTTGTCTATCCACCAATATGTTGTAAAGTTAAATTGCATAAACAATTTTACATATTATTTATTACAATTGTAACGATGGTTGTTACTTTAATCATAACTCTCTATTTCTTTGTCGGTATTGTATTGCCCTTTGTGACAATATTACTATCGAGAGTTATGTTTTGTGTTATAATTATTAACACGCCATTAATTAATATCATTATTTCAATAAAACTAACATTCAACCTGAAAAAAATGCATGCTTTGCTTAAAATCAATTAAACTGGGAAAATAACAACAGGACCAAAAGTAATTATTGATATATGGTGCTTCGTCGCTTGTCTGAAAGTTGGGAGTCAATTTTACCTCAAACTATATCAGATAGATAGTTTTCTGATACTTCTTTGCAAGGACTGCCTTACTTTAAGGTCGGAGTTTGTTCTTTTAACACTCTGCCTTTTAATTTGGATAATACAAAAAAAAATCACGATATTCACCAAAAAATTGAAGTATCTAGAGGTCTTGGGAGTAATTTTAAAATATAAAGATCAACTTAATGAATTATATTTTTATATAAAAAAAAATTAATGGTATATTTGATTCTAAAGGGTGTTTTTATAGAGGTATAGGACTTTTAAATGGAATAAAACAAAGATGAATTTTTTAAATTGACATGAAATTTACTTTATTCGAAAAATAACCTTCTGGCATTTATAATTTTAATATGATTTCTGGCATATGACCGCCACGGCTAGCTCGGACGTAGTCTAATCTGGAGGTCCAATTTTCGATGACTTTTTCCAACGTTTGTGGCCGTATATCGGCAATAACGCGGCGAATGTTGTCCTCCAAGTGATCAATCGTTTCGGGCTTATCGGCGTAGACTAGCGACTTCACATATCCCCACAGAAAATAGTCTAGCGGCGTTAAGTCGCACGATCTTGGAGGCCAATTCACGGCTCCGAAACGTGAAACTATGCGGTTACCAAACGTTTCCTTCAATAAATCAATTGTGGCATGAGCTGTGTGACATGTTGCGCCGTCTTGTTGAAACCACAGCTCCTGCACATAATGGTTGTTCAATTGATGAACGAAAAAGTCAATAATCATGGCTCTATAGCGGTCATCATTGACTGTAACGTTCTGACCAGCATCGTTTTTAAAGAAGTACGGACCAATGGTTCCACCAGCCCATAAAGCACACCAAACAGTCAGTTTTTCTGGATGTAACGGTGTCTCAACATACACTTGAGGACTATCATCACTCCAAATACAACAGTTTTGTTTATTGACGTATCCATTCAAACAAAAGTGAGCTTCATCGCTAAACAAAATTCGCTTATGAAAACCGGGATCAATGGCAATCTTGTTTTGGGCCCATTCACCGAATCTAATCCTTGCTAGGTGATCGTGTAGCTTCAATTCTTGCACGAATTGGATTTTGTAAGCACACAAACCAAGATCTTTCCGCAAAATCTTCCATAAAGTGAATGGACACATATCCAATTCCTGTGCACGATGGCGGATAGACTGATTCGGGTCTTCCTCTACGCTACGCTCTACAGCAGCAATGTCTTCTTCTGCACGCACTGTATGACGTCTCTGTGGATGCGTATTGTCATTTAGAGTAAACGTGGTGCGAAACCTTCCATTGTTATTCGAATTTATTGCTCTGATCGACGATTATGTTGTCCGTAAAATGGATGTAGTGTGCGATACGTATTTCGAACAGAACCATGATTTTCAAAATAAATTTGCACAATTTGGAAGCGTTGTTCAGGCGTCAGTCTATTCATGTTGAAATGCCAAACCAAACTAAACATAAATCGCTTGACAGCTGACAAAATGGCCGCCAGTTAACAAAGTGTTGCCAACTTAAAATTTTATACCTCTATAAAAAAACACCCTTTATTATAGCAGCAGAGGTCATTCTATGCATTTTTAATTTATTACAATCGGACTTTAAACGGAAGTTTAATTTCACCAACTTATGGTTATTCCGGGTTCATTTTTTTTATGGGGGTTAGCATATACATTTTATTTTATGGTAAGTAATAGGAACTAAATGTACAATTCCTTGCAAACCTAATGTTCAGTTTTCACTAGATAACTTCCAATATTTATATTAACAACACATTTACATTAACATCACAACTAACTTATTATTTCCATTATTACAATACAACTATATAGCTCTTAACGATACCACTATACGACTCTCTATACGACTCTATGACTAACCTCCAACTAACTCACTACTCTTGTTCTATCTTTATTTATATACCTATGGAAGTTCCTAAATAAATCTAGAACATAAAAGTTGAGAACTATCTAGAAAGATGAGTCATTGAGACACTATTCCTTTCGGCACATTATTCCGACGGAATCTTCTTACTTAAACCTCGAGTAACAAGATTCATCCGGAATCATATATTTTTTATAGTTTTTGTGATTTTCACATCCGTCATCTTGTATATTGAAATTATCAAATTCTAACCTCAGATTTATGATTAGTGATCCCATTAACCCCCTGACTTTCATGGGTCATTCGAAATAACTTTTCCTGTTACATATTTTTCAAAAAATGAATATTTCTTCAATATTTCGTGAATTTTTTTGCCTTGCCCATACGATTCAAGCGATCGGCAAAACCATAAATCAACACAAACAATATCTCAGAAAAGAAAAAGATTTTCAGACGATTCGAAATGGGTTTTGAAGGCAATGAGCGGTACTTTCAGATGCCTCGTTGCGTCATATCGGAAAGTCTCATGCTACCCTGAAACATAACCTCCAATATAACAAAAAAACAGCATTTTTGCACTTATAGGTTAGGATATATCGAAAACCAGACCTGATGGATCAAATTCAGTGCATCTAAAATCTTCGGAAAGTATGGTCTTGTTTCTGGGTCCGAAATGTTGTCAGCCTACATACTTAATCTTCAATCGTCCTAATTAATGAACATCTTTTAGTTTTACAATGATTTTTATTGTTATATATGTTTGATACCATTTAATCATTAAGAACATTATTTGAAAAATAAAGTTATTTATAAAAAAATAATTACAATCTGTACCATACGATTATAACAACGAAGTGTTTATTTATTTTAGATTATTATATCCTGCTTAGCATTTGTTGGTGAACGGTTATCTGTGGCAGCTAAGAGAACTGTGAAAATAGCTGATTGCAATATGGTGCAAGAAACAAACATAATCCTTATAGAAAGGCAACACGATGTAATGGATCAACATCTGGATTTTATGGCCCAATACGCTTTTCAAGGACATGTAGAATTAAGTGCAGCTGGATTTTTTCCAGTAAATCATTCAATGTTAATATTTATTTTTAGCACTGTTTGTACTTACCTAGTGGCTATATATTACTTAACATTTTAATCTTAGTCACCTGTAGTTTTTTATATAGTTCTTTCAAAGGACTTTGAGATTTAGCGAGTTATATTTTGTGTGAAGTGTACCTTAATAAAGATTATAAAAAAAATTGTATTAATTCATTGATCTTTTGTACAGTAGCTGATGAAATCATTATAAAAAATTAAGCCGCTAAAAAGTAAGAAATAACAATTTACAGGAAATTGAATTTTTGAAATCGGCCCCAAATTAATAACTGAGAAAATTTAATAATCAAATGGAGTATTCGGCAACAGCACAGGAGTCAGAGAGTGCTACCCTCTCGGATAATGTGCGACGATTTTCACAGCGGAAATTTATGCTAATCTGCAGTGTGCCCATCTCTGTGAGAGGGACATAGATAAGAATAGAGTAATAAATATATGCTCAGACAGTAAGGCTGCGATATTGGCACTGAAGTCCAGTGTCCTAACTTCGCGACTGGTGTCTGAGTGCCAGGATATACTGAATGGTATGACAAGGAAAGGCTGCACAGTCAGACTCGTATGGATATCGGGTTACTCGGGCATAGTCGGGAATAAGGAAGCAGACCGTCTAGCAAAGTTGGGTTCAGCTACTGAGCCGTATGGACCCCAACCAGTATTAACTGTCCCAGTTGCTATGGGCAAAAGGAAAGTCGTTGCTGGAAAGCAAATTTACTGAATCGTGGAGGGGAGTTCCTGGAATAAGGTGTGCTAAGGAACATATAATTGGGCCTAGTGCATGGCGTAATAAGGAGCTTCTCTCCTTGGGAAGCAAAGAGCTGCGAATTATGGTGGGATTGTTGACAAGACATTGTCACCTCAGATTTCATCTTCATAGAATCGATCTCGAAAACGACCCGACGCACTAACGAGCATTTGGCTTCAAAAACCGGACAAAATTAATAACGTCGTAGTTTTTGACTCTAGACGTGTCAAAATCAGTGTCCGGAGATTTTTGAGGGCGCTAAGTTGATTTCTGGCATTATTTTAGTAATCGGGTAAAGGGGGGCTGACTTAAAGTGGGGAGGGGGAGGGGAGTAATATTAAAAAAAAACGTAATGGTTATCGTTTTATATGTTTTTAAGTGCTTCGATTTCATATCTGGCATTACTTTGCCAATCGGGTGAAGGAGCGCTGACTTAGGGTGGGGAGGGGGAGGGGAGTAATATTAAAAAAACGTAATGGGTATCGTTTTATATGTTGACTTAGGGTAATTGTACGTTTTCCCATAAAAAAATCTATCTCAAGATAAAAACAAAGTCTCTTTACTGTGTGATCAAGTAGGTCCTGAAACACAACTTCAACACTCGTCTCCGTAACTCGGATTGACTCTGGTTTTGGATAACAGAGTTTCTTTGCTTCTCTAAGTAGAGTATACCAAGGATATATACTCTTATTGGAATCGTGTAACAACTCCCACTGCCTCCTTGTTAAGTCACCTTCAACAAAGATATACAAAGCTTGTTCAGGTGTGTAATTTTTTACTTTCGGTTTCTGAGCAATATTTATTACCTTCCTGTAAAGTTTGCTCTTGGTGTTGAAGTTGCATCTATTATAAGTTTAGAGGCCGCGACATTTCCAGACATTCGTTGACTTACGCTGGCTGCATAGGTAAACTCCTCAACAGGTACCTGTTTGCGGAGTTCTTTTGTATTTCATCGTTTACTACGATCATGTAATTCTTGGAAATGCTTCCTTGGGCGTCCCGAAGAATTCGTGGCCCAGTTATATACTGGTATTGATGTATTAAGCTATTTCTCGTTTTTTTTTTTCAAAAATCTTTCTTCAATATAGTTAGAAGATATCAATCTTTTCTTCAAATCACTATTAAAATGTTTTAAATCGTGACTTAAGGTATGGTACTCGTTTTGGAGACATTTCATCATTTTGCAAAGCTTATGTTCCATAAATGATACCTTATCTTCAAGTGTTCTGGATGTGCTTTGATTAAAAAGCATGTATATCGTTTTACAATATACCTCCTACTACATACCTTGATGTCAAATTTGTACCTATAGGAAAAAAATATGTATGTAAGTAAAAAATAACCAAAATTGTTACCAAAAAAAAACCGTGGAACTCAAGCGGTTTTTTTAAGAGGTGGAAACATGTGGAAAATGTTTTGATTGGTATGATATGGCTAATGTCTATAGTTTATTATAAAAAAAGAATTGTAGCCCGACCTAGCTCAGAACATTTTCAAAAATACAAATTAGTTAAAAAGAAAAACAAAAAAATAGAAAATTTTCTTGCATATTGTTTTAGGTCCATAAAAATACTAAACAGTCATTATATTTTTAAATAATATATATTAAAATTAAATACATAACTTGTTCTTTAGATTCCATAACAAAAAAATTTTTTTTAATATTCACTCTACAAAATACCAAACACCAAACACAAGTATAAAAAAAATCTATCAAGAACGAATGCATGCGTATTGAACCAAGCTTAGATTGCAATTAACTGTGCGGAGCGTAGCTGCGTGGAGGGGCCACTTTATCATATTTTTATGATAGTACGGTTACTCAGGTATACAAAAAAAATTATTTCGATGATTACTTGTATAGTTTGCATTTTTCCTTTTTGTCCGGTTTTTGAGGCCAAATGCTCGTTAGTGCGACATGCAGATAGTGTTTGGAGCAGGATGAAACTACTGCCCATGTCCTCAGAGAGTGCCCAGCACTCAACGGACTGAGACAGAGATATTTAAGAAATACAATTTTGTTACCGGAAGCAGTTAGGCAAGTTCAACTAACGAGGCTGCTTGGATTCGCCAAGGCGATCTGCCTCGAATAACCTCCAGCTATGGTGGGATATAAAACGCCCAATGGAGGCCTAGGCATCGATGATCTAGTATCACCACCCCTTTTTCATTCATTAATTCATTCTTCATTCATTCATGGAGCTGACTTGAAAAATTTCAATTTCATGAAAAAATTTCTATAGTTATTTTTGACTTTTATTGCATTTTTAAAAGGCAGTTCTATTTTTTATAAAAATATTATTTTTTGATTTTTAATCTTGAACTTGTTCTGACATACATAAATTATTTGAACTAAGAAATAAGCAAGATATGTAGTGAATCTCGCATTGTTTTTAAGGTCGCAAAAAAGTATCCACTTTATCTAAAGTTGTATACCGCACAAAACTGAACAACAAGAAAAGTTTATATTTGATAACGATTAGAGATACAACCTAATCGAAACATCGTAAAAAACAAACAAAAATAATTCTTTGATTCTAAAAATTCCCGAAATACTAGTTTTGAATGAAATTGTATCCCACAAATATGTCCGCCATTATAAATTCGTTATAGCACACTCAGTGCAAAATTTTCAGTACTATTCTGTGTCATGAACTCTTTTTTGTTTTAATTCTCCTAATCCAGTTTTATTTTATGCTTAACGTTGTTCTTTTTCTCATCTCTCTGTCTAAATTCAAATTCTTCCTTATAGGAAGTTGATGTAATTATTTGTGCCTTTTGGACTCTTGACATGATCAACCACAGAACTGATCAAAATTTGTTCAATAGATACCAATTTTTTTGTGCTAAATAGTAACGAAGTCGACTTCGATGTAGAAACTATCGCTTCTACAGAAGACTGTAATGTAGAGAGTATTTGCTCTATAGAGGTTTGTTTTGCTTTAGTTATAACTTTAATAAATTAAAGGAATATCTTCATTATTGGTGTTGTATCATTATTAAAATTTTTATCCAAATCTACGTGGAATTTTTTGGTTATGTACATCGACAGAAACAAAGTCAACATCACTAAACACGTTGCGGTCCACCAGCGATATTCCAGCTACCTTAAAACCGTTAATAGTATTTGCAATCACGGCTGCCCTTGCGACTTGGTATTATGATACACTGTTAAAAATAACCTTAAATTTAATGCAAATTAAATGTCCATTCTACATTAAATTTAATGCTTTTGTACCATAAATCGTGAATAATGTAAATTTACTTTGAATTTAAAGCAAATTCATTGAAATATCAATTCATCGTACATTAAATTTAATAATCTGATATCTTAAATTTCGATAAACTAACTGAATAGATATTTCGACTTTCTGTACATTAAAATTAATTCACATGTACCTTAACATTAAAGGAATTTATATTAATATTCATGATATATTGAATGAAATTCCGGGAGATGGCGCAACTTGTATTGAACTTTTTATTTAGTATGATATAAGTTGCTTAAGGGACTCAATTTTCTTATGATGAGGTGTACATGTCTGCCGGTACTGACGAAAACCAATGAGTTCGAAACCGGTATACAGATGAAAGTGCACTACCTATGAGAAAAATTTCCACCTTTTTCTGGTAGCAGCATTTTTTAACCTCATATTGGTGCATTAAATATGTGATCACATATCTTAAATTCAGTGAACACTGACTGTATAATAAATGTACAAATCACCTTAAAAAGTAATGATCAAACTTTAAATTTAATGTATGATTACATTAAAGTTAATGGAAGACATTAATTTAATGCATTACATTAATTGAATTTAAGAAATGGTTTATGAAATTTGCTTCCAGCACATTTACCTTAAATTTAATGCATTTCCTTTTTATAGTGTACGTGTAATTGTTACGGTTCAATTTTGCGCTTGAACTCACTATGGCTAATTTATTTAATTTAACCTTATTTTGCAATTTCGTTATGGGTATCACAGTATCATTTTCCTTAAGTATTTCCCAGAGATTCTTTGAAGGATAGCATTTCATCAAGTATAGTTTCGATTAATTTTATTTACCATTATTTTGTCCTACTTTGTTATTTCACTACACTGTGCTCAGGTCTTTTCTTATCAGTATCAAACTTATTGCTACCATTTTTTTTTAATTCAGACAGATCTTGTTTTTTTTTCCCGGGCATTTATATTTATATTTGATGGAATTTTATGTATATTGGGTTGCAGAAATCAGGAAATTTCTATTGATGTATTAATATATATATTTCTTGAATTTAAAAATAACTACTGTGATACTTATTAGATTTATTATTCTTGTTTTGAGTGGAAAATGCTAATGATTAGAATAGAAAATGAATACTCAATGCAAAATCACAATTTTATCAGGCTATATGTGAAAAGCCATGATCTGTAGTTTGACATTGACTTTTTAATTAAATTTTCAGAGCAACAATAATGGATAAAAAAAAGATATTCCAGATAAAATCACAAGATACCGGACTATTAAGTGAAAAGTCAGGATGTACTACTTGACATTAAAATTTAAATAATAAATAAATTTACAAGATCTACAGGAAATTATAATTTCACTCTACGAATCAGTCTCTAGTACCTAAATATTGTAGTCAATACATAAAAATCATTTTACTAGAGTCAACTGAAAGTTACGAGATCATGTACATATCACGATGCAAAAAAACTTTAAAACTGTAAATCATAAACCCAGAATGGGGAACAAAGAAAACATACAGACAAGATATTGAAATATCACTAGTATCAAATAAAATTGTCCAAAAATTATGAACATCGTGATACGTCCAGGGGGCACAAATAAAGCAAAATATAGTGCAAATTATAAATGATGATAAAAGATACTCTTAAAATCAACTCTTACTAATGACAGATTATAAAATTTAGGCACTGCAAGGCAGCAAATATTAAAAACCCAAAAACTATAAAAAATCGCCTATCTAAATTTTACGAAAAGATATAATCGGCCCTAAACCTCAAAATACAACTTATTAAGATTACACGTGGTAACTGAACGCGCCTAACGGAAGTCGATTAGTGCGCAAGCAGGGCTATTGTTATAAATGGAGGCCTTTTTGCCTTGATTTTTCACTTTTTCCTGGTTTGATTCGGCCGAAGCAGCTACAGACTTCCATCTCAATTTTTAGTTGCCTAATTTTTGAGATTCTGAGATGGAAAGTCGAAGATATCCCTGTGATTTTGTTTAGTTTTGGTGTACCGTAACTTTTGCTAGATTGGCGGTTATGATTATTTTACCGGGATAAACCTGGAGACAGGGAGACAGTCTGACCCCAGAAGATCGGATAAGGAACTTTAAAATAATTACTGTTAAAACGATCCTGCATAGTCTTTTTTATTTATTAAAAGATTTCAGCTCAAAATTGATTTTTACCTAGTGAAATTAAAGCATAATTTAAAACCAACCGTTATGTTATTCTAAGTCTCATTTAGACCTTAAATTAACCACGTATGAAAGAAATGACAGCTCAAAAAAAAGAGATTGGGCAACAACAGTCAGCTGAAATGTATTAGTGAGTTAAGCCAATTCGTTAATCATGAGCATTTTTCATTCAAAACAAGAATAATAAATCTAATAAGTATAAATTAATACATCAATAGAAATTTCCTGATTTCTGCAACCAAATATACATAAAATCCCATCAAATACAAATATAAATGGCTAGGAAAAAAAAAACAATATCTATCTGAATACAAAAAAAAAGGTAGTAATAAGTTTGGTACTGGTAAGAAAATACCTAAGCACAGTGTAGTGAGACACAAAAGTAAGACAAAATAGTGATGAATAAAATTAATCGAAACTGTACTTGATGAAATGCTTTTCTTCAAAGAATCTCTGGGAAATACTTAAGGAAAATGATACTGTGTTGTCCATAACGAATTTGCAAAATAAAGTTAAGTTAAATAAATTAGCCATAGTGAGCTCAAGCGCAAAATTGAACGGTAACATAATTTTTCGTTATGTACATCAGCAGAAACAAAGTCAACATCACTAAACATGTTGCGGTCCACCAGCTATATTCCAGTTTTTTGAAAACCGTTAATAGCATTTGCAATCATGGTTTGTCTTGCGACTTGATATCATGATACCCTGGATTAGATCTTAACTGTTTCCCGTTAGTTTCGGTATAGTATAACTATAGTGGTTTAAAGGCCGCCACATCTATGGATCGAAGCCGTTGGGTGATATGCCCCGGCAGCTGCAGTATAGCCACTCCATTACTTCGTGCTAGCTCTATTGCTTTAAGATTTTTGGAATGAGTACTCTTTCCATCCACAAGCAAAACTTTGTTGTTAATTGTTGGTTTGACAGCATCAATAAAAGAATGAAGCCAAACAATAAAGAGTTGTGTATTAATATATCCAGAATCAGATATCTCTACTAGACAGGCCGACGTTGCTCCAACTGTTTTTCTCTTAAAAATTATCATCTGTGAGACACAACGGTTGCATTGGTGCATACAACTGTTCGCCACTAACAACCGACCCTACTTGGTGCTTTCCCTTTTGTGTTAAAATTTTCTGACATTTCTTCATTCCTGTAAAGAAACCGGACTCATCTACGTGAAATATTTGTGTCACATGAAGTTTAAGTTTTAAAAACGCTGTCTTACTTCTCTCATAAGAGTACCCAGATCCTGTCCTCCACGGTGAATTGTCATAAACTGATTGGCATGTAGCGATGGTCACCGAAAAACTAAGAAGTGGCGCTACCTGGGCATACAGAGTTTTAAATAGAGATGGTTCAATTTGGGAGATAATTCAATGGCTGTATTCTTTAGAGTAATTATCAATTGATCAAAATGAAAAAAGTGTAACTGATAACTTTATGTTCTTTTGAATATGCATTTACTTGTCGTTAGGTCGAAGTGATCATGATTACTTCAAGTGATAGAACTGAAGGTGAAAATGACTCAAAAGAATAGCCTTAATATAGCAAACTATCCACTATTTAATTGTGATATCAAAATGAACAAATATATTGTTAATTCTTTTTTGGCCCTATATTGTTCACATTCAATTTATTAAAATGCTTATTCAATTTACAAACATTTATCTGTTGATGTCCCTTTTGTTTTACTTATCGGTGACAAAAATTACATTTTATTTAATTGTTTTTTGTGAAATAGTCTTTTGTTTTGATAATATTTCACTGATGAAAGCATGAGAAATGACAAAACCTGTATGGAGACAAATTCAGAGCTTTTTCCAATAGTCTATGGGAGATTATGTCAAATTTTAAACGCAAGACTCCGAAAAATATATACTTTTTATTAAAATTAATACACTTACCTATTAGAAGAATAATCAAAATATTCTTTTTTCAATATTATACCTCTTTATTTGAGCTCCAAACCACTGTGTGTTGTTTACGATAGTAAGTATTTTTTATTATTTCAAATACAATTGGATAATTATACGAGGGATACTAGAAAAAAGATCTTTCTAGCTATGTTAACCACTGACTGTGCGTTGCCTAGCAACATTAAATAGAAACAACTTTTTTCCACTTCAAACGGATGTTATCACCTACACTACGCAAGTGAAACTCGCCATATAGTCCAGATTTGATTCTTAGAGAACGCCATTTTGCAAACAATAACCAGTTGAAAGAAGACATGAATGATTAGAAAGATAACAGAAACCATCTTTTTCTGATGCAATAAAGTCGTTGAGAGACGCTAGTGCGTTGAAATTAAGGCAGATTATGTTGCAAAAGAAAATGGTCAAATCGTTGTTAAGAAAAAACTTTTTTAGTACCCCGCGTATTTAAATAGTTAATAAAAATTATATTGAAAAGCTATTAAAAACTATTTTTAATCATGACCCATGACCACTGCGCCATGATTACAATAATGTACAGGGTGAGTCAACGATTGGATGAAGTAGGTTTGTGCCTTTTCGGTGAAATTTACAAAGAAACTATATTTATTGTTTGATACAGTTTATTTTTACGCAGATTTTAAAAATATTTAGGACTCTACAGGGTGAGCCAAAAAACTAGGACAGCATAAAGTTGTATTTTTTTAAATAGAACACCCTATATACGAATCGTATTTTCGATTTAGCTTATAATTTTAAATCTTTTTTATTAAGGGTTTACTATAACAAAACTTTATAGTTTCTGAGATAATTAAGTTTAAATAAAAAAAGTCACATTTTCAAGCATCAATTCAATACTAAATAACGTTTTCAATTTTGTGACAAATATATTCTAATTTGGAATTTAGCAAGGCCAAGGACAAGTTAACATAATTTTTACCTAATATTTGCAATAAAAGTTACAGGGTGTAGAACACATCGGCTCAAATTTGAACAAGTTTAAATGAATAAATATCTTTTTTTTTTAAATGGTACACCCTGTATATTTTCATGTTATTTAATAGAGTAATAAAAACCCTAAAAGTTTTGTTCAATATATCCTATACCTATTTATAATAGTTTTTGAGATATTTCAGTTTTTCTTATTTTCCATACTTTTTTACAGAAATAGTCTTCATTATCATAGTAGCCATGTAAAACAATAAAAAGAAACTACAGAAACAAACAGAATGTGGTTAAATATGATGAAATACATTATTCGTTATATTACAACGGCAATAGTTTAATTAAACATAATGTGAAAAAATTAACACAACAATAACGACAAGGCAAATACATATTTACTTTTATACTAAATTGAAACAAAAAAATTACCTATTAAATACTGAGCTTAATTATTTCTTTTTAATAAGTGTTCGAATAAACGACCCTCTTGTGCAATGCACAAATTTAGTCTTTTTTGCAGATTTTCTCGGACCCTGGACAAAATTAGTGGCGTTATTGTTCTACAGGTATCCCTAATCCTGTTTTGCATATCTTCCACTGTTGTTGGTGGATTAACATACACCTTATTTTTAATATAATCCCATAGGAAGAAATCTAATGGGGTGATGTCGCAAGACCTTGGTGACCACTCAATGAAACCCCCACGTTCAATCCATTTTTGCGGATATAGTTGGTCCAAAAACGCACGAACTTCACGATGGTAATGCGGAGGCGCACCATCGTGCTGGAACCACATACTGTCGAGCTCATCCCTATCGAGACCTTGAAGCAATAATTCGATTATGATGAATACCACACCAAACATTTAATGACCAATGGTTTTGATGTTGCACCTCTCTAATCCAAAATGGGTTTTCTGTGGCATAATAATGCATGTTGCGTCTATTTACGGCACCGTTAGTTCTAAAAGTAGCTTCATCACTAAACATTACCTTGCATAATAAATTTGGATTTAATTAAATCTCCGCATTTATTGTACGACAAAAGTTTACACGACTCTCAAAATCCTGTCCATGCAATTCTTGGTGTAATTCCATGTGATATGGATGATACCTATATTTCTTGGTAGTACGATTAGCGGTGGATTGTGATGTTTCACATAATGCTGCTAACTGACGGCTACCAATATAAGGATTTTCCTGAACATTTAACAATACTTGTAGTTCTTTTTCTTCATTAGTTACTGGTTTATTGACCACTTTACGTTTTAGATAATCAACAGTACCAGAAGAATCAAATCTTTGCATTAAGTTTTGAAAAGTATGGGTATTAGGCTGGCGTCGATCAGGATACTTCATTTTGTAAATTCTTTGAGCAAGAAGGCAATTTTTTGAGCCTCTCCTATTGTATAAATCATATCTATTAACTCATTCTTTGGAAAATTCATTTTACAATATAAGATGAATGCAAAAAAACCAAATTACACTACATAAAAACCAAAAGAAGCGATTGCAGTTATAAATTTGACACACAGAAAACTGTTCTTTTACATTGTTTTTGCCATGGCTACTATGATAATGAAGACTATTTCTGTAAAAAAGTATGGAAAATAAGAAAAACTGAAATATCTCAAAAACCATTATAAATAGGTATAGGATATATTGAACAAAACTTTTAGGGTTTTTATTACTCTATTAAATAACATGAAAATATACAGGGTGTACCATTAAAAAAAAAGATATTTATTCATTTAAACTTGTTCAAATTTGAGCCGATGTGTTCAACACCCTGTAGCTTTTATTGCAAATATTAGATAAAAATTATGTTAACTTGTCCTTGGCCTTGCCAAATTCCAAATTTGAATATATTTGTCACAAAATTGAAAACGTTATTTAGGATTGAATTGATGCTTGAAAATGTGACTTTTTTTCTTTAAACTTAATTATCTCAGAAACTATAAAGTTTTGTTATAGTAAACCCATAATAAAAAAGATTTAGAATTATAAGCTAAATCGAAAATACGATTCGTATATAGGGTGTTCTATTTAAAAAAATACAACTTTATGCTGTCCTAGTTTTTTGGCTCACCCTGTAGAGTCCTAAATATTTTTAAAATCTGCGTAAAAATAAACTGTATCAAACAATAAATATAGTTTCTTTGTTAATTTCACCGAAAAGGCACAAACCTACTTCATCCAATCGTTGACTCACCCTGTATATTTTTTATTTCAATATAATTTTTATGTCTTAATACAAACACATTCAACCTTAGCTAGAGAAGAACAACATCATGAGCCTAAAATTTAATAATTTTGTTTTATTGCTAAGTAGTTTTTTAGCGCTATGTCCTCCGGTTTGGTGCAAAAATAAATTGTTAAAAATATATATTGTATCAGTTACCATTCTTTGCATCTTGACAGAAATGTATTTCTTTTCCTTTATATTTAGGATTCAAAGAAACATACCTCTAATTCTACTTATTCTCAGACAGTTTTTTACCATTATTGTCAATATTACAGTATCAATTAAACTTTTTGCCAAAAAAGATGAACTAGCTATTTTAAGAAATATGTTAAAATTACTGTTCCATGAAGAAAGAGAAAGTGGCAAAGTTAAAATATGCCATAAGATTGTTATTATTATGTGGTGTTTGATGCATATTATGATTCTAATGAGTCTAGAATCAAGTATTTCCTCAACTCCTTTAGACCACGTCATCACATTCACTTGCATACGCTATTTTGGAAATCGACTAGAGGCTATTATAATAACTGCCTATTTGATAATCTGGGAGATTAAAGAGAAATTAAAAATACTTCATAAGAAAATAAAATCGTTAAAAAATCTAGAGGAGATTATCCAAAATAAAAAACATCAAGAAGTTTTGTATGATTATATCACAGGCATTAATAACATATTTGGTTTTGTAATAGCAATCGCTGTTATTATTTGTATTGTTGGCATTTTAGATACCAGTATATGTGTAATATTTATGATGTGTCGAATTTACGAAGCGGTTTTCATTACGAGACTAATACATATATTGCATTTTTTCGTAAGTATCTATTAGTTTAAAACAGAGATATTATCGAGTAATATTATCAGTGTATTTAAAAACTGGAATTAATGAATAAGCTTTAATTTACAGAGTAGAATTATCAATTAATTCATCACTTAATAATTTTGAAAATAATGTTATTATTTAATGAATTAATCAGTAATTCGATTCCTAAAATTATCTTCTTCTTCTTCTACCTTCTATAATAGGTCCCTGACCTGTTCCTTCTTCGATTTTCCTCATTCTGGACTTAAATTATCGCTCCACCTTTTCCGTGGTCGACCTCTACTGCGTGTACCACTAGGCGATTTATCTCGTGCGATCCTTACCAGTCTATCCTCTGTCATTCGGCTTATGTGTTTGTTCCATTGTGTCTTACGTTGTAGGACCCTCTCATTAATGCAGTCTGTGTTGCATGATTGCCTGATGTTATCGCTTCTTTCTTTGTCTAGTAGCGTATTTTCTGTTATTCGTCGAAGTATTCTCATTTCTGTAGTCTCCAATAGTTGTTTCGTTTTTGTCGTCTCTGGCCGTGTTTCTGAGGTGTATGTCATAATAGGTCTAATTGTGGTTTTGTAGATCCGAACCTTTGTTTCTTGTTGTGTTTGTTTCGCCAGATCACGTCGTTGAGGCAACCCGCCACCTGCCCTCTTATTTCATCTTCGATGTTGCCATAACTAGTTATGTCGATTCCTAGATATTTGAAACTCATTTGTTGTTGTATTATTCGACCGTCTAGTTAGTTTTTTCGGTTGAGATAATCATATTATATTTTCTTCCCGTAAGATTAAAGGTATTTAACAATCTCTGGAGGTCGTCTTCATTTTCGGCACATATCACAGTGTCATCAGAGTAACAGAGAATTTTTATTTCTGTATCACCCATTTTATATCCTCTACCAAGTCGCACTTCTTTTATTATTTCGTCCATTATCATGTTAAACAACAAAGGACTAAGCGAGTCTCCCTGTCTAATACCGCTGTTGACTGGTATGGGTGTTGATAATTTACCGTGCGAATCTGAACTTTATTGTTGCGTATATGTTTTCGATGGTCTGAATTATATTGATAGGGATATTTCTCTTATATAACAGGTGGATTACGTCATCTAGCTTTATGCGATCGAATGCTTTTGTTAGATCCTAAAATTATCAATTGTTAAAATAATTGGTAATTTTATTCATACTGTTATAAATTAAGGATGTTATTGTTTAATTTTATTTTTCAAATTACCTATTACAAGAATAATTATTAATTTATTTTTCCAAATTATTCTATTATTAATTAATAATTTACCGGAATTAAGTGAAAAAATTCTTTTTTATTGAAACATTCCATCTTTTTACATTAAGTAATGGAAAATTAAAAGTAGGATAAATTTGTCAAATGCATCATTTCTTTATTATTTATTTTAATAAACAAAAAATTTCGAAATGCTTTGACATCAGTGAAAACAAAAAATGAATCCATCAAGAACGATATTACTAAACATCTAAATAATAAGATCGATGAATTAAAAAAGAACATGACTGATTTAGAAATGAAATGGAATGCTGTCAAGAGAATAATTAAAGAAAAACTTGCTAAAGAAAAACTTGGAACAAACACGAAAAGAAAGAAACAAAAATGAATGACAGTGTAATGGAAAAAATGTTAATTATTTTACACTGTTCAATGTGAACTATATTCCGTTAAAATGAATAATTAAATAATCACTCTGTGAATAGATTTCTCGTGGGAATAGGGTAGTTATATTTTTTTATCACTATCCACGGAAGTCTAAAGGAAAAATAAATCAGTTATCGAACTTAACTTTTATTATCTTTGTCGTTTAAATGTTTTCTTAAAAATATATAAACTCAGTAAATTTATGAAGACATAAAACTAAGAGACCCTTTCTAAGATTTGGCTATAAATCTGTCGAAATAATCCTACTCTGATTATGTAAATAAAACCAGACGTGTTAAGGGTAGTTTTTAACATATGGTATATGAAATACCGTTAAAATGTATTAAAATATTGAACGATTTTCCCATTATTAGGAAACAAAAGAATAATCCAAGCAACTCATTATACTGTAATATAACGTTTGACCAGTGTAAGGGATCTAATATGGGGACTGTTTTTCCTGATTGCAAGAAAGAATGTTTTAAATACCAGCAATAGGAATAAAAGAGCACTCAGGTTTTTTCACAGACATTATATTATCTTATTCTTTTAGTTATAAAAAGAAATAGAATAGTTTTATTAATTGTGTTTATATAAAAATTATTATTAAGACGCTCAGAGGCAAATTCGGGAATCAAGCATCCGGTATAGAATAGCTAAAGCCCTCAGCATGTAACGATCGAAACCTTCGAACTTTAAGGGAAAGAAATTGACGTTTACCGGGTTCCATCGGGTAATATGGGTACAAACGGGAAACAGAGGGGTGTCGAGGGGTGTAAGATTCGAAGACACTCTTTTAAGGAATAGTAAAAGTCAGTCACAGTTTGAATGTCGTTAGAACGGTACCGAGAGTACCAGTGCCGTAGAATAATTACGTCATGGGTATAATCGTCGGGAAAGAAGGTTATCTTTGTTTAATTTGGGAAACTAAGGGATTATCGTGTGTTATTTTAGTGGGGTATTTCGCAATTTTCATACGGTTGATTAAGTAACATAAATAGCTGTTTTTCGCGTTTTATTTCTTTTTCTGTTTAATATTTTATAAAGCTATTTATACGTGTTTTTTTTTCAAAATTGGATTCTATGTTTTTGGTTAAAATAATGGCCGAGAGGAGCAATTATGTTAGTTTTTCGTAATTGTTATTAGTTTTAAGTTTCTCATTGTTAATAGTTCGTTTTTCTATTTATTTTTGTTAAATAGATTTAAGTGTTTTGAGAAACTTATTTTATTCGATTTAATTAAAACCTTCTCGCGAATTAACTTGAGGGCGCGCTATTGCGAGACCTATAAAACAAGAGATGTCTTCTGATCAACTAATTAGCAGCCTTTCCTGAGTCCTGAAGTTCTGAATTGTGGTTGGTAAGCTGAAATAACCGTAGTTGTTTGGTACTAAAGATGTACGACCAGACTCCAGAGTGTCTTTATTACTGTGAAATTTAATTGTAGGTTATTAAAATAGTCACTAATTAATATGGGGCAAAAAATGATTATAGATAAAATGATTAACGCTACCTCAATATGTCATTAGCCGGAATCTATAATCAAATTCTGTCAACAGGTGAAATCTTGAACCTTATGGAAAAACGTAGACAATACAAGAATAAAGATCAAACAAAATACAAGAATGTCCACAACGAGATTAGAAATAAAATAAAACTAGCAAAGGAAGATTGGTTGAATAAACAATGCGACGAAATAGAACTGTTAAACCATCAGCATGATTTATTTAATCTATAGAAAAAACTGAAAAAAAATGCTGGCATAGGAAGAAAAACGGGTAGAGGGATTTTTACGGACGATAATGGACTAGTCATTGTGGATGCCGAGCATAAGGTTAAGAAATGGAAAGAATATATGCAATCATTATTCAATGACGAAAACAGAGATGAACTTCCAGAAAAAGAAATAATAACGGGGCCTCTAATCACATAAATTCAATAAGAAATCTCAAAAAGAAAAGGCCATAGATGGAGTTTGTGGTGACTTGCCAAAACTAATCCAAGAAGACCATTTAGATATCTTAACCGACTTTTTTATCCATGTTTTTGATACAGGGAATATTCCTGATGACTGGCTAGTTTCGTCTTTTATTCCTGTACCGAAAAAACCCACAACCAAAAAGTGTGCGGATTATAGATCCATTAGTCTTATGAGTCATGTTCTAAAAGTATTTCTTAAAATAATACGAACATATCCGAAACTTGAACAGGACATTAGCGATACGCAATTTGGCTTCAGGAACGGCTTTGGCACAAGAGAGGCGCTATTTAGTTTAAATGTTTTAATTCAGCGAAGTCGTAATGTAAATTGCGATGTATTTGCCTGTTTTATTGATTTTGAAAAGGCTTTCGACCGAGTAAATCATCAAAAACTAATAGAGAAACTACAAGAGCATCAATTGGATGATAAAGATTTACGAATTATTCCCAACCTTTATTGGAAACAAAAATTATTTGTTCAGGCGAAGGAATAGGAATCACAAAAATTCCAAATTCCTCAGGGTGTTCGGCAGGATTGTGTGTTATCCCCACTACTCTTTAATGTCTATTCAGAAAAACTATTTCGGGAAGCTCTTGAAGAGGTAAAAGAAGATATTTCTCTAAATGGGGTTTTGATCAATAATCTGAGATATGCAGATGATACTGTCCTTCTTGCAGACAGCTGAACGACTTCAAAGGCTGATAGAAAGGGTAGATGAAACCTGTGAAAAATATAACATGCGATTGAATATAAGTAAAACAAAGGTTATGATAATAAGCAAAAACGTACCCCAAAATATACAATTTCGCGTCAGAAGTTCTCTTATTGAAACAGAATCATCCATTAAATATCTGAGGGCACAACTACATGATAGGTGGGGGCAAATAAAAATACGTATTGAGAAAGCCAGAGCCTATTTCAATCGCATGAAAACACTATTATGTAATATGAAATTTAATCTTCAACTAAGAACTCGTTTACTAGAATGCTACATATTTACTATACTACTGTACGGTGTAGAATCTTGGATATTGACGGACTCTGCATGTAAATGACTTGAGGCCTTTGAAATGTGGTGTTTCCGAGGTATAATGAGAATATCTTGGACACATCACGTAACCAACGAAACTGTTCTGCAGCGCATGTGAAAGGAGAGAGAGATCATGAGGAACATTAAGGAAAGGAAGCATATTTTGGACATATAATGCGTAACCAAAAATACGAACTACGATACGATCGTAAGAGAGGCCCCGGAACACGACGAATTTCGTGGCTACATAATTTGCGACAATGGATCGGAAAGACAACTACTGAATTATTTAGAGCCGCTGTCAATAAGGTAAAATGGGGCAGAATGATTGCCAACGTCCACTGAGGATAGAGCACAGGAAAAAGAAGAAGATCATTTATTTCCATGGGAAAAATAACAAATAATAAAAAATTGAAAATAGAATGACACTGCTTCTGACCTTGATGATACGCTTCACCTTCATCGATAAGACTCAAAATTGTCGAAAAATTTGAATTTATCGATTTAAATCAAAAATCCCAGAAAATAAGCAAAAAATGGATGGCGAAAAAATTTTGACTACGTATAAATAAACTCTTTACAATAATTTGATGTTTTTCACACTTTTTGATTGGAATAACTTGAGACTAACGCATCGAAGTTCAAGCTTAGCTTATTGTGTTCTCGGAGCATTTCATAATATAAGTATTCATACTGTTCCGGACGGTCGGAATTTATACACGATTGCTCTGTTTTAAAATCTTTTATTGTCACAATTTTGACATTTGTCAAATTAATTAAAGTTGTATCGACAAGCTCTCAAACTATACTGTTCACGAAAGCAGATCGGGAACTTTTATATACCCTTTTGGTCGGTACCAGAAGATTCCCTAATTTTCTAGAAGTATTTCCATACTACATGGTGTAACAAAAATAAGAAAAAGGAGTAATATGGCCATTTCTAGACCTTCTGTCATAGAAACCCTTCCGAGGATGACCTGTAAGATATTCTTTTTCCATAGTCCCTTTCGCGGTCGCGGTCCCTCTCGATGTACCTTCTCGAGGATGACCTGTAGAACGTCATTTTTCCGTAGCCCCTTTCGCGGCCACGATCCCTCTCTTCTCGTTCTTCACGGCCGCCGCGAGTACTCCTTCTATCTCTTCAGTAATGGTCGTTTCTACTATCGCCTCCACCAGTAGTAATTTCCGGGCAATCTCGGTTAAAGTGACCGCTGTAACCACACTGGTAACAACGCATGTGATTCGAATGGTACCGGCAACTATGACCCCTTCTTCTTGGTCTGACATAAGCCACTCTAATGCGACAACCGCATACTTTAACTCCATTGCAAGCTTTGACGGTAACTGCAGCATTTTTTCGATCTTTGTAAACAGCAAATCCAAAACAGGGGATAGTATTACCTAACCAGACTTCTTGGTTCACCATAAGGAGCAAAGGCTTTCTCCAAGTCGGTCCTTCGAGCTTCATCACCTATATTAGCAGTATGAAGCCGATAACTATCAGGATCACTATCAGGAGCAGTACTGTAAGTATAGTGGCTTTGTACATGTCCTCCTTGGCCACACTTCCAACAACGAATCCTATTTCTGCTATGGAAGGTTGTGTGTTTGTTGTCATGTGTTTTTCGTTTGTTCAAAAATTCTTGCTCTCTCCTCATTAGACTCATGAAAATTTCCTCGTTGGTCTTGCGATAATCTCGGAAAAATTTTGCCTCTTCTTATAATTCTTTCTTGGTTCATTGAAGTCTGTTTTGTTATCACAAATTGAAGGGCATAAGCAAGAGCCTCAGAAATTTTCTTCAGTCGAGCCATTTTTAGAGTTTGACTTGTTTCTGAGACGCCTAATCCTTTAATAAAGCTATTTACTGCTAACTCTTGCTTTATTTCTTCCGGATATGTTGGGTAAATCAAATTTATTAGCCTCGTTATTTCTGCCTCATATTCTTGCAGACTTTCGTTGTATTTTTGTCTTCTTCCTTGGAGTTGGGTTTTTAAAATTTCTTGGAGGTGGGCTTCCCAATAATGCATTTCCAGAAATGTAACAATAAACTCGCAATCATTCTGTTTTTCTTGGGGAATGTTACGTAGAACCTCCATAACTTCACCTTGTAATTCTAGAACAAGAACACGTGCCTTCTCCGGTGAACTCCAATTATTGCCGGTTGCAGCGGCTTCGAACTGATGGACATAGGTAAGCCAAAGTACTTTGCCGTCAAAGGTAGGTGGCTTCATTACACTAGTTGCAGGAACACCATCGACCTTTATTATACCTGTACTGGCTACCTTCTCGATTTGCAAATGTAATTGTTGAATGTTTCTGGATTTCCGTCACCTCATGTTGTACCTCACCACGTACGTCTTCTCTAATTTGCAAATGTAATTGTTGCATTTGTTTCTGGATTACCGTTACCTTATATCGTCCTTCTTCAATTCATATCTTTTTGATTTTTTTTTAATGTCTTCTTTCAGTTCTTATTTCATATCTTCTTAACTTGTCTTTCCTGTCCTATTTCCTCCAGGCTTGTTTTTAGTTCTTGTATTACATTGTCATGATTTTTCTTTATGATTTTTTTTTTCAATTGTTGCTTCATGTTTTCTTGATTTGTTTTAAGTGACATCAATTCTTGTTTCATGTCATCTTGGCTTGTCTTTAATTCTTGTTTCATATCATCTTGACTTGTCTTTAATTCTTATTTCATATTATCTTGGCTTGTCTTTAATTCTTGTTTCATATCATCTTGACTTGTTTTTAATTCTTGTTTCATATCATCTAGGCTTGTCTTTATTGTCATCAATTCTTGCTTCATATCGTCTTGATTTTTAGTCATATCTTCTATCAATTCTTGTTTTATCTCTTCTTGGCTTTTCTTCATGTCTTGTGTTATCATCAGTATCTGACCTAAACTATTTTGAAGTTGTTCTTCCATTTTTGCTTTCTGCTTCCTGGTTTCCACTGCCATAAAATTTCAATTAAGTTTTATTTTTTTCTGATTTTCTAACCTGAATTAACCTGTTCTGGATTTGATCCCACTTCTGACACCAATTTGTTCAGGATGGCCGGTATTTATAAGCAACTATTTTGTTTTAAAACCTTTTATTGTCACAATTTTGACACTTGTCAAACTAATTTAAGCTGCATCGACAAGCTCTTAATCTATACTGTCCACAAAAGCCAATCTGGACCCTTTATAGACCCTTTTGATCGGTACCAGAAGATTCCCTAATTTTCTAAAAGTATTTCCATACTACATAGTGTAACAAAAATAAAAAAAAGGAGTAATCTGTAATATATATATATATATATATATATATATATATATATATATATATATATATATTTATATATATTGCTTTCTTAAAACAATTTTTTTTGTTTCAGTTTCATCTGTTGTGCTTAATAATTGTCGGAGAGAAATTGTCAATAGAAGCAAAAAAAAAACAGCAAATATATGTTACGAAGTAGCTCAGCGGCCAAATCAATGTTTTGCAATTCAAGAACGTCAAAAAATAAGTGAACATTTGCATGATATGGCTCTATATGCATCACAGAGAAATACAAAGCTTAGCGCGGCTGGATTTTTGACCATAGACCATTCAGTGATACTCTTTATTTTTGGAAATGTTTGTAGCTATCTAATAGTGGCAAGCCAGTTAATATCTGGCAAAACATCTTCATAAAAAATAACATCAAAAAAAATTAAAAAAGGTTGTCGTACTTAAAGATATTATTTATTCAGTACTTAACTAATTTTTCTCCTAGGGACACACAACCATAATAAATTTAATAGGAGTCGACGATTTCCAATTGATTGCCTCTAACAACCTAATCTTCTAATTATCTGAATAAATGAAAATTATTTCAAGAAGGTTTTCTGTATGTGTTTTTGAGATGTATATAAAATCTCTCAAAAGTCTAGATTTCATAAATACTGCATGTTCTCAATCTTGATTTTCTCAGCAACCTCTTTATTATTTTTAAAAATTGTTGTTTTCAGTGAATCTCTGGAATTTATATTTATATAATTTTTCTATTCATATTTTCTCTCGGTATAGATGGTTGTCGAATACAACTTTAGAGACACGAAAGTTTAAAAACGATTTACGTCAAATTAACCAACTTCTGGGTAACTTCAATTTTCTGAGATACCTTATAGAAAAAATCTCTAGATATATGAATAGTTTTACTTACTATTGATAGGTATAACATGTTTAAAAGTTCGTGTTTGTGTTGCATTTTAGGTAACAAAACCTCTTCCAAAAGCGTGTTTTATTTTTTTCATAAAATACCCCTTTTATATGCCAGAAAACTTAGATTTGGTTGGCATTTTCTCTGAGTATAAGTTACGGTAAAATGCGATTCCAAAAGCATGCAAATTAAACCGATAATTTTATATTTCTGGCTGACTTAAATCGTGTGGAATATTATATAAAAGAAAATTCTAGATACATAAATATTTTTAATTTACTACACGTTTGAAAGTGTGTGTAATGTATGTGAAGCATTATTCAATAAAAAATATCTTCTAAAGGAATTCTTTTAATCAAATATCTCTTCTATATACCAGAAACCTTAAGTTTGGATTGCATTTTTTCCTAATATAAACCCACATAGTTGAGTACTTCTCGGTGACTTAAATTTTCTACAATATTACATAGACAGAAATTTTAGATATATGATAATTTTTTATTTATTACACGTTTAAAAGTATGTGTAGCACTGTTCAAAAGAAATATTGTCAAGAGGAATATTTTATCTTTTGAAAACAATACCTCTTCTCTATACCAGAAAACTTAGGCTAGGAAGCAATTCCAAATACACGAAAATTACCTATACATTTGAAAGTGTGTAACATGTATATAGCACGGTTGGAATTGTGTGTAACATGTGTGTAACAGTGTTCAATAAAAAATATCTTCGAAAGGAGTGTTTTATTCTTTTAATTAAATATCATTTCTCTATACCTGAAACCTTAGGTTTGGTTTACACTAACAATATTTCTGGTTCACTTAAATCGTGTGGAATATTATATAAAAAAAAATTCTAGATGAATGGAAAATTTTGATTTATCACACGTTTTGAAATATGTGTAACATGCAGCATTGTTCAAAAAAAAACATTCAAAAGTACTATTTTATTCTTTAAATAAAATAGCATTTCCATATACCAGAAAACTTAGATTTGTTCGCATTATCTCCTTATATAAACCTAGGTAAAATGCGATTATAAAAACAAGAAAATAAAAAGTGACTTATATCAAAACACCGTCAGTCTTGTACTTCTGGTTAACTTAAATCGAATTGAATATTATATACAAGAAAATTCTATATATATATATATATATATATATATATATATATATATATATATATATATATATATATTTGATTTAGTACACGTTGTAACACGTGTGTAGCATTGGTCAGTAAAAAATACCTTTAAAGCAATATTTTATTCTTTTAATGAAACACCTCTTCTATATACCAGAAAACATAAGTCTGGATTGTATAGTAGAATGATATTTCAAAGATACAAAAATAAAAAGCAATTTGTATCAATAACCTCAACAACTGAGTAGGTACTTCGGGGTGGTCTGCATTTTCTAAAATATTATAGAGAAGGAAAGTTTAGTTATATGACAATTTCTGATTTGGTACGCGTATGTGTAGTACTGCCAAAACATATTTTCAAAAATAATATTTTATCCATGTAAAAAAATACCTTCTCTATATGACGAAAAACATAGGTTTGAAACGCATTCTCTCTCAATATAAACTATGGTAGAATAAAATTCCAAAGAGGGAAAATTAAAAGCCAATCATAACACCAACCATTTTAAACTTCTAGTTTACTTAAATCGTATGAAATGTTGTAATAAGGAAAACTCTAGATATATAAATATTTTAGATTTACTACATGTTTGAAAATGAGTGTAACCGGAGATCAAATAAATTCTTAGTAAACTTTTAATGACAGTCTTTAATTAAAATCAGGATTATTGAAATAAAACCTTCAATCAGTTAACCTCTAAATTGACACTATAACGAAGGCCTTTAATTAAAACTAAAATTATACAAAATAATATTTTCCATCAAAAGATCAAATCCTACACTGTCATGTGTAGATGTAGTTACCTAAAGATTGGTAAACAGGCCGTATCTAGTTCTATGCTGTAGGGTGGAAAATTGTAATGTCCTGTCCGGTAATGAGATTAGATAAAAACAGTAATGTCTAAGATAGTGTTGTAACATAATAGAGAGAACAAGCGAATAAATTAACTACCGCCAATATGTCAAGAAATAATGAAATCCAAAATTTTAAATTCACACCATAATTAAAGAAAAGAGAAAAATTATCAAAGGTAAACATTAAGTTAATAGCGTAGGAAATATTAAAACTAATTAGCAAAATTAAAACAAATCATTTACTTAGAGTAGTCGCTTGCTCTAACTATTGAGCTTGAGTTACATAAGAGTAACAATATGATAAAACGCACAAATAAAATTACCAGTATGACTCCAGGTATTCGCCAAAAATAACCCAGCAAAAGTACAACAATAAGTTTATTATGGGAAAAAAATAATTACTTGTGAAAAAAAAATTAATCAATCCATAACTGAAGATAGCTACAATATAAAAAGACAATATTTAGGGTCTGAGATCAGTGAATGCTTAGTTCTTTAACATTAAATAAATTGGATTAATCTGGCTAAAATAAACACAGAGTTAATTAATTACAATATACAATAGTAATAAAAGGTACTCAAAGTATAATCACAATTATACAAAACTACCATGTGAAAAGGCATTATGTTCAGTTTGACACTGACTTTTTAATTAAATTGTCAGACAAATACAACAGTAAAAAAAAAGATACTTAAATTATATTACAAAATATCGGACTACTATGTGAAAAGACAGGATATGCAGTTTGACACTGACCTTTTAATTAAGGTACAAGGCAAAAACAATAGTAAAAAAAGGATTCTCCAAATATAATCACAAAAATACTAAACCACTATGTGAAAAGTCAGGATGTACCGCTTGACATTAACCTTTAAATAATAAATGAGCTAAAAGAGTTTATAATTTCACTTTATAAGCCAGTCTTTAGTACCTAAATATTGTAGTCGAACACACAAAAAAAAATATTACTGGAACCAAACTGAAAGTCTGAACATATCACGATGCTAAATAACTCTAAATTTTCCAATAATAAGCCTAGAATGGAACCCAAAGAAAGCATAAAATTCAAAATATTGTAGTACTACTACTAATTGATTAATTTGACTACAAATTGAGAACATCGTGATACGCCCAGAAGGCAAATACATAGCCAAAATAATGTACTAACTACTATAAATAAAAAAAATACTCTCAAAATTAATTCTTACTGATAACAAAGGGAAAAATTAGGCACTGCGAAATAGCAGATTTTAAAAACCCTGAAAATTACAAAAATTACTAATCGATATTTACAGAGAAGAGAAACAAACGGCCCTAAAACCCCAAAATACATCTTAATAATATTCTGAAGTGGTTAATTTTGGGTCTAAATAAAATGACTGGTTTTAAATTATGCTTTAATTTCACTGGGTAAAAATCAATTTTGAGCTGAAATCTTTTAAAATTTAGAAATTCATGCAGGATTGTTTTAATAACTGTTAATTTAATGTTCCTTACCCGATTTTTTGGGGTCTAGACTAATTCCTTCGTTGACGCGTGCAAACTGCCCAATATCCCTGTCTCCATTCTCCATTCCTGGTAAAAAAAAATAACAGCCAACCAGGCAAAAGATACGGTACCCCATGTCATGATAACTTACAACTTTCCATCAGAATCCCAAAATTTTGGCAAATAAAAACTGAAATGGAAGTCTGCAGCTGCTTCGGCCTAAACAAACCAGGAAATAGTAAAATTCGAAGCAAAATGGTGTTGTAGAAACAACTCATTTACAGTAATTCGAAAATTAATTACGAAAAATTTCAATTGTTTTGGCGAAAACAAACAAAAAGCACAGCATTCAGAAACACTGAAATCGAAAAGAACGGGATTGGCCAATGATGCCAATAAAAATGGGGCGGAGCTTCCCAACAACTATAAAGAGCGAAATTCAGCTCGAATCTCTCTTTTATATTTCTAGCTTGATTCATACATCAAACGATTTTGAATGGCGAGGAGCCTATAGTGTCTACCTTTCCAAGGGCTATATAACATGTGATAGAGAAAGTTGAACTAGTAAGAGGTATATTGGTCGCCACCTTTTTGGGCACATCAAGAGAACCGTTAAGCTGTAACGCTAACGCAACGTTGGAGGGTAGATCTGTTAACGACACCCTAACAAGAGATTGTAGAAGATACTAGTGCTAGTGCTAAGTTTTCTTCTATTAAACCGCCGAGGTTTATTCGTTAACTAATCATATGAAAGAAATTAATAAAATTTACAAACTTGGCTGAAGAGCTACAGAAGTGAAGACTTAAGAACCAAAATTTAGCAAGAAAGTCCAAGATAACTTATTTTTATGCGCAAATTCGATAACGGAGAACTCTGTACGTAGTGATGACACTATACAGGAGATGAACCTTACTTCTATCGCGAAATTCTCGTAAATTTAACAATATAATTTTTCCTAAATCTTAATCAAAACGGTTTATCCGCGTTTCTACGCCTGTTTTCTATGGATTGATATTCCATTTTTTATAGACATTCTGATAAACATTTTTTATCACAATTCCGATATCTCGGTAAACGTAAACTAAACGTTTATATTTTGTTCGGTAAAGTTTCTGTATTTTTAAACGGGTATTTTTCGAGGAGCTTTCACTAGAAGTAAATCGCGTTTTATTTCTTCGGACTTTCATGAAAAACTCGTTAATCTTTTCGCGGGAGAAAGCCAAAAACTTTTTTCAAATACCGATATTGGAACTTTTAAGTTGCTGCGTATGTAACTTGGACTTTTCGTACTGCCCGACTGCTAGTTTTATCACCGCAAGTTTGTTAGTAAGGCCATCGTCTATGATCCCCCTGAAAACACAACGACCGTGAATAGCGAAGTGCGAAATTTCCGCGGATGTGACAATGAATTTGGAATGCAAGTTCAAATGCCATTCAAAACCGACTTAGACATTTTATTTACCGCATGGGATACTGATTTTTAATTCCTTGCGTATACGACACAGTGAAATTCAACAACACGTTTTCCTCGATTTGCGACTTTTCGCGATATATACTTCATCGACATTGAACATTGAAAAAACATTCATTCATATGCGACACTAGTTAGGTTTATTTTTCGAATGTCAATATCTAAATTAAGCGTTCATTTTACAACAATGCTGGATTTTGTAAATTAGATATTTAGCCTAATGCAAAAGTAACTCAAAAATTTTTTATATTTTCGTATTTGCAATTCATGATTTGTTTTGTCTAAGTACTTGATATTAACCATTTTATGCTAATTAATTTTTAATATTATATTTATTTTTCAATACATGTTTTATACAGGGTATCCGGGAACAATGTGGGAAATCTGCCGAATATAAAAAAAAAACACGTGAAAAGAATACTAAAAGTTCATGTAAACTCTTTTTGTATAGGTATATTCTTCCGAGATATGAGCTCCCCAAAAAGCTTCAATAGAATCAAGTTTTTTACACATAATTATTGAACCAGCAAATTTCAATTTTTTGAATATGATGTATGTCAGGTAACACTATTAAAATTACTATCCAAGAAAATGTTGTGAATTGCTCACAACTGCAGGGACAGACTAGCTGTAACACTAATGACCCATTTTTTTTTACGCCCTGTATAATAAGAACTTTGGACAATGTTTTTCACATACCTTTAGCTATTGACTAAAAAATTAAGTACTCTTCATTCATGTCGCTAATCCTAACCGTTTCCGAAAAAACGTCATTTTATTTACATTATATATTTGACCTATTTCGATAAAAGATACATCTTTGTTCCATTCAACCTTCAACCTTTGGAAGCAAGGAGGTTATATCATGACAGATATCCTAATCGTACTCTTCCAGATCAAAAAAATTTCAACGAGTTGACCAACGTCTAAAAGAGAATGGTAAGCAACTCCATTTAATAAGATAATATTATTAAATTTCTTCATAATTTTAGGAAATTTTGGGTAAAGGCTGGTCAGGGAATACGCCGTAATTAGAGGAAAATATTTTAAATGACGTAGATGACAGTTCTTCAACGAGCACTCGTAGTAAGAACTAACTCCTGAGGATTTTCCCCGTAGAATGCAGTTTGCAAACTGGATATTGGATCTGCAGCAAAATAATGTTAACTTCATTAGCACTAGTCTCTTCACGGATGAAACAGGGTTTACCAAAAATGGTATCATAAATTTACACAACTAACATCTATGGGCTGATGAAAATCCTCAAGCAACTATTATTTCGCATCATCAGTATCAGTTCCAATCAATTAATGTATGGGCAGGAATCATTGGCAATTTTTTGATTGAACCATTCGGATTGCCGGCACGACTAAATGGACAACTTTATTTGGAGTTTCTCCCGAATACTTTTCACGATTTAATAGAGCACTTACCACATGAAACTCACCGAAACATGTACTACACGCATGATGGGGTACCACCTCATTTCAGCGTTGCTGTGTAGGAGCACCTGAATAACGTCTATCCAATCCGTTGGCTAGGTAGAGGAAAACCTGTTGCCTGGCCTCCTCAATTTCCAGACCTAACGCCGTTGGCTTTTTACTTGTGGAGACACCTCAAAACCTTGGTATATTCCACTCCGATCGAGAGTAGCGAGGAACTTCTACGAAGAATCAGGTTTCATTGTGATCAAATAAGGACAATGCTGAATTAATGTGGCGGGTACAGCAGTCTTCAATTAGTCGTGTCCGCGATTGTATCAGACTTCACGGAGCCCATGTTAAATCCTCTTACGAAGTTTTAACTAAGCAGTTAACTTAACTTTTTATTGAAACTATGGTGACGGGAGAAATTCCTCTTTTTCATATTCAACCCGACAGAAGTTGGGGGACTAACAATGTAAATAAAGTGACATGAATAAAGAGTACTTAATTTTTAGTTAATACTTAAATGTATGTAAAAAACATTGTCCGAAGTTTTTATCATACAGGGCGTAAAAAAAGGGTCATCAATGTCACAGCTAGTCCGTAGCTGTGAGTAATTCACAACACTTTCTTCGATAGTAATTTGAAGGATTTTATCTGGTATACATCATATTAAAAAAAAATTAAATATTCCATTGCAGCTTTTTGGGAGCCCATATCTCCGAAGAGGAGGCCTTTATGAAAAAAGTTTACATACTCTTGTAGTATTCCTTTCACGTGTTTTTTTCATTTTTCCGGACACCCTGTATATCACTTATTTTTAATCATTTTCATGACATAAAAGCCAGTAATGCCAATGATGAATTACTAAAATTATTATTTTATAATATTCACAGTGGTTCAAAATTAACTAAATGAAATAAAATTAAATTATTCACTTGAAGTTTTTATTTTAGATACATTCAAAAACCACTAACTTACAATAGAAACAAACAATTTCAGTTAGCTTTAAAATTTATCCTTCTGTTCTGCTTTTTTTAAACTTTCCTATTATTTATATGAATTAATGCTATCACAAATTATCTGAGAGTTCACGAACCACTGTGTGTTCCCATTTATTTAATATTTAGACGATACATTTAGGTTAACTGGTTCGAGCGTATATTCTCGAATAACCGCAATGCACCAAATACAGTCACATTAAGTACACGTCGATATTTTTTGAATCATTATAAGAATGGTTTTAAAATTTAGTAATTTTATTTTATTGCTAAGCCTTTTATTAAATTTATGTCCACCAGTTTGTTGTAAATTTAAAAAATTAAAAGTATTTGTCATTTCATTTATTCCGATTATTACAGGTCTATGTCTTTTATCTCAGCTATATTTTTTTTATTTGAAAAAAGATCTAGACTCAGTGCCAGCAGTAACAATTCTACGTCTTACAAGAATTATTTGCTCGGATAGTATTAACATAATACTGTCAATAAAACTTTTTTCATATGAAAAAATATCTAGTTTAGTAGATATGTTGAAAATGCTAACTAGCGACGAACAAGACAAAGAAAGAAATAAGACCTTCGTCAAGATTTTAATTACTGTTTGGAGTTTTCTACATTTTATGATATTTCTTGTGATGTATATTGACGAATTCTTTTTAACTGAGTACTCATTAAGGTTACTAGGATTTAATTTTTTTTCAATTCGGACTGTGGCTGCCCTTTCGGTTGTATGTTTAATTACTTGGGAAATTAAGAATAAATTAAAAACAATTCATAGGAAATTGAATCAATTTAAAAGTTTAGAAGAAATTGTGCAACACCAAGAACAACTGAATACGTTACACGTTTATGTCAAAGATGTTAACGATACTTTCGGTATGATAATGGCAATATCTGTTATTTATTGCATCGCTATTATTTTGAATACCAGTGTATGCTTTATGTCTCCAATTTGTCGTATTACAAAATTATGGTCGTGGAGAAGACTACTACGTTTCCTGACTTTTATAGTAAGTTACATAGTCATTAGCAGAAAAAGTAGTGAACAAAAATTAGTTCATATACGCCAGAGAATTAAAGTTGAAATTTTATTTAAAATCATAAACAATTTTTTTTTACTTGAAAATAATTTTCAATTAGCACTTTCTGCTTATATATGTACTGATGTTATCTATGAAGTAGGCGGATATATTCACTTGTTTTAAAAGTATATTCATATTAATGAAGTTTATTTTCTCTCGCGCATTTTATTGCAAAAAATTTTTACATAATTTAAAAATTAAATTCAGATGTTAAATAAAACTGAAGGGGCATCAATTGAAGCTCTATACAGGGTATCTTAAAAAAGCATATGTATATATATATATATATATATATATATATATATATATATATATATATATATATATATATATATATATATACAGGGTGATTCAAAAATCGATCACGAAACTTAAGGGGGTGATTCTACTTGACAAAATAAGGGTAGAGCTTCATATAATTTTTTTTCAAAATGTCATTCGTTTTCGAGTTACAAGCCGTCCAAGTTCAAGTTTTTATTTTTTGTTTTTTGAATTACTCGCTTACAGGAAAACCGATTTGACTAATATTTGAAAGATAGGCTAAGTCTTCTGCGCTTCATCATTTTAGTAACAATTCACATTGATTGTTTGCCGCTAGAGGGCACTTTACCTACATTGAAAATTGTTTTTTTGTCATAATTTTTTAGTGTTGACAGCTACAGTAGTTTTTGGCATAATTTCTGAAAGACTGATGCCAGGCCTTTAAAAAAGGTGCTCTTTATTTACATCGCTAAACCCAACGGTTTAGACGTAAATCACCCTTAAAAATTAAGTGGTAAATTTACTTTTCTCATTTCATTACCACCGGCTACCAGGTAAATAGCTATCAAAGTATACTAGAGCTGTCAGTTTAACATCAAATAAATTCGCCTTTTAAACTATTTAATTTATAATCTTAAAATAACTAATAATGGCCAATCAGTAAATATTCATATTATGGATTATTGAGATATACATTTAATTGATAAAAATTAATGAAACAGTACTAAACAAACTAAAAAAGATTCTCAAAATGTCCCCCATTTTCTTCCATACATTTCCTAACACTCTTCAAAAAATGTCGCCTAACTCGATGAAAAATTCCTGGTGTTTCTTTAATAATTTGGCACTTTTCGATTATCCTGAAGCGAAGATCCTCGACGTTGATTACTGGAATATCGTACACCAATTGTTTCAAATGACCCCAAAAGAAAAAATCCATAGGATTAAGGTCTGGTGACCTCGCTGCCCATGCCAATGGTCCACTTCGTCCTATCCATCGCTCAGGATACGTTGCATTCAAATACTGTCGGACACGTATACTAAAGTGGGGCGGAGCTCCGTCTTGGAGGATCCACATGTTGGCCCTTACTTCCAATGGCACATCTTCCAGATACAATGGGAGACGATTTTGGATAAAATCTAAGTATACGTCACCAGTTAATGGGCCATCAAAGAAATGAGGACCAATAAGGTAATCTCCTATTATCCCTGCCCACACATTTAGTGAAAATCTACGCTGATGTTTCGTTTCTACCACATTGTTTGGGTTCTCGTAAGCATATGTGTGGATGTTGTGTAGATTTGTTATGCCATCACGAGTGAAACCAGCTTCGTCAGTGAATAATATGACGCCAATTAATCGATTATCGTGTTCATACTTAGCTAGGATCTGATTGCACATTTCCAACCGTCTCGGCCGATCATCGTCATAAAGAGCCTGCACCTTTTTTGAATGAAACGGGTACAGTTGTTCTTCTCTTAGTATCCTCCATGAACTAGCCTGACAGAGCCGCACTTCATTCCCAATTTTTCTAGTACTAATACCTGGATTATCTTCAATAATTTCAAGCACTCTTTCTTCTTGTTGCACGTTTCTAGCAGTTCTAGGTCTTCCCCTCTTTCCATTATAACTTTTAAAGGAACCACATTCCGCAAGCCTCCTGTGCACACTGGAAAATGGTTGAGCATGAGGGATATTTCTTTCCGGATAACTCTCCATATAATATCTTCTTGCCAACTCTGCATTACCATTTGCTTTTCCATAACAAAAATGGATATCACAATATTCGATATTTGAATATTGGTGATTAGCCATTATTAGTTATTTTAAGATTATAAATTAAATAGTTTAAAAAGCGAATTTATTTGATGTTAAACTGACAACTCTAGCATACTTTGATAGCTATTTACCTGGTAGCTGGTGGTAATGAAATGAGAAAAGTAAATTTACCACTTAATTTTTAAGGGTGATTTACGTCTAAACCGTTGGGTTTAGCGATGTAAATAAAGAGCATCTTTTTTAAAGGCCTGGCATCAGTCTTTCAGAAATTATGCCAAAAACTACTGTAGCTGTCAACACTAAAAAATTATGACAAAAAAACAATTTTCAATGTAGGTAAAGTGCTCTCTAGCGGCAAACAATCAATGTGAATTGTTACTAAAATGATGAAACGTAGAAGACTTAGCCTATCTTTCAAATATTAGTCAAATCGGTTTTCCTGTAAGCGAGTAATTCAAAAAACAAAAAATAAAAACTTGAACTTGGACGGCTTGTAACTCGAAAACGAATGACATTTTGAAAAAAAATTATATGAAGCTCTACCCTTATTTTGTCAAGTAGAATCACCCCCTTAAGTTTCGTGATCGATTTTTGAATCACCCTGTATATATCTGTACATCTTCGCTATCACCAGTCATCACAAACCTTTTTATGAAATATTTTGAAACAGACGACCTAAGAAAAAC
The DNA here is from genome assembly GCA_034092305.1 of Diaprepes abbreviatus. Taxonomy (NCBI): domain Eukaryota; kingdom Metazoa; phylum Arthropoda; class Insecta; order Coleoptera; family Curculionidae; genus Diaprepes; species Diaprepes abbreviatus. The sequence goes on along the minus strand of JASJET010000380.1, from coordinate 2,723,072 downwards.
CAAAACAAAACCTGCCCTCTGGAAACGTTACGTGGATGACATCTTCATCATATGGCCACACGGAAGATCAAAGCTAGACATATTCTTGAAGGAACTGAACAGCATTCATCACCGCATTCAGTTCACATTGGAGGTCGAACTTAACAAGCAGCTACTTTTCCTTGACCTTTTAGCTACCAGAAAAGACGACCTAAGCATCGATTATACGGTCTACAGAAAACCCACACACACATAAACAGATACCTGAACGCCGAATCACACCACCATCCATCACAGTTGCAATCGGTCGCCAACACACTGATCTCCAGATCCGTGCGACTAACCAAATCCACGAACCTCCAAGAAGAACTCAACAATATCACAACAGCTCTAAAACAAAAAAACTACTAGGAACACTATATCAAAAAGGCCATGAAACAGAACACAAAAGCAGTAGCAGAGAAAAAAGAAGAAGATGACAAATCCAAACTAAAAACCACACTGCCATACATAAAAGGTGTAACAGACGTAATTGGAAGAATTCTGAGGAAGCATGACATATGCACAATTTACAAGCCACAAACCACAATACACGAATATTGGTCAACCGTAAAAAGAAAATACCATTGGATAACCAGGGAATATACAGCATCCCATGTAACGACTGTGAAAAGAATACATTGGCCAAATAAATAGAAGAATCTCTACAAGGGTCCAAGAACATAAAAACAGCATAAAGAATAAGCAAACGACATCAGCCTTATTCCAACATCATCAGGAGACAGAGACTCGAAGTAGAAAGCATTAAAAATTTCAACAACAGATATGATGCACAAAACATCTCAAATACATGGAAAACTCTACTCAAAATCCAACCAAAACCAACACACCAGAGAAGCAGGACAGCAGGCCGAGAAGAGACACAAATCCAAAGAAGCGAGGAAACCAACCAGGCAGAACCAAGGTATAACCTACGCAAGCACCTAACTATAAAAAAGCCGGCAGAGGAGCATCACACTCATTCCAAGTCGAGCAGCCGCCGAGGAAGCATCAATGCCAGCTGAGATGTTGACGAAACATCGTAAAGATTTCTCTATTGACGAACGGATTGAAAACCGGAAAAACACCAGTGCATATATATATATATATATATATATATATATATATATATATATATATTAATTCTTTGCTTAATCTAAAAACAGAAGGGCTGATGGTTTCTTATGCAGACGGTACAGCAATGGTCACATCTGGGGATTCATGGGAAAGTGTAAAAAATAAAACTATAATAAATTTATTAAATATAAAAAACTGGTTATAAACCCAAAAATTAACATTAAACTTGGCAAAAACAACATATATAGCTTTCACTTTGACAAAGGCAAATATACCTTTATATAATAACATTATGATTAATAATCACGTCATTAATGAGACATCACACACCAGGTACCTGAGTATTGTAATCAATTCTTACCTTAAAGGGCAACCACGCATCGCCTATGTTTCAAAAAAGATTCGTGGCTTAGTGCATAAATTTTATTTATTAAGAAACTTTCTGGATCGGAAAACTACAAGTCTATAAAGCCTTGGTTGAATCGATTTTAAGGTACGGTATTTTAGTATGGGGAGGACTATATAATAATGCTTTGTATAAATTAAATTTAGTTCAAAAATATCTATTAAAAATTATATTTCACAAAAATAAATTATACCCCACTCATTTACTCTTCGATAAAAATATACAAAATGTAAGATCGATTTATGTTTCATCTGTCTGTGATTATATATATCCAAACTTACAAACTTTTGTTGATCACGATTATAACACAAGAATAAAAACCGACAAGCATATACAGATCCCCATTAGTAATAACAATCTTAACCTAAAGTATATAAATTATATTGGACCGAACTTATTGCCCAGTGAGACTAGAAATTCGCAAACTGTGGAACAATTTAAAGCACATAGTAGAGTTAGTTTTTCTTAGGTGGAATCAGTTTGAAAAGATATTTTTGTAAGTAAATGTAGTCTAGATTTGGGAATTTTTACTTTTTGTTTTGTACATAAAACCAAACTTTGTTTATATTCATTAGAATATAGAATCACATTTTAGCACATACAGATGTTTAACCATCTAGGTGCTATTATTCTATTCTTATAGAAATGTTATTTGTTGTGTTATGTTATATATATATATATATATATATATATATATATATATATATATATATATATATATATATATATATATATATATATATATATCTTCTTCGGAATTTACAGAATGTAGCTCAGAATAAATAATACAGCATTTTTTTGATATAGCTTAAATTATTTAGAACAAACTGTATATTTACCTTAAACAAAAATTCACGAACAACACCACACCGTGTATACATTAATTTAATATGATGTTATATGTTATATGTCCATAAAATAACAGTATAAAGACGACCACGTGTGTCTTATTGAAGTTAGAGTAGTACAGAGAGAACCAGATGGGATTTTTTTGTAGGTTATCAAGATTGTTTTGGCTATTGAGGGTTTAAGGAATCTAGTCCGAAAATGCAATGCGTTTTTGATTTTAAAATTATGTTTTTTGGTATAATCATTTTATAAGGTTGTTATGTATTCTGCTATGTTGCTTGGTTTCTGCCTTAGCTTTTACTGCCTGTTTACTTCTTTGTATAGCGATCATTTCCAGAATTTTTTTTTATGTGGTTCACAGTTTTTAAAATTTTGACTCTCTCAAAATCAACTTTAATAGTAATGTTTTTCGTAGCCACCATCGGTATTATAACTACAATCCCTATTCAAATGTGGCACTACTTCGCTGAATATTTCAGCTCTATTACCAAGCTGAAATTATTTGAGGCCTATGGTCGAAACATGTCCTTACCAGCAACAACTATAGAATCAATTCCTTAAACAATAGTACTCTTCGCGGTGGTTCAGGAAAGGATAGTATCGACTATTAAATCGTTAAAGAACAAACGCTCCTCAGGTTCCGATAGCATAAATCCTCAAACTTTAAAATTAATTTCAGACTCGGTTCCTCAAATACTGAAGCAGGCAGCTGTGACGCCAACATATAAAAAGCATGATCCTCACAACCCAGCCAATTTCAAGCAAACATCCATACTGAGTGTATTTTCTAAGGTAATTAAAAAAATAATATACGAAAAATTCAGCAATCTTTTTTAACCAGAATTCAATTATTACTCCTTGCCAACATGGTTTCAGACAAAATAAATCCATCGAAACAGCATGCTGTGATTTACTTCGTTTCGTATATATAGAACTCGACAAGGCAAGTATGTGATGCATTTAATGTTTGACTGAACAAGTGCGTTTGATCCTGTGAGTAGAGAGTTGTTATCGAAAAAACTCTTTGCTTCGGGTATAAAAGGAAATATCCTATATCTCATCGACTCGTATATGTCTGATAGGAGTGTGTTTGTCCGATACCAAAAAAGTAAGTCAAATAATAAAAAAGTCGTGTTGGGTGTGCCGCAGGGGTCCGTTTTGGAGGAATATGTTAACGACCTACCTAGATTCATCAATAGGGGAAAGTTGGTTATATTTGCTGATGATACAACGATAAACTATATCTGCGGATGCCTCAGAGGAGCTGTTGCGTGTAGTTGGAGGGGTGTGTGAGGAGTTGAATATTTGGTGTCAGCGTAAGGCTACTGACTGTGTATTATTCTCTGGCATACAGTCATCTGTCAAACAATGTCATATCTTGAGGAAGAGGGTGTGAGGTGAATCGAGTGTTTTTGGCTCAGAAAAAATACCGAGGTTGATATTGGGTCTTAAGCAGATGGATTCGTGTAGACCCATTTTTAAAGAAAACAGCATTTTTTTAACTTTTTATTCTATTTATATTCTAAAATGTGTTTTATATGTTAAACAAAATTACTCAGAGTTTAAAATTCTTGGACAGCGTCACAGATATGATACACGAAATAGTAACATTCTTAGTATACCTAAACATAGAACGGCATTCTTTGAGAGATCCCCAATTTATAATTTCATTGTTCTGTTTAACAAATTGCCTGCCACATTGAAAAACATATCAAACAGTAATAAATTCAAAACAGAAGTAAAAAAAATTCTTGTTCAAGGATCAATTTATTCCTTTAATGAATACTTAAGTCTGTAGGTTATACTGACTCTTTTGCTGTGCATCGAGTGATTATCTCGTTGCATCCTTCGCTGATCAGTGCGACGGATTATGTTCTTATCGTTTACTTTTTTTTTCATTCCTGTTTATTGCTTTAGGATTGTGATTCGTGGTTTTTAATTTTAAAATAGTAGATTAAGTTTAATTTACACATTAAAACAAGCAGTAGCTTGTGATACCAAATAATATAACTGTTCTTTGTTTTTTATAGTTGTAAGATATGTTATTTATATTTTTTTTATTTAATTGTATACTATTGACGAAACCAATGCTGAAATATCAGTCTTATGGCCAATAAATTATATCATTTCAATGAATAAAACACAACATCGTACTGTAATAAGTATATTGTACACATTTTATCAATATAATATATGTTAATAAATTCTCATAATCAGGTTGCAACTTGTTCATGACGCTACTGCCTGTACTTTCATTCACGCAAACTGTTGAGTTTAATATTCGAAATAGACAAGTTGTTGAGAGTAGCAATATGAGTAAATCCATTTTTTTTAACATTCATTTGTGCTTGATTTGCCAAGAAAATAGAAATTGTTCCCATTCTATCAAGAGAATGATCACTTTCTATTAAGAACCGGAATAGCAACCCGGTATTTTCTAAAAACATCGGGTATCGAGAAGCGACAACATAATTTCTATATATAGGGGTCCTTAGATAAGTAGTTGTCCCTTCGACGACTACGGGGTGTGGTGAAGTTTGGAATTACATGGGTATCTCAGTTATTTTAAGCACTACAAGGTTGAGTCTTCGTAAATAGGGGGACATCCCCTGATGACCCCATGCGGTCTTGCTAGATAGGGCACAATTTTCTTAAACTTATATATCGCATAGGTACATCCTTATATCTGCTTTGCAATCAATCAAGACATGTTGATGTTCTCTAGATTTTGCTACATTATACTACAATTTACAGATCAGCGTAAGGGATACATAAGTATAAATTATCAAAATAACTCATTAATTTGGCGGGGAAGCTTTTCATGCCGAATAATGTTATTGAACAGTGCCATATCATGGCTGGTTTTGTATTTATAATCTTTAATATGTTTTACCCAGAAATGTCTGAATTTTTTTTACTAACTGATTTATGTGGGTAAAATAGTATATAAACGTTTTAGGTGTTTTTATTTTGAACGAAGCAATGAACACTCGCAAGACAAAACTAAACTTTTGACCCTAATTTAAAATGAAATATTTTGTTTCAGCTTCATTTATTGTTCCTATCTATTGTTGGAGAACAGTTATCAGTGGAAGCAGAAAAAACAGCTACCATCTGTTATGAAGTTGCGAGAAGAAGAAATCAAATTTTTATCATTCAAGAACGCCAAGAAATAAATGAAAAACTGTACGTTATGGCAGCCCAGGCCTCCCAGCGGAACACAAAATTAAGTGCGGCGGGATTTTTTGCCGTGGATCATTCGATGATATTTTTTATGTCTAGTAATGTTTGTGTTTACTTAATAGTTCTGTGTCAGTTATTATCTGCCACGTCATCTTCTAATTAAAACTTCTAATGCACCATATTTAAAAAAGTATTAACATTGTGGTGTGTAAACATACATATTAGCCCTATAACTCACATTGCACATGTAGTGTTGCTCCATATATAATGCATGAAGCACAATTGTATCGTTATGATTTTAAAGCTCCTGAGGTAAAAAAAAACGAAAACTTAAACTGAAACATTTTAGTCTATATATATATATATATATATATATATATATATATATATATATATATATATATATATATATATATATATATATATATATATATATATCAGAATAATCATTAACAGAGTATAACTTATTCAAAATTACGTTGATTTTTTTAGTAATTTAGTATATTGGATGAGACAGGTTTTCCTTCTGCTCCAATTTAATTTATTTCGAATATCTACTTAAACAAAGTTTACTTTAAAATCCTGATTATATGAGAATTATGAACGGCATTTTTAAAAAATCAAAATTTCAGTAAGAAATAAAGAAATCTTTCTGCAGTATTTAAATAGTTTGTTATATATGTAATTCTCCTTTCAGGCAAAGAATATGAAAAATATATATACAGACAGTTTATTTCCTGCAAATATAGCTCTGATCCTCTCTCCATACGCGTTTCGATCACCTCATGATCTCGTCAGTGGGGCTGTATCGGACCGAGAGCAGCATTAGTAGGAAACCACTGATATATGAAATATAAATTTTAAGGTATGTCGGCAGGATATTGCACCTGCCATTTACCGACTTCGATGTCAGACTGAACAATATCGCCAGTCGAACGATAACTATCAATCACTGGAGTAATGTCAAGTTTTTAAAAAATCAAAATTTCAGTTAGAAATAAAGAAATCTTTCTGCCGTATTTAAATATGTAGTTCTCCTTCCATATATATATATATATATATATATATATATATATATATATATATATATATATATATATATATTCAAAACGCATAGTAAATTAATTATTACTGCGTAATATATTAGCCTCCCTAAACAGTTTCTCACGACGAGCTCCTATCTTCTCCCTCTCTCTTTCTTTAGGTAGGTGGGCCCAAAAATGTCAGCTATTTCAAGTATACAGCGAAAACTGCGTAAATCCACGGACAAGTACTCCCGTGGAAGCGTAAGCACTAATTAATTTTATTGACCAGATGTATTGTCGATTATTTATACCGTTTTTCGATAATTTAGAAAATTTTAATAATGTACAGGGTGAACATGAAAAAAACACGTAAAAGGAATACTACAAGTTCATATAAACTTTTTTCGTATAGGCCTACTCTTCGCAAATATGGGCTCCCAAAAAGCTACAATGGAATCAAGTTTTTTACACATAATTATTGAACCACCAGGTATATTTCAATTTGTTTAATGTAATGTATACCAGATAAGACCCTTCAAATTACTATCCAGGAAAATGTTGTGAATTACTCACAGCTGCAGGACGGACTAATTGTGACACTCATGACCTCACTTGTTTTACGCCCTGTATGATAAGAACTTTGGACAACGTTTTTTACATACCTTTAACTATTGACTACAAATTGAGTACTCTTTATTCATGTCGCTAATCCTAACCGTTTCAGGAAAAACGTCACTTTATTTACATCATGTATTTGGCGTATCTCGATAAACGATCCATCTTTGTTCCTAACAAATATTCAACCTTTCACCTTATGATAAAAAAAAATTCGATCCAAAATTAGAGTTTATCTATTCACTTAAAAACGTCTAATTCTGTTAATTGCATTCGACGTAGGTTTGCAAAAAATATGCGTTTTATTTTATCGGCACCAAAAACAAAATATAGTTGTTGCAAACGTTGCTACATGCGAACAAAATAAATATCCTGCATTTTATAACCTGTCAACTTTCACATCATTGACACATTGATTCTTTACTTGGATATTAATTTACTAATTTTTGGATAATTGGAAATATGGTATACACGTTTATTAAGTATGCAGATATGGATCTGATGTATGGTCTTGCAATCTACAATGCTTTGGAAGCCAGGAGATTATATCACGAGAGATATCCTAATCATATCAGATCAGAATCATTCCAGATCAGAAAACATTTCCACGAGTTGACCAACGCCTAAGGGAGAATGGTAGGTATTAAATTTCTTCATAATTTTAGAAAATTTTGGGTAAAGAAGTACTGATGCTGATCGGGGAAGAACAGTACGTACGCCGCAATTAGAAGAAAATATTTTAAATGCTGTAGATGACACTCCTTCAAAGAGCACTCGAGAATTGTTAGCGCAGTCTAATACGTCGAAAACAATAGTACAAGAAGTTCTTCATAAACAGCTGCTATATCCATATTATTTGAAAAAAGTGCAAGAACTGATTCCTGAAGATTTTCCCCTTAGAATGCAGTTTGCAAACTGGTTATTGGATCAGCAACGAAATAACGTAAACTTCATTAGCACTATTCTCTTCACGAATGAAGCAGTATTTACCAAAAATGGTATCATAAATTTACACAACTCACATGTATGGGCTGATTAAAATCCTCATGCAACTATTGTTTCGCGTCATCAACATCAGTTCCAACCAATTAATGTCTGGGCAGGAATCATTGGCAATTTTTTGATTGGACCATTCGTATTGCCGGCACAACTGAATAGAGAACTTTATTTGGAGTTCCTCCAAAACGCTTTTCATAATTTAGTAGAGCGCTTACCACTTGAAACTCGCCGAAATATGTCCTACATGTACGATGGGGCACCACCTCTTTTCAGCGCTGCCGTGCGGGATCACCTGAATAACGTCTATCCAAATCGTTGAATAGGTAGAGGAGGACCTAACCTCCCGACCTAACGCCGTTGGATTTTTAAATGTGAGGACCCCTCCAAACCTTGATATATTCCACTCCAGTCGATAATAGGGAGGAACTTATACAGAAAATCACGTTCCATTTTGATCAAATAAGGAACAATGCGGAGTTAATGTGGCTGGTAAAGTAGTCATCAATTCGTCGTGCCCACGAGTGTATCAGACCTCACAAAGCCCATGTTGAGTCCTCTTACGAAGTTTTTAACTAAGCAGTTAGTTTAACTTTTCATTGAAACTATGGTGATAGGGGAAATTTCCTCTTTTTTATATTCAACCCGACAGAAGTTAGGCGACTAACAGTGTAAATAAAATGACGTTTTTTCGAAAACTGTTACGATTAGCGACATGAACGAAGAGTAATTAATGTTTAGTCAATAATGAAAAATGTAAAAAACGTTGTACAAAGTTCTTATCATGCAGGACATAAAAAAATGGGGTTATGAGTGTCACAGTTAGTCCGCCCCAGCCACTGTGAGTCATTCACAACACTTTCTTGGATAATAGTTTAAAGGGTATTACTTGGTATACATCATATTAAAAAAAATTGAAATAAACATGTTGGTTTAATAATTATATGTAAAAAACTTGATTCCATTGCAGCTGTTTGGGAGCCCATATCTCCAAAAAGAAGGCCTATACGAAGAAAGTTTATAGGAACTTATAGTATTCTTTTCACGTATTTTTTTTTCATTTCTGAGAGATTTCTCACATTTTCCCGAACACCCTGTATAATGAAGTGGATATTTGAAAAGATAACTAATTAACAACTGTGATGATTCAAAAGACACTAGTCGGAATATTTTGGCTTAATGATTTATTCACTAACGTTCTTTTTTGACATTCAAAGAAATATTCTAAACGGAAATCCATTAAAATTTTTCTAGGAGTCCTAAAGGTTTCGGCACAAATATACACACCATGAAGTTAATTACCCAATTTTCGTGATTTAAGATGAATGATTTTCATTAATTTAATATTTCTTTGAAATATTCACACTGTAGCAGGGACGAATCCAACTTTTATCTTTGGGGAGGGGGGGGGGGCGATATCACAAGGTAAAGAAAGGCTCGAAATTACTTTTACTCCATTCGTATACAAGACAGTATAGTACTATGACAAGCGAAAACGAATTATTAGCAGTTGGGGGGAGGAGTCAGCGACATCCAAGCCATAATGCAACAGGCCAGGAAGTTTATGTTTTCTGAATTTAAGGCTCTTGGAGGATTCACCCCTGCACTGTAATGGATTACTTTGATTCTACTGCATTATTGACAAATTGCATGTTATAATTAATTATACCTCATCTCTTTGCGCTGAGACTATTAACTTAATTGTTAAATAAGATTAAAGTAATGGTATTTCACTGGAACGTATGCACCAAAGGCACGTGAGAATGGACGCCAATAAAATTTTTTTGGCTCTCTTTCTTTAAATCCTCGGGGGTCTTGACTATCGGCGAAGTCGCGACGCTGGTGAACTGCCAGTGGACTTCTGGTGAATTTAACAAATCAACTTGTTTATTATTTTTTGATGTAAACATTTCATAACCATATTTAGATGACACTTGAATTGAAAACACTTAATTATTAAATCAGTTTTGTAGGTTGTATTGTGATTTAGAAATATTTAATAACAATTTATTTAAGTAGCGTCTTTATTTTTATTATAAAAGTGTAAAACCATTCGTTATATTTTGTGGTGAACTATCATTTTGTATATATATATATATATATATATATATATATATATATATATATATATATATATATATATATATATATATATATATATATATATATATATTGTTGCAATCATGTCTCTGATGTAAAAGAGATATAATCACAATCCAATATGCGACCACCTAAAATGTATTGATGTTTCGTCCCGATACCGGCGGTGGACTCATCAGAGGAATCCACCAGTATCTTTCTCAGACATCCTTGTACTTTCCACAAACTTGAACCTCTATTTAAGTCCAATTTTGCCGGAAAGCGGTGGTAAGATGTTAAGTTCCACAACAATACATGAATGGTTTTACTTACTATTGATAGGTATAACACGTTTAAAAGTTCGTGTTTGTATTGCATTTTATGTAACAAAACCTCTTTCAACGGCGTATTTTATTTTCTTAATAAAATACGCCTTTTATATGCCAGAAAACTTAGATTTGGTTGGCATTTTCTCTGAGAATAAATTACGGTAAAATACGATTCGAAAAGCATGAAAATAAAACCGATAAATTTGTACTTCTGGCTGACTTAAATCGTGTGGAATATTACATAAAAGAAAATTCTAGATATATAAATATTTTTGATTTACTACACGTTTGAAAAAGTGTGTAATGTATGTGAAGCATTATTCAATAAAAAATATCTTCTAAAGGAATTCTTTTAATCAAATATCTCTTCTATATACCAGAAACCTTAAGTTTGGATTGCATTTTTTCCCAATATAAACCCACATAGTTGAGTACTTCTCAGAGACTTAAATTTTCTACAATATTATATAGACAGAGATTTTAGATATATGACAATTTTTGATCTATTACACGTTTGAAAGTATGTGTAGCACCGTTCAAAAAAAATATTGTCAAGAGGAATATTTTATCTTTTGAAAACAATACCTCTTCTCTATACCAGAAAACTTAGGCTAGGATCGCATTCTCCCTCAATACAAACTACAGTAAAATGCAATTCCAAATACACGAAAATAAATTATACATTTGAAAGTGTGTAACATGTGTATAGCACGGTTGAAATTGTGTGTAACATGTGTGTAAAGTGTTCAATAAAAAATATCTTCCGAAGCAGTGTTTTATTCTTTTAATAAAATATCATTTCTATATACCTGAAACCTTAGGTTTGGTTTGCAGTAACAATATTTCTGGTTCACTTAAATCGTGTGTACTATTATATAAAAAAAATTCTAGATATATGGAAAATTTTGATTTATCACACGTTTTGAAATATGTGTAATATGCAGCATTGTTCAAAAAAAAACCTTCAAAAGTACTATTTTATTCTTTAAATAAAATAGCACTTCTATATACCAGAAAACTTAGATTTGTTCGCATTCTCTCCTAATATAAACCTATGTAAAATGCGATTATAAAGGCAAGAAAATAAAAAGTGACTTATATCAAAACCCGTCAGTCTTGTACTTCTGGTTAACTTAAGGCGAATTGAATATTATATACAAGAAAATTCTAGATATATATATTTTTGATTTAGTACACGTTGTAACATGTGTGTAGCATTGGTCAGTAAAAAATACCTTTAAAGCAATATTTTATTATTTTAATGAAACACCTCTTCTATATACCAGAAAACATAGGTCTGGATTGTATAGTAGAATGATATTTCAAAGATACAAAAATAAAAAGCAATTTGTATCAATAACCTCAACGACTGAGTACTTCTGAGTGGTCTGCTTTTTCTAAAATGTTATAGAGAAGGAATGTTTAGTTATAGGACAATTTCTGATTTGGTACGCGTATGTGTAGTACTGCCAAAACATATTTTCAAAAATAATATTTTATCCATGTAAAAAAATACCTTCTCTATATGACGAAAAACATAGGTTTGAAACGCATTCTCTCTCAATATAAACTGTGGTAGAATATAATTCCAAAGAGGGAAAATTAAAAGCTAATCATAACACCAACCATTTTAAACTTCTAGTTCACTTAAATCGTATGAAATGTTATAATAAAGAAAACTCTAGATATATTAATATTTTAGATATACTACATGTTTGAAAATGAGTGTAACCGGAGATCAAATAAATTCTTAGTAAACTTTTAATGACAGTCTTTAATTAAAATCAGGATTATTGAAATAAAACCTTCAATCAGTTAACCTCTAAATTGACACTATAACGAAGGCCTTTAATTAAAACTAAAATTATACAAAATAATATTTTCCATCAAAAGATCAAACCCTAAGCTGTCATGTGTAGATGTAGTTGCCTATAGATTGGTCAACAGGCGGTATCTAGTTCTATGCTATAGGGTGGAAAATTGTAATGTCCTGTCCGGTAATGAGATTAGATAAAAACAGCAATGTCTAAGATAGTGTTGTAACATAATAGAGAGAACAAGCGAATAAATTAACTACCGCCAATATGTCAAGAAATAATGAAATCCAAAACTTTAAATTCACACCATAATTAAAGAAAAGACAAAATTATCAAAGGTAAACATTAAGTTAATAGCGTAGGAAATATTAAAACTAATTAGCAAAATTAAAACAAATCATTTACTTAGAGTAGTCGTTTGCTCTAACTATTGAGCTCGAGTTACATAAGAATAACAATATGATAAAACGCACAAATAAAATTACCAGTATGACTCCAGGTATTCGCCAAAAATAACCCAGCAAAAGTACAACAATAAGTTTATTATGGGAAAAAAATAATTACTTGTGAAAAAAAAATTAATCAATCCATAACTGAAGATAGCTACAATATAAAAAGACAATATTTAGGGTCTGAGATCAGTGAATGCTTAGTTCTTTAACATTAAATAAATTGGCTTAATCTGGCTAAAATAAACACAGAGTTAATTAATTACAATATACAATAGTAATAAAAGGTACTCAAAGTATATTCACAATTATACAAAACTGCCATGTGAAAAGGCATTATGTTCAGTTTGACACTGACTTTTTAATTAAATTGTCAGACAAATACAACAGTAAAAAAAAAAGATACTTAAATTATATTACAAAATATCGGACTACTATGTGAAAAGACAGGATATGCAGTTTGACACTGACCTTTTAATTAAGGTACAAGGCAAAAACAATAGTAAAAAAAAGGATTCTCCAAATATAATAACAAAAATACTGAACCACGATGTGAAAAATCAGAATGTAACGCATGACATTAACCTTTAAATAATAAATGAGCTATAAGGATTCATAATTTCACTTTATAAGCCAGTCTTTAGTACCTAAATATTGTAGTCGAACACATAAAAAAAAACAATATTACTGGAGCCAAGCTGAAAGTAACAAGGCAATGAACATATCACGACGCTAAATAACTCTAAATTTTCCAATAATAAGCCTAGAATGGAACCCAAAGAAAGCATAAAATTCAAAATATTGTAGTACTACTACTAATAGATTAATTTGACTACAAATTGAGAACATCGTGATACGCCCAGGAGGCAAATACGTAGGCAAAATATTGTACTAACTACAATTAGTAACAAAAATACTCTCAAAATTAACTCTTACTGATAACAAAGGGAAAAATTAGGCACTGCGAAATAGCAGATTTTAAAAACCCTGAAAATTACAAAAATTACTAATCGATATTTACAGAGAAGAAAAACAAACGGCCCCAAACCCCCAAAATGCATCTTAATAATATTCTGAAGTGGTTAATTTTGGGTCTAAATGAGATGGCTGGTTTTAAATTATGCTTTAATTTCACTGGGTAAAAATCAATTTTGAGCTGAAAACTTTTAAAATTTAGAAATCCATGCAGATTTCGTTGTTTTAATAACTGTTAATTTAATGTTCCGTACCAGATTTTCTGGGGTCTAGACTAATTCCTTCGTTGACGCGTGCAAACTGCCCAAAATTCCTGTCTCCAGGTTTATCCTGGTAAAAAAAAACCATAACTGCCAACCAGGCAAAAGACACGGTACTCCATGCCTCAACAAAATTACCATGATAACTTACAACTATCCATCAGAATCCCAAAATTTTGGCAAATAAAAACTGAAATGGAAGTCTGCAGCTGCTTCGGCCGAATCAAACCAGAAAAAAGTGAAATTCGAAGCAAAGTGGTGTTGTAGAAACAACTCATTTGCAGTAACTCAAAAATTAATTACGAAAAATTTGAATTGTTTTGTCGAAAACAAACAAAAAGCACAGCATTCTGAAACACTGAAATCGAAAAGAACGGGATTGGCCAATTCCATAAAAAAGGGGCGGAGCTTCCCAGCAACTATAAAGAGCGAAATTCAGCTCGAATCTATCTTTTATATTTCTGGCTTGATTCATACATCAACCGATTTTGAATGGCGAGGAGCCTAGTGTCTACGTGATAGAGAAAATTGAACTAGTAAGAGGTATATTGGTCGCCACCTTTTTGAGCACATCAAGAGGGCCGTTAAGCTGTAACGCTAACGCAACGTTGGAGGGTAGATCTGTTAACGACACCCTAACAAGAGATTGTAAAAGATACTAGTGCTAGTGCTAAGTTTTCTTCTATTAAACCGCCGAGGTTTATTCATTAACTAATCATATGAAAGAAATTCATAAAATTTACAAACTTGGCTGAAGAGCTACAGAAGTGAAGACTTAAGAACCAAGATTTAGCAAGAAAGTCCAAGAAAACTTATTTTTATGCGCAAATTCGATAACGGAGAACTCTGTACGTAGTGATGACACTATATAGGAGATGAACCTTACTTCAATCGCGAAATTCTCGTAAATTTAACAATATACTTTTTCATAAATCGTAAGCAAAACGATTTATCCGCGTTTCTACGTATGTTTTCTATGGATTGATATTCCATTTTTTATAGACATTCTGATAAACATTTTTTATCACAATTCCGATATCTCGATAAACGTAAACCTAACGTTTATATTTTGTTCGGTAGTAGTAGTATTTTCTGTGTTTTTAAACGGGTATTTTTCGAGGAGCTTTCACTAGAAGTAAATCGCGTTTTATTTCTTCGGACTTTCATGAAAAACTCGTTAACCTTTTCGCGGGCGAAAGCCAAAAACATTTTTCAAATACCGATATTGGAACACTTAAGTTGCTGCGTATGTAACTTGGACTTTTCGTATTGCCCGACTGCTAGTTGTATCACCGCAAGTTTGTTAGTAAGGCCATCGTCTATGATCCCCCTGAAAATACAAGGACCGTGAATAGCGAAGTGCGAAATGTCCGCGGATCTGACAATGAATTTCGAATGCAAGTTCAAATGCAATTCAAAACCGACTTAGACATTTTATTTACCGCTTGGGACACTGATTTTTAATTCGTTGCGTATACGACACAGTGAAATTCAACAACACGTTTTCCTCGATTTACGACTTTTCGCGATATATACTTCATCGACATTGAACATTGAAAAAACATTCATTCATATGCGACACTAGTTAGGTTTATTTTTCGGATGTCAATACCTAAATTAAGCGTTCATTTTACAACAATGCTGGATTTTGTAAATTAGATATTTAGCCTAACGCAAAAGAAACTCAACAATTTTTCATATTTTCCTATTTGCCATTCATGATTTGTTGTGTCTAAGTACTTGATATTAACCATTTTATGCTAATTAATTTTTAATATTATATTAATTTTTCAATACATGTTTTATACAGGGTGTCCGGGAACACTGTGGGAAATCTCCCGAATATAAAAAAAAAACACATAAAAAGAATACTATAAGTTCATGTAAACTTTTTTCTTATAGGCCTACTCTTCCGAGATATGAGCCCCCAAAAAGCTTCAATGGAATCAAGTTTTTTACACATAATTATTGAACCAGCAAATTTTAATTTTTTTAATATGATGTATGTCAGGTAACACTTAAAATTACTATCCAAGAAAATGTTGTGAATTGCTCACAACTGAAGGGACAGACTGGCTATAACACTAATGACCCAATTTTTTTTACGCCCTGTATAATAAAAAATTTGGACAATCTCTTTCACATACCTTTAGCTATTGACTAAAAAATTAAATACTCTTCATTCATGTCGCTAATCCTAACAGTTTTCGAAAAAACGTTATTTTATTTACATTATATATTTGGCCTATTTCGATAAAAGATACATCTTTGTTCCATTCAAATATTCAACCTTCAACCTTTGGAAGCAAGGAGGTTATATCATGACAGATATCCTAATCGTACTCTTCCAGATCAAAAAACATTTCAACGAGTTGACCAACGTCTAAAAGAGAATGGTAAGCAATTCCATTTAATAAGATAATATTATTAAATCTCTTCATAATTTTAGGAAATTTTTGGTAAAGAAGTACTGAGGCTGGTCAGGGAATACGCCGTAATTAGAGGAAAAATTTTAAATGATGTAGATGACACTTCTTCAACGAGCACTCATAGCAAGAACTGACTACTGAGGATTTTCCCCGTAGAATGCAGTTTGCAAACTGGCTATTGGATCTGCAGCAAAATAATGTTAACTTCATTAGTACTAGTCTCTTCACGGATGAAACAGGGTTTACCAAAAATGGTACCATAAATTTACACAACTCACATGTATAGGCTGATTAAAATCCTCATGCAACTATTGTTTCGCATCATCAATATCAGTTCCAATCAATCAATGTATGGGCAGGAATCATTGGCAATTTTTTAATTGGACCATTCGGATTGGCGGCACGAATAAATGGATAACTTTATTTGGAGTTCCTACTGAATACTTTTCACGATTTAATAGAACACTTATCACTTGAAACTCACCGAAACATGTACTACATGCATGATGGGGTACCACCTCATTTCAGCGTTGCTGTGTAGGAGCACCTGAATAACGTCTATCCAATCCATTGGATAGGTAGAGGAAAACCTGTTGCCTGGCCTCTTCAATTTCCAGACCTAACGCCGTTGGATTTTTTCCTGTGGAGACACCTCAAAACCATGGTATATTCCACTCCGATCGAGAGTAGGGAGGAACTTCCTTGCAGCTCTTTGGGAGCCCATATCTCCGAAGAGGAGGCCTTTATGAAAAAAGTTTACATAAACCTGTAGTATACCTTTCACGTGTTTTTTTTCATATCCGAGAGATTTCGCACATTTTCCCGGACACCCTGTATATCACTATATTTTAAATCATTTTCATGACATAAAAGCCAGCAATGCCAATGATGAATTACTAAAATTATTATTTTATAATCTTCACAGTGGTTCAAAATTAACTAAATGAAATAAAATTAAATTATTCACTTGAAGTTTTTATTTTAGATACATTCAAAAACCACTAATTTACATGATAAACAAACAAATTCAGTTGGTTTTAAAGTTTATCCTTATGTTCTACTTTTCTTTAACTTTCGTATTACTTATATGAATTTATCTTATCACAAATTATCTGAGAGTTCACGAACCACTGTGTGTTTCCATTTATTTAATATTTAGATAACACATTTAGTTTAACTAGTTCGAGCGCGTGTTCTCGAATAACCGCAGTGCACCATATACAGACACTTTAAGTACACGTCGATATTTTTGAATCATTTTAAGAATGGTTTTAAAATTTAGTAATTTTATTTTATTGATAAGCCTTTTATTAAATTTATGTCCACCAGTTTGTTGTAAATTTAAAACATTAAAAGTATTTGTCATTTCATTAATTCCGATTATTACAGGTTTATGTCTTTTAGCTCAGCTATATTTTCTTTATTTCGACAAAGGTTTAGATTCAGTGCCACTAGTAACAATTCTACTTCTTACACGAATAATTTGCTCGGATAGTATTAACATAATACTATCAATAAAACTTTTTTCATATGAAAAAATATCTAATTTAGTAGATATGTTGAAAATGCTAACTAGCGACGAACAAGACAAAGAAAGAAATAAGACCTACGTCAAGATTTTAATTACTGTTTGGAGTTTTCTACATATTATGATATTTCTTGTGATGTACATTAACGAATTCTTTTCAACTGAGTACTCATCAAGGTTACTAGGATTTAATTTTTTTTCAATTCGGACTGTGGCTGCTCTTTCGGTTGTATCTTTAATTACTTGGGAAATTAAGAATAAATTTAAAACAATTCATAGGAAATTGAAGCAATTTAAAAGTTTAGAAGAAATTGTGCAACACCAAGAACAACTGAATACGTTACACGTTTATGTCAAAGATGTTAACGATACTTTCGGTATGATAATGGCAATATCTGTTATTTATTGCATCGCTATTATTTTGGATACCAGTGTATGCTTTATGGCTCCGATTTGTCATATTACAAAATTATGGTCGTGGACACGACTACTACGTTTCCTGAGTATTATAGTAAGTTACATAGTCATTAGCAGAAAAAGTAGTAAACAAAAATTAGTTAATATACACCAGAGAATTAAAGTTGAAATTTTATTTAAAATCATAAAAAAATTTTTTTTACTTGAAAATAATTTTCAACTAGCACTTTCTGCTTATATATGTACTGATGTTATCTATGAAGTAGGCGGATATATTCACTTGTTTTAAAAGTTTATTCATATTATTGAAGTTTATTTTCCCTCGCGCATTTTATTGCAAAAATTTTTTACATAATTTAAAAATTAAATTCAGACGTTAAATAAAACTGAAAGGGCGTCCATTGAAAATCTATACAGGGTATCTTAAAAAAGCATATGTATATATATATATATATATATATATATATATACATCTTCGCTATCACCAGTCATCCCAAACCTTTTTATGAAATATTTTGAAACAGATGCCCTAAGAAAAATCAAAACAAAACCTGCCCTCTGGAAACGTTACGTGGATGACATCTTCATCATATGGCCACACGGAAGATCCAACCTAGACATATTCTTGAAGGAACTGAACAGCATTCATCACCGCATATTCAGTTCACATTGGAGGTCGAAGTTAACAAGCAGCTACTTTTCCTTGACCTTTTAACCACCAGAAACGACGACCTAAGAATCGATTATACGGTCTACAGAAAACCCACACACACATAAACAGATACCTGAACGCCGAATCACACCACCATCCATCACAGTTGCAATCGGTCGCCAACACACTGATCTCGAGATCCGTGCGACTACCAAATCCACGAGCCTCCAAGAAAAACTCAACAATATCACAACAGCTCTAGAACAAAAAAACTACTAGGAACACTATATCAAAAAGGCCATAAAACAGAATACAAAAGCAGTAGCAGAGAAAAAAAGAAGAAGACAAATCCAAACTAAAAACCACACTGCCATACATAAAAGGTGTAACAAATGTAATTGGAAGAATTCTGAGGAAGCATGACATATACACAATTTACAAGCCACAAACCACAATACACAAATATTGGTCAATCTTAAAAACAAAATACCATTGGAAAACTAGGGAGTGTACAGCATCCTATGTAACGACTGTCAAAAAGAATACATTGGCCAAATAAACAGAAGAATCTCTACAAGGGTCCAAGAACATAAAAACAGCATAAAGAATAAACAAACGACATCAGCCTTATTCCAACATCATCAGGAGACAGAGACTCGAAATAGAAAGCATTAAAAATTTTAACAACAGATATGATGCACAAAACATTTCAAATACATGGAAAACTCTACTCAAAATCCAACCAAAACCAACACACCAGAAAAGCAGGACTGCAAGCCGAAAAGAGACACAAACCCAAAGAAGCGAGGAAACCAACCAGGCAGAACCAAGGTATAACCTGCGCAAGCACCTAACTATAAAAAAAACGGCAAAGGACCAGCACACTCATTCCAATTCGAGCAGCCGCCGAGGAAGCATCAATGCCAGCTGAGATGTTGGCGAAACATCGTAAAGATTTCTCTATTGACGAACGGATTGAAAACCGGAAAAACACCAGTGCATATATATATATATATATATATATATATATATATATATATATATATATATATATATATATATATATATATATATTAATTCTTTGCTTAATCTAAAAACAGAAGGGCTGATGGTTTCTTATGCAGATGATACAGCAATGGTCATTTCTGGGGATTCATGGGAAAGTGTAAAAAATAAAACTATAATAAATTTATTAAATATAAAAAACTGGTTATAAACCCAAAAATTAACATTAAACTTGGCAAAAACAACATATATAGCTTTCACTCTGACAAAGGCAAATATACCTTTATATAATAACATTATGATTAATAATCACGTCATTAATGAGACATCACACACCAGGTCCCTGAGTATTGTAATCAATTCTTACCTTAAAGGGCAACCACGCATCGCCTATGTTTCAAAAAAGATTCGTGGCTTAGTGCATAAATTTTATTTATTAAGAAACTTTCTGGATCGGAAAACTTTGATTATGGTCTATAAAGCCTTGGTTGAATCGACTTTAAGGTACGGTATTTTAGTATGGGGAGGACTATATAATAATGCTTTGTATAAATTAAATTTAGTTCAAAAATATCTATTAAAAATTATATTTCACAAAAATAAATTATACCCCACTCATTTACTCTTCGATAAAAATATACAAAATGTAAGATCGATTTATGTTTCATCTGTCTGTGATTATATATATATATATATATATATATATATATATATATATATATATATATATATATATATATATATATCGACATCCAAACTTACAAACTTTTATTGATCACGATTATAACACAAGAATAAAAACCGACAAGCATATACAGATCCCCATTAGTAATAACATAGAAGAAATATACCAAGAATTCCTACCCTGTGCTATAATTTTGACGCTCCTAAATGGTACGCCATCTCATATATAAAAGGCAATTTTCAATATTGTCAATAACTGGTATCTATATCAGTATTTTAATGTGTTATACATACTTTTGTTAGAAACAAGTATAAAAGATTTAAATTTTCGGATTTATCAATGACCGAGTTTTAATACTTAGCGCTTCCAATCCTCCCATAAGAATGAGCCGTCTTAATATAATTCGTCAATGGTAATAACAATCTTAACCTAAAGTATATAAATTATATTGGACCGAAGATATACAACTTATTGCCCAGTGAGACTAGAAATTCGCAAAGTGTGAAACAATTTAAAGCACATAGTAAAGAGTTAGTTTTTCTTAGGTGGAATCAGATTGAAAAGATATTTTTGTAAGTAAATGTAGTCTAGATTTGGGAATTTTTACTTTTTGTTTTGTACATGAAACCAAACTTTGTTTATATTCATTAGAATATAGAATCACATTTTAGCACATACAGATGTTTAATCATCTAGGTGCTATTATTCTATTCTTATAGAAATGTTATATGTTGTATTATGTTATATATATATATATATATATATATATATATATATATATATATATATATATATATATATATATATAGCTTAATTATTTAGAACAAACTGTATATTTACCTTAAACAAAAATTCACGCTGCACACCGTGTATACATTAATTTAATATGATGTTATATGTTATATGTTCATAAAATAACAGCATAAAGACGACCACGTGTGTCTTATTGAAGTTAGAGTAGTACAGAGAGAACCAGATGGGATTTTTTTGTAGGTAATCAAGATTGTTTTGGCTATTGAGGGTTTAAGGAATCTAGTCCGAAAATGCAATGCGTTTTTGATTTTAAAATTATGTTTTTTGGTAATCATTTTATAAGGCTGTTATGTATTCTGCTATGTTGCTTAGTTTCTGCCTTAGCTTTTACTGCCTGTTGACTTCTTTGTATAGCTATCATTTCCAGAATTTTTCTTTTTTATGTAGTTTACAGTTTTTAAAATTTTGACTCTCTCAAAATCAACTTTAATAGTAATGTTTTTCGTAGCCACCATCGGTATTATAACTACAATCCCTATTCAAATGTGGCACCACTTGGCTGAATATTTCAGCTCTATTACCAAGTTGAAATTGTTTGAGGCCTATGCTCGAAACATGTCCTTACCAGCAACAACTATAGAATCAATTCCTCAAACAATAGTACTATTCGCGGTGGTTCAGGAAAGGATAGTATCGACTATTAATTCGTTAAAGAACAAACGCTCCTCAGGTTCCGATAGCATAAATCCTCAAATTTTAAAATTAATTTCAGACTCGGTTCCTCAAATACTGAAGCAGGCAGCTGTGACGCCAACATATAAAAAGCATGATCCTCACAACCCAGCCAATTACAAGCAAATATCCATAATGAGTGTATTTTCTAAGGTATTTAAAAAAATAATTTACGAAAAATTCAGCAATCTTTTTTAACCAGAATTCAATTATTACTCCTTGCCAACATGGTTTCAGACAAAACAAATCCATCGAAACAGCATGCTGTGATTTACTTCGTTTCGTATATACAGAACTCGACAAGGCAAGTATGTGATGCATTTAATGTTTGACTTAACGAGTGCGTTTGATACTGTGAGTAGAGAGTTGTTATTGAAAAACTCTTTGCTTCGGGTATAAAAGGAAATATCCTATATCTCATCGACTCGTATATGTCTGATAGGAGTATGTTTGTCCGATACCAAAAAAGTAAGTCAAATAATAAAAAAGTCGTGTTGGGTGTGCCGCAGGGGTCCGTTTTGGGAGAATATGTTAACGACCTACCTAGATTCATCAATAGGGGAAAGTTGGTTATATTTGCTGATGATACAACGATAAACTATATCTGCGGATGCTCCAGAGGAGCTGTTGCGTGCAGTTGGAGGGGTGTGTGAGGAGTTGAAGATTTGGTATCAGCGTAAGGCTACTGACTGTGTATTATTCTCTGGCATACAGTCATCTGTCAAACAATGTCATATCTTGGGGAAGAGGGTGTGAGGTGAATCGAGTGTTTTTGGCTCAGAAAAAAATACCGAGGTTGATATTGGGTCTTAAGCAGATGGATTCGTGTACACACATTTTTAAAGAAAACAGCATTTTTTAAACTTTTTATTCTATTTATATTCTAAAATGTGTTTTATATGTTAAACAAAATTACTCAGATTTTAAAATTCTTGGACAGCGTCACAGATATGATACATGAAATAGTAACATTCTTAGTATACCTAAACATAGAACGGCATTCTTTGAGAGATCCCCAATTTATAATTTCATTGTTCTGTTTAACAAATTGCCTGCAAAATTGAAAAACATATCAAACAGTAATAAATTCAAAACAGAAGTAAAAAAATTTCTTGTTCAAGGATAATTTTATTCCTTTTATGAATACTTAAGTCTGTAGGTTATACTGACTCTTTTGCTGTGCATCGAGTGATTATCTCGTTGCGTCCTTCGCTGACCAGTGCGACAGATTATGTTCTTATCGTTTACTTTTTTTTTCATTCCTGTTTATTGCTTTAGGATTGTGATCCGTGGTTTTTAATTTTAAAATAGTAGATTAAGTTTAATTTACACATTAGAACAAGCAGTAGCTTGTGATACCAAATAATATAACTGTTCTTTGTTTTTTATAGTTGTAAGATATGTTATTTGTATTTTTTTTATTTAATTGTATACTATTGACGAAACCAATGCTGAAATATCAGTCTTATGGCCAATAAATTATATCATTTCAATGAATAAAACACAACATCGTACTGTAGTAAGTATATTGTACACATTTTATCAATATAATATCTGTTAATAAATTCTCATAATCAGGTTGCAACTTGTTCATGACGCTACTGCCTGTACTTTCATTCACGCAAACTGTTGAGTTTAATATTCGAAATAGACAAGTTGTTGAGAGTAGCAATATGAGTAAATCCATTTTTTTAACATTCATTTGTGCTTGATTTGCCAAGAAAATAGAAATTGTTCCCATTCTCTCAAGAGAATGATCACTTTCTATTAAGAACGGGAATAGCAACCCGATATTTTCTAAAAACATCGGGTATCGAGAAGCGACAACATAATTTCTATATATAGGGGTCCTTAGATAAGTAGCTGTCCCTTCGACGACTACGGGGTGTGGTGAAGTTTGGAATTACATGGGTATCTCAGTTATTTTAAGCACTACAAGGTTGAGTCTTCGTAAATAGGGGGACATCCCCTGATGACCCCATGCGGTCTTGCTAGATAGGGCACAATTTTCCTTATATATCGCATAGGGACATCCTTATATCTGCTTTGCAATTAATCAGGACATGTTGATGTTCTCTAGATTTTGCTACATTATACTACAATTTACAGATCAGCGTAAGGGATACATAAGTATAAATTATCAAAATAACTCATTAATTTGGCGGGGAAGCTTTTCATGCAGAATAATGTTATTGAACAGTGCCATATCATGGCTGGTTTTGTATTTATAATCTTTAATATGTTTTACCCAGAAATGTCTGAATTTTTTTTACTAACTGATTTATATGGGTAAAATAGTATATAAACGTTTTAGGTGTTTTTATTTTGAACGAAGCAATGAACACTCGCAAGACAAAACTAAACTTTTGACCCTAATTTAAAATGAAATATTTTGTTTCAGCTTCATTTATTGTTCCTAACTATTGTTGGAGAACAGTTATCAGTGGAAGCAGAAAAAACAGCTAGCATCTGTTATGAAGTTGCGAGAAGAAGAAATCAAATTTTTATCATTCAAGAACGCCAAGAAATAAATGAAAAACTGTACGTTATGGCCGCCCAGGCCTCTCAGCGGAACACAAAATTAAGTGCGGCAGGATTTTTTGCCGTGGATAATTCCATGATATTTTTTATGTTTAGTAATGTTTGTGTTTACTTAATAGTTCTGTGTCAGTTATTATCTGCCACGTCATCTTCTAATTAAAACTTCTAATGCACCATATTTAAAAAAGTATTAACATTGTGGTGTGCAAACATGCATATTAGCCCTATAACTCACATTGCACATGGAGTGTTGCTCCATATATAATGCATGAAGCACAATTGTATCGTTATGATTTTAAAGCTCCTGGGGTAAAAAAACGAAAACTTAAAATGAAAAATTTTAGTCTATATATATATATATATATATATATATATATATATATATATATATATATATATATATATATAGTGTTGTAAAACGTGTTTTACATGTCGATAGTCCAAAATAAAATAAGCAAAACGCGTTGAAATTTTTCCTTATAACTAACGTCCGACTCCCTTAGCAAACTCCACCTCCAGTCACGTGCCCAGACTCGGCGCAGCGGTTGGAAGTTTGCCTCATATTAATACGAAAACTTAAAACGGCAAAAACGACAGTAAAGGATAAACTTTCGTAGACAAA
This sequence comes from Diaprepes abbreviatus, assembly GCA_034092305.1. Classification (NCBI taxonomy): domain Eukaryota; kingdom Metazoa; phylum Arthropoda; class Insecta; order Coleoptera; family Curculionidae; genus Diaprepes; species Diaprepes abbreviatus. The sequence continues at coordinate 2,697,630 of JASJET010000380.1, read as the reverse complement.
ACATATACTAATTCACGCGGGTAATTAAGGTCTCTGACATATATACGCAACATTTGTAATTTCAGCGTTAATTTATTGTAAATTTTAAATATTAAACAGTGCAGATTCGCACCCTCATACGGCACCACCCTGATTGGCTCCGCGGAACTTTCAGGGCGGGTTGCCAAATCAACCCTCAGAAAAGTATAAATATCATTCTAAAATTACATTCACTCTCTTATTCTTGCCTGACATCGTGGGATAGAAGAAGTATAAACCGCAGGCTAAGATTCGGGCTTCAGTTTCGAAAGACAATCGACACGCTTTTCGCTGGGTTGTCCACGCGTCGCGAGATCGCTGCCGAGGAGTTAGTACCTAGCACTTGCACAAAGCTAGCGAAAGCTCCCAAGGATCTTCAATAGGGTAGTAATTCTGTTTTTAACAAACAAGTAGGCAAGCAAAGTAACCAAACGTTGTACTTTGGTAAGTTTGGAAAGTTGGAAGTCACTTTCCAAAGGTGCGCCTAAGCCCTACTTGTTTGTTCTGTTAGAAAACTTCGTGCCAGGCTAACCGTAGGGTCTGATAAGTGTTCAGCTCTACGGGAAAAACCAGCAATAAATTTTCGCGTAAAAAACTCTACTTTGAGTTTGTCTTACTATTATTATTCTTAACCGAATAAAGACTTTCCTCGCGTGAATCTGAAAAACTATAACTTGAGACTTTTGTGTTAAACCTATTGTTTGTGAGAAGTTTTAATTAATAACTGCATAAACAAGCATACGCAATTAAAAATGTTAACGTTATAATTGCGCTTAAAACTTTGTAAAAAAAAACCGCGAACTAATTAAAATAAATTTCTTTGTGTAAAATCGAAATTTTAAGTGAAATTTATAAGTTAGGAAAAACCCAGACGCCTGCCGCCCAGACGTCTTTGTTCCTTTTTTTTTTGTCGGTAACAAGCCGCTTGCCGACGGCCGACGTCGCAAGGTTGCGTCAGCAGATAGTAGCTCTAGCAACTCATAGCCGTAACAAAAACTTTTTACCGAGACATCTGAATACTCTGACAATTTCTGATTAAATTCGAACTTGATTTAATCTTAATCGTTTGCTAACACTAATATTTTATTAATATTGATTGGGTTATTTTTTGTTAAAATTGTCTTACTTAGTTATTACGTTTTGTTTGTTTTTTTTTGTAACGAGATTTTCTTAAATAGAAATCTCGGAACAAGTTGATTTTATCACCCTTATTCTAGAAAAGACTTTTTGTTTATTTTGTTTAAGAATTCTAAGTTTATTTTGTTTTTCTTTTTGTTCGATTAATTAATATTACCGCGTTAATACAATTAATAAATCTTTAAATATAAAATACCAGAATGCACAAAAGATAAAATACATTGTAATTATCAAACGTGCAATTCAGAACTAAATAAAATCAATTTTCGTTCTAACAATCAAAAACATTAAAATAATCCGACGCTCCTGAATCCTTTATTGTATTATTGGAATTCGGGCAGCAACCTATAGTTTATTCAAGAAAACTGACAAGATTTAATTTAAATAATTTTGCAAGTGCAGATAAAGTTTATACAGCCGTACCTGCAAGACGGTTTTGAAAAATCACTAAACCAAGCTAATTTAATTTAGTATTGATGTAACACTGTTAACAACAAAATTAGTATAATAATAATATTGTAAATCGAACAAAAAAGTTTCTTGTTGTAAAAGATCAGGATATCTTCCACAAGGTCTTTAGTTTAAGTAATAGCTTTTAAGAGTTTATTAGAAAGTAAGATTTGGAGTTGAATTGTTAAAATTTATTTTATTGTTAAATTTATATTATCAACAACGATAGGTATAAAGAACAGACCTATAGATGCGCACAGACAGACTAAACATAACAACAGACATTCTACATTATTAATTTTCTGTTATAATAACTGACGCAAAAAACTATTTAATTAAAAGCCCACCGTGACAAGTAATTAATCGTGACTAAATCTTTTATAGATTTTTGCCCCAATATCAATTTAATATTATTCTTCTTAAAGACATGTTCAGTCACGAAACATCCCATCAGTCCGTGTTTAATGATGCGGGTGGTCATATGGACTTCCCGGGAGGAATTGGTGGGACCTCGGCGGCCGCCCTACGTCGTCACACGGCAAACTCTCAATCCCTAAACTCCCTACAAACTATAGACGAGACAGAACAAAATTATACTTCCGTGAAAGATTTAATTAAATACTTTGAATCGGTGTCTAACCCTGAGGAGGGTTTCCAAATTGACAGAAACAGGGATACTTATAAACTAGGTAGATTAAGATTAAACAAGAGCGCCCCAAATATTATTAACCGGTTCCCGCATGAAACAAATATTGTTGCGCACGGAGCAAGGACGCAGAGACATTAATATATATATATATATATATATATATATATATATATATATATATATATATATATATATATATATGCTTCATAATTACGTTGATTTTCTTAGTAATTTAGTATATTGGACGAGACAGGTTTTCCTTCTGCTCCAATTTAATTTATTTCGAATTTCTTCTTAAACAAAATTTACTTTAAAATCCTGATCATATCAGAATTATGAACGGCATTTTTGACAAAATCAAAATTTCAGTAAGAAATAAAGAAATCTTTCTGCCGTATTTAAATAGTTTGTTATATATGTAATTCTCCTTTCAGGCGGAGAATATAAAAAATATATATACAAACAGTTTATTTCCAGCAAATATCGCTCTGGTCCTCTCTCTATACGCGTTTCGTTCACCTCATAATCTCGTCAGTGAAGCTGTATCGGACCGAGAGCAGCATTAGTAGGAAACCACTGATATATGAAATACAAATTTCAAGGTATGTCAGCAGGATATTGCACCTGCTATCTATCGACTTCGATGTCAGACTGAACAATATCGCCAGTCGAACGATATCTATCAATCATTGGACTAATGTGAAGTTTTTAAAAAATCAAAATTTCATTTAGAAATAAAGAAACCTTTCTGCCATATTTAAATAGTTTGTTATATATGTAGTTCTCCTTCCAGGCAGAGAAATAAACTGTTTGTATATATATATATATATATATATATATATATATATATATATATATATATATATATATATACTGCATTATTGACAAAATGCATGTGGTAATTAATTATACCTAATCTTTTTACGCTGAGACTATTAACTTATTTGTTAAATAAGTTTAAAGTAATGGTATTTCACTGGAACGTATGCACAAAAGGCACGTGAGGATCGAGGTCAATAAAACTTTATTGGCTTTCTTTCTTTAAATCCTGGGGAGTCTTGACTATCGGCGAAGTCGCGACGCTGGTGAACTGCCAGTGGCCTTTTGGTGAACTTAACAAACCAACTTGTTTATGATTTTTTGATGTAAACATTTCATAACCATATTTAGATGACACTTGAATTGAAAACACTTAATTGTTTAATCAGTTTTGTAGGTTGTATTGTGATTTAGAAATATTTAATAAAAATTTATTTAAGTAGCGTCTTTATTTTTATTATAAAAGTGTAAAACCATTCGTTATATTTTGTGGTGAACTATCACTTTGTGTAAACACAGACAATTATTTTTTAGCTTTTAAAGAAGTTTTGGCCCAACTTCTAATAAAATTTAATAAATCTATATAATTTTATATAAATTAAAATCGGATATTCTCACGGGTGTGTTGTGTAATCGAAGGTTTTCGGGCATCCCGTGTATGTGCTGAGTCCCTCTCAGGACTGTAAGGCAGCTGACGTTTCGGTGAAATCTCATTCACCATTTTCAAAGCTCACTGTATGGCGTCTGCGAGCGAAGTTCGCTCAAGTTGCTTTTTTCAAATAGAATTCTCCATTTGTTTGTCTCTTCTAAGTATTATGTTAGTAAATAGGTGCAAAATCTTTGTTAGGTACATGATGACATTTATAGAATAAAATGATTTTGAAGATGATCTGCCGAAATAGGATTTACTTTCGTGGACCCCCATTTACAGCTCATGCACCCACAACTTTTATTTCTATTAACATAGACCCCTTGCACGTCGCAATCGATTCCTGAGGGTCCATGTAGAAACCTTTAGAAATCAATGTGAACTATACCTCACGGGATGGAGACCTGGACGTAGCTTTTCTTAAAATTCCGCTCAAGAAGATTTTTAAAATTATTGAAAGCATAGACCTGTAGAATTTCATCATATAAAAAGGAAATATTACATTACAAGACGGCGACATACAGACGAACGGATCTAACGAAATTATAAAGATTCCTAGTAGCTACGTAACTCTAAAAAGACAATTAAATTTTAATTCTAAAGTTCACTTTTTAGTGTTTTTAAGTTAAAACGAACAAATTTTGAGATTAGTAAAACATATGGGTAATTAGTGGAAAAATTTAGACTCATTTTCAGGAGTCAAAGGAATTGCATAGAAAAACTAATAAACTTAAGCACACGTGTTCCATAAAAAGGTTGTCAGTGAAAAATTAAGTGCTTCATATTTTATTAATACCTGATTTAAGGATTTTTTCCAAATGCTGTGAAAATAAAACACATTTAATTTTAACATCGTCACCGCGAAGCTTTTTAACAACATATTACGATAACTTCAAGATTAGTTAAATTTATCATCTTGTTAACTGTAATACTTTTTGTATATCCACCCGTATGTTGGAAGCGTAAATTACATAAACAATTTGACATCTTATTTGTCATAGTTGTAACGATTCTTCTTACTTTAATCATAACTTTCTGTTACTATAACAATATGATATTGTCCTTTGTGATAATTTTATCATCGGGAGTTTCATTAGGTGTTATAATTATTATCATAGCTTTAATTAGTATCATTTTTTCAATAAAACTAACAGTCAGCCAGGAAAAAATGCATGTTTTAGTTAAAATTTTAAAAATATTAACATATAACAAACAAGTGGGGGAAATAATTACAGGACCAAAAATACTTATTGCTATATGATGCGTTGTTGCTAGTCTGAAAGTTGAAAGTCAATTTTACTTCACAATGCATCATATAGATACTTTCCTGATACTTCTTTGTAAGGACTGGCTTATTTTAAGGTCAGAGTTTGTACTTTTAACACTCTGCCTTTTAATTTGGAAAATACAAAAAAAAATTCACGATATTCACCAAAAAATAGAAGTATCTAGAAGCCTTGGAGTGATTTTAAAATATAAAGATCAACTTGATGAATTATTATCTTATATAGAAAAGATTAACGATATATTTGGTTCTGTTATAGCAGCAGAAGTCATTCTATGCATTTTTAATTTATTACGAATCAGTCTATGTTCAATGTCACGAAGTTGTGGTTATAACAAAATCAGTTTTCTATGGGTATTAGCATATACATTTCAGTTTATGGTAAGTAATAGGAACTAAATGTACAATTCCGTGAATGTTCCTATAATATTTAAGTATTATGTTGTTGGTGTATTCAGTTCTAAATATTAAAGATCTGTCGAAAGATGCTATAATTATTTATGTATCAATAATTTTCGTTAAAAAATTTACTGAAAATTCCAAAAATTATTTTTATTATTTCATATACGCCGATAGTTCATGTTGAAAAATTGGCTGTGAAAGAACCTTAATATTTTACTTATTTTTCATGTTATCTTGTAAAACGGAAAATATTTTTATAGGCTGGTAGCCGTTTATATTTCGGAAATTGGTTACACGAGCGTTGATAGTAGCTATCTGACCTATCCGTTGTAAAATTTGGCAAAAGTTCTTAATGGATTAAAAAAAATACAGAATTATTTTTTTATCCACCCTGCAGAATATCAAAAAAGATAAATAAGCTGACTTTCTATAATCTCTTAAAATTGATAAAACGTTTGGAAAATAAAGTTTACAATAGTAATAAAATAAGAGAAGAAAGTTACAATAGTAATTCAACAAGAGAAGGAAATTTGGTCAAACATTAAACAAAGACCACGGCTAATGAAACATTTATAATAGACTTCTGTTCAGAAAAGATATAGTCAGATAAAACCTATTTTAAGGTATTTTGTGCTAAGCTATTTTAAGAGAATTTATTTTTTGTAAAGAGACGATAAGATATGAAAAATAGTCGAGCTGTTTGAACTTGGAACAGACTAGCAGGTATAGTCAAAATTATACAGATACTAAGCCTCAAATAAGCCAGAGATTAAAAATTAAGGCTCATCTGACGAAGTAGGTTGGAACTCGAGTAACCCTCTTCCTATATTTTGGCCTCAATGTGCTTCTTGGAATGTTTGTTTGTCCAGTTCGCTCAGATAAGCATTTTATCAGCTTAGGAGTCTTAGATGGCAAAATTGTAAATACCCTTTAGATACATTTTACTCTGGTGACAGTAATAAAAAACTCTATTAGATTGTCAAAACGCTGTTGCAACAGGCCATTTACATAAAGAAAATAGATAATTTAAACCAGCAACAGGTCTTTTAAAATAGTTTCAAGTGTCAAAATGGTCGACCACGAATTAAGAAAATGTGCTGTAAAATGAATATTATCTCAATATGCCAAAAAAATTTATGTTCTGCAAGTACATTAAAATATGCCTACGCAAAACAAAAGTTAATATGTATTCCAGAGAATATAATCTGCTCAATTTTGAAAGAAATCTTGAGGGAAAAATAAACGTACCTTGATCTTTCACAGATAACAAGCAAAATACCTCGAGTTCATGATTCCGGTTTCCCACCACAGGAAAACCTTCAAACAAAGGATCTTTTACAGATTTTTTTAAAATTTAGCAGAACGAACCATCGGAAACAAAAAGGTGACTAAACTAACAAAAGTAATACGACACTCTTTTAAACTAAATAGGTTATAAAAAAATAAATACCTTTTTTTTTCATTTGAAAATTCCGCAACAAATTCTCAGCCAACTGAAGAAAACTTTAAGCTATAAGGTCAGACATTACTCTGTTCTTATACCGTCAGAGACAAAGCATTATCTGAGATTGCAAGAAAATATCAGTAATGGGTGGAAACCTCTCCCATGACAGTAAACTGCCTCTTGCGAACCGGTTTCGAACTTATTGACTCTCGTCAGTACAGGATAAACAAGCGCTTCTAAATATAAGAAAAGCGAAACCTTTACAAATAGCGCCATCTCACAGCATTCCAGTAATAGTTTTTTTTTCAGTTGGTTGAGAACTAAAATAGCTTCTCTTATATAACCGACTTCTAAAATTCGTCAACCATGTATTTTTTTATGTATGTACACCGACTACTCCGGAACGGCGGCACAGATTTGAATGACATTTTTTACGTTTTGTTTAGGAAGTTGCTGCGGTGGTCTCATATTTTTTGGACGAAATTGGTGCAGTAAAATCCAAGATGGCGCTGACAATATGGCGGCCAGAAAAGTTAACTTTGTCGAATTCTCTCCAAAATTGGTATGGGGGAATTTTCGGGGTCGTACACAACGAATCTGAAAATATTTTTTAAAACATTCAATATGGTGGACAAAAAAAATTTAATTTTGTGCGATTTTCTCTAAAATTGGCCTGGGGGAGTTTTCGAGGTCGCACATAATGAATCCAAAATATTTTTAAAAAATTCAATATGGCGGACAAAAAAATCAATTTTGTCCGATTTTCTCCAAGATTGATACGGGGGAGTTTTCGGTGTCGCACATAACGCATCGAAAAATTTTTTTTTAAAAATTCAATATGGCGAATAAAAAATTAATTGTGTCTGTCTTTTCAAAATTGATATGAAGGAGTTTTTGAGATCGCACATTACGAATCTGAAATTATTTAAAAAAAAAATATGGTGGATCCAAAATGGCGGATTAAAGATTCTACATCTCTCGATTTTGTCTAAAATCAGTATTGGGAGATTTTTGTTAGTGTTAATTGCGAATTTAAAATATTTTTTGAAAAACTCAACCTGGCTGATTCGGATAGCGTCCTAAAAATTTTATATTTTTCAATTTTGTTCAAAGGTGGGACTGAATCGTTTTTGAGGATGTAAATAGCGAATATAAAATTACTTTAAGAAAATCTAATATATCAGACGCAATATGACGGTCTAGAAATTTTAAATTTCTGGATTTCATCCAAAATTGGCACCAGGGAGCTTTGAAGGGTTTAGATTTGGATTAGATTAGGACGTTAAAATTATTTTTTTGATATTCAATATGGCGGATCCAATATGGTGAAAATTTTACCTTATTCGCATTTTTTCAGATTTGGTATTAAAGAGTGTTCGGAGTCGTGTATTACGAAGATGAAATTAATTTTTTACAACTGTTAAATTGATAAAATACAATATGAGAGATTGACAATTTTATATTTTCCGATTTTGTCTAAAATTGCTATTGCGGGGTTCTTGGGGTGTATACAATATGCATTATAAAATATATCGGGCTAAAAAATTTACGTCTCAAGTTCGTTAAATATCGATAATGGAAGGTTTTGGGGCCTATATTACCTAAATAATCTAAAATTAATTTGAAATTTAAAATAGTGGATTTACTATGACAGACTAAATATTTGTTTGACTCAATTTCACTGGTATCTGGAGAACTCTAAGAATCAAAGAATTTTTAGTGGTTCATCACCCTAGGTTTACAACTTTGGATAAAATGTGTACTTTTTTGCCACCTTGGAGTCATTGCGAGATACACTAATCTCGATTAGTACTTAGTTCAAATAATTTATGGATATTATAACGAATTCAAAACTAAAAATCGAAAAATAAAATTTTTATAAAAAAAAAATGAATCGTCTTCAAAAAATGCGCTGAAAAGTGAAAAATATCTATAAATTTTTATATGAAATTGAAATTTTTGTAGTCGACGCCAAATTATTTCTAAATGAAATAAATAACTACTGATATATACCAATTATGGTAAGAAAGCAATTACAAATAAAGTATTTTTTATCTATTTAAGCGAATCACATTTTGTCAGGTAGAAGTGTGGCGCCGATATCACAAATTTCAATTTCATATAAAAATTTATAATTTTTTTCACTTTTTAGTGTACTTTTAGCAGTCAGTCCTATTTTTTTTTTTAAATTTTATATAAATGGAAAAATTTGACAAAATTATAAAGATTTTCTAAAAATGCATTTTAATTTTACTTTTATTAAGTAAATTTATCCACTTTTTTAGTTAAATCAAATAAATTTTAAAATTAGTTCGTACTCTAGGAAATACAAACAAATAGGAGTTTGTAAAAAAACAAATAAATATAAGTACACGTGTCTCATAAAAAAGTTGTCAGTGAAAAATGAATTGCTCTTAATTTAATTACTGTATTTTTTTAAGTGTTTTTCCCAACCAGAAAAAAATGCATGTTTTGGTTAAAATCTTAAAAATATTAGCATATAACAACAAATCTAAGGAAATAACTACCGGACCAAAAGTAATTATTGCTATATGGTGCTTCGTCGCTTGTCTGAAAGTTGGGAGTCAATTTTACCTCAAACTATATCAAATAGATAGCTTTCTGATACTTTTTTGCAAGGACTGCCTTACTTTAAGTTGGAGTTTTAACACTTTGCCTTTTAATTTGGAAAATATAAAAAAAAATTCACGATATTCACCAAAAAATTGAAGTATGGAGAAGCTTGGGAGTAATTTTTAAATATAACGATCAACTTGATGAATTTTTTTTATATAAAAAAAATTTATGATGTATTTGGTTCTATTATAGCAGCAGAGGTCATTCTGTGCATTTTTAATTTATTACAAATCGGTCTAAGTTTAATTTCACCAACTTATGTTTATCCCGGGTTCATTTTTTTATGGGGTTTGGCATATACATTTAATTTTATGGTGAGTAATAGGAACTAAATGTACAATTCGTTGCAAACCTCATGCTATGGAAAGTTCTTATAATATTGTTTCGGTTTCGTCTCTTGAAAATTGCTCACTCGGTTAGCAGAATAAAAACACAACAATTTTCACTAAATAACGTCCGATACTTATATTAACAACACATTCAGATTAACATCACAACTAACTAATTATTTCCACTATTACAATACAACTATATAACTCTCACTACGTTTATTCTATCTTTATTTATATAACTATGGAAGTTCCTAAATAAATCTAGAGCATAAAAGTTGAGAACTATCTAGAAAGATGAGTCATTGAGACACTATTCCTTTCGGCACATTATTCCGTCGGAATCTTCTTACTTAAACCCCGAGTAACAAGATTCATCCGGAATCATATATTTTTTTATAGTTTTTGCGATTTTCACACCCGCCATATTAAATCCGTCATCTTGGATATTGAAATTATCAAATTCTGACCTCAGATTTATAATTAGTTATCCCATTAACCCCCGACTTTCATGGGTCATTTGAAATAACTTTTTCTATTACATATTTTTCAAAAAATTAATATTTCTTCAGTACTTCGTGAATTTTTGTGCCATGTCCATATGATGCAAGCGATCGGCGAAACCATAAATCTTCACAAACAATATCTCAGAAAAGAAGAAGACTTTCAAACGATTCGGGGATTTTGAAGGCAATAAGTGGTACTTTCAGATACCCCGTTGAGTCATATTGGAAAGTTTCATGCTACCCTGAAACATAACCTCCATAACAAAAAATAGCTTTTTTGCACTTCTAGGTTTGGATATATCGAAAGCCAGACCTGATGAATCAAATTTAGTGCATCTAAAATCTTCGAAAAGTATGGTCTTGTTTCTGGGTCTGAAATGTTGTCAGCCTGCATAATTAATATTTAAGCCTAATTAATGAACAACTTTTAGTTTTACAATGATTTTTATTGTTATATATGTTTGATACCATTTAATCATTAAGAACATTATTTGAAAAATAAATTTATTTATTAAAAGATAATTACAATTTGTACCATACAATTATAAAAACGAATTGTTTATTTATTTTAGATTCTTATATCCTGCTTAGCATTTGTTGCTGAACGGTTATCTGTGGCAGCTAAGAGAACTGTGAAATAACTGATTACAATATGGCGCAAGAAACAAACATAATCCTTATAGAAAGGCAACACGATGTAATGAATCAACATCTGTATTCTATGACCCTATACGCTTTTCAAAGAAATATAGAATTAAGTGCAGCTGGATTTTTCCCAGTAAATCATTCAATGTTAATATTTATTTTTAGCACTGTTTGTACTTACTTAGTGGCTGTATATTATTTAACATTTTAATCTCAGTCATCTGTAGTTTTTATATCGCTCTTTCGAAGCACTTTGAGATTTAGCGAGTTAAATTTTGTGTATAGTGTATCTAAATAAAGATTATAAAAAAAAATTGTATCAATTCATTTACCTTTTGTACATTAACCAATAAAATCATTATAAAAAAATTGAGCCTCTAAAATGCACTTAAAATTAAGTAACAACAATTTACAAAAGATTGAATTTTTAAAGTCAGCGCCAAATTAATACCTGAGAAAATGCGATGATTTATTTGTAATTACTTTCTTACCATAATTTATATATGTCTCGTGTTAGTGTTGATTTGTTTCATTTAATAATAATATGGTGCTAACTTCAAAAATTTAAATTTCATGAGAAAGTTTCTATTGTTATTTTTCACTTTTATTGGTCTTTTAAAAGTCAGTTCAATTTTTTATAAAAATATTGTTCCGGACGGCCGATTTTTGAACACACTGTATTATTGAACACACTATTTTATTTCTAGACCCTCTGTCATAGGCGTTCCATATTCAAAATATGGAAATATCTTCTATCAATTCTTGTTTTATCTCTTCTTGGGTTTTCTTCATGTCATGTATCATCATCAGTATCTGACTTAAACTATTTTGAAGTTGTTCTTCAATTTTTGCTTTCTGTTTCCTAATTTCCACTGGCATAAAATTTTGGTTCACGTTTTACTTTTTTTCCGATTTTCTAACCTGAACTAACCTCTTTTGGATTTGATCTCACTTCTGAAACCAATTTGTTCCGGATGGCCGGTATTTACACACGACTATTTTGTTTCAAAATATTTTATTGTCACAATTTTGACTCTTGTCAAACTAATTTAAGTTGCCTCGACAAGCTCTCAAACTATACTATCCACGAAAGCCCATCTGGACTCTTTATAGACCCTTTTGATCGGTACCAGAGGATTCCCTAATTTTCTAGAAGTATTTCCATACTACATGGTTCTAGTTCTAGTTCACTTAAATCGTATGAAATGTTATAGTAAAGAAAACTCTAGATATATGAGTATTTTAGATTTACTACACATTTGAAAATGAATGTAGCCGGATATCAAATAAAACTCTTAGTAAACTTTTAATGACAGTCTTTAATTAAAATTAGTTCTATGCTGTAGGGTGGACAACTGTAATGTTCTGTCCGGTAATGAGGTTAGATAAAAACAGCAATGTCTAAGATAATGTTGTAACTTAATAGAGAGAACAAGCAAATAAATTAACTACCGCAAATATGTCAAGAAATAATGAAATCCAAAACTTTAAATTTACACCAAAATTAAAGAAAAGAGAAAAATTATCGAATTTAAACTTTAAGTTAATAGCGTAGGAAATATTAAAACTAATTAGCAAAATTAAAACAAATCATTTACTTAGAGTAGTCGCTTGCTCTAACTATTGAGCTCGAGTTACATAAGAATAATAATATGATAAAATGCACAAGTAAAATTACCAGTATGACTCCACGTATTCACCAAAAATAATACAGCAAAAGTACAACAGGTTCATTAAAGGAAAAAAAATTAAATATGAAAAAAAATTAATCAATCCATAATTGAAGATAACGATAATATAAAAAGACAATATTTAGGGTCTGAGATCAATGAATGTTTAGTTCTTTAACATTAAATAAATTGGCTTGATCTGGCTAAAATAAACACAGAGTTAATTAATTACAAGGCATATAAAATAGTAAAAAAGATACTCAAAGTATGATCACAATTATAGCCAACTACCATGTGAAAAGCCATGATATGCAGTTTGACACTGATTTTTTAATTAAATTCCAAAGCAAAAACAATAATAAAAAAAGATACTTAAAGTATAATTACACTCTCTCAGACTATTATGTGAAAAGACAGGATATGCTGTTTGACACTGACCTTCTAAAGTACAAGGCAAAAACAATAGTAAAAAAAAAAGAATTCTCCAAATATAATCAGAAAAATACCAAACCACTATGTGTAAAGTCAGGATGTACCGCTTGACATTAATCTTTAAAAAATAAATCAGCTAAAAGGATTTATAATTTCACTTTATAAGCCAGTCTTTAGTAGCTGAATATTGTAGTCGAACACACAAAAAAAAATATTACTGGAGCCAAACTGAAAGTAACGCGGCCATGAACATATCACGATGCTAAATAACTCTAAATTTTCCAATAATAAGCCTAGAATGGAACCCAAAAAAAGCATGAAAACCAAAATATTGTAGGACTACTACTAATAGATTAATTTGACTACAAATTGAGAACATCGTGATACGCCCAGGAGACAAATACTACAATTAGTAACAAAAATACTCTCAAAATTAACTCTTACTGATCACAAAGGAGAAAATTAGGCACTGCGAAGTAGCAGATTTTAAAAACCCTGAAAATTACAAAAATTACTAATCGATATTTACAAAGAAGAGAAACAAATGGCCGTAAAACCCAAAATACATCTTCATAATATTCTGAAGTGGTTAATTTTGGGTCTAAATGAAATGGCTGGTTTTAAATTATGCTTTAATTTCACTGGGTAACAATTCATTTTGAGCTGAAAACTTTTAAGATTTAGAAATCCACGCAGGATTGTTTTAATAACTGGTAATTTAATGTTCCTAGCCCAATTTTCTGGGGTCTACATTAATTTCTTAATTGACACCTGCAAACTGCCCAAAATCCCTGTTTTCAGGTTTATCTCGGTAAAAAAAAACCATAACTGCCAACCAGACAAAAATACAGTACTCCAAATCTTAACAAAATTACCAGGATAATTTACAACTTTCCATTTCATAATCCCAAAAATTTGGCAAATAAAAATTGCAGTAGAAGTCTGCAGCTGCTTCGGCCGAATCAAACCAGGAAAAAAGTGAAATTCAAGGCAGAATGATGTTGTAGAAACGACACATTCACAGTAATTAAAAAATTAATTACGAAAAATTTCAATTGTTTTGGCGAAAACAAACAAAAAGCACATCATTCAGAAACACTGAAATTGAAAAGAGCGGGGTTGGCCAATTCCGTAAAAAAAAGGGCGGAACTTCCCGACAAGTATAAAGAGCGAAATTCAGCTCGAATGTCTCTCTTATATTTTTGGCTTGATTCATACATCAACCGATTTTGAATGTCGAGAAAGTTGAACTAGTAAGAGGTGTATTGGTCGCCACTTTTTGGGCACATCAAGAGTACCGTTAAGCTGTAACGCTAACGCAACTTTGGAGGGTAGATCTGTTAACGACGCCCTAACAAGAGATTGTAGAAGATACTAGTGCTAAGTTTTCTTCTATTAAACCGTCGAAGTTTATTCGTTAACTAATCATATGAAAGAAATTCATAAAATTTACAAACTTGGCTGAAGAGCTACAGAAGTGAAGACTTAAGAACCAAGATTTGGCAAGAAAGTCTAAGATAACCTATTTTTATGCGCAAGTTCGATAACGTAATGATGACACTGTACAGGAGATGAACTTTACTTCTATCGCGAGATTCTCGTAAATTTAACAATATTTTTCTATGGATTGATATTCCATTTTTATAGACATTCTGATAAACATTTTTTATCTCAATTCCGATATCTCGGTAAACGTAAACTAAACGTTTATATTTTGTTCGGTAAAGTTTCTGTATTTTTAAACGGGTATTTTTCGAGGAGCTTTCAATAGAAGTAAATCGCGTTTTGTTTCTTCGGACTTTCATGAAAAACTCGTTAATCTTTTCGCGGGCGAAAGCCAAAAACTTTTTTCAAATACCGATATTGGAACTTTTAAGTTGCTGCGTATGTAACTTGGACTTTTCGTACTGCCCGACTGCTAGTTATATCACCTCAAATTTGTTAGTAAGGCCATCGTCTATGATCCCCAATAGCGAAGTGCGAAATTTCCGCCGATGCGACAATGAATTTCGAATGCAAGTAAAAAATGCGATTCAAAACCGACTTAGACATTTTATTTACCGCTTGGGACACTGATTTTTAATTCGTTGCGGACACGACACAGTGAAATTCAACAACACGTTTTCCTCGATTTGCGACTTTTCGCGATATATACTTCATCGACATTGAACATTGAAAAAACATTCATTCATATGCGACACAAGTTAGATTTATTTTTTGGATGTCAATACCTAAATTAAACGTTCATTTTATAACAATGCTGGATTTTGTAAATTAGTCTTCACTATTAATAAAATTAATGCATTGTAAAAGATTACTTTTGTACTAATCTTACGACAAGTCTGTCAAATAAATTAAAGGCTTATGGATAAATTATTAGAAAGTGTAACAATTAAGATATTTTGCCTAATGCAAAAGTAACTCAACAATTTTCCATATTTTCCTATTTGCAATTCATGATTTGTTGTATCTAAATACTTGATATTAACCGCTTTATGCTAATTAATTTTTAGTTTTATATTCATTTTTCAATACATGTTTTATACAGGGTGTCCGGGGACAATGTGGGAAATCTCCCGAATATGAAAAAAAAAACGTGAAAAGAATACTACAAGTTCATATAAACTTTTTTCTTATAGGCCGACTCCTCCGACATATGAGCTCCCAAAAAACTGCAATGGAATCAAGTTTTTTACACATAATTCCTCAGCCAGCAAATTTCAATTTTTTTAATATGATGTATACCAGGTAACACCGTTAAATTTACTATCCAAGAAAATGTTGTGAATTGCCCCAAACTGCAAGGACAGACTAGCTGTAACACTAATAACCCCATATTTTATTATAATAAGAACTTTAGACAACGTTCTTTACATACTTTTAACTATTATAAATTCATCTCATGGTCCAATAATGCATTGCGGAGACAACGTAAAGAGATTGATATGGCTTATAAAAGGTACGTTGGTGATAATAATCTTAGTTCCAAAAAATGCTATAACGAAAAACTGAAGGAGTACAGAACACATATCTCAAACGCCAAACGTGATTATATTGAACAAAATATCCGCGACTCGAAAAACACAACAAAAGAAGTATGGAAACAGGTGAACAAAAAACTAAAAGGAAATAATACTTTGCATATAAATTTTATTGAGGCTGATAAGGGTACCCTCACAAGCAGCCAAGGCTTGGCGGATTATTTTGGCAAATATTTCACTACAATAGTAAAGGAAAAATTGAATAATCACTTTATAAATAATATCTCTACAGAATGTACGGTAGTTAAGTTTTCCATGACTAATTCTATGTTTTGCTAGCCGACAACAGCAGAAGAAATCATTAAAATTATTAATAATCTAAACAACACATACTCCTGTGGATCGGATGATGTGCCAGTAAGGGTTGTCAAAAAGATTGCAAAATTCATAAATGAATCGCAATGTGCTTTAATAAACCAGTCGATTGGGGATGGCATTTTTCCGGATGGTCTAAAGCTGAATAAAACACTGGCTGTTTTTAAGACCGGTGATAGACACTTAGCCGATAATTATCG
Source organism: Diaprepes abbreviatus (assembly GCA_034092305.1). Lineage (NCBI taxonomy): Eukaryota > Metazoa > Arthropoda > Insecta > Coleoptera > Curculionidae > Diaprepes > Diaprepes abbreviatus. The sequence continues at coordinate 2,681,002 of JASJET010000380.1, read as the reverse complement.
GCCAATAAGTATCCTGAGCGTATTTTCTAAAGTGTTCGAGTGTGTAATGCATGATAGGCTAAGGAGTTATCTTTTCAAGTATAAACTGATTATTTTGGCAAATATTTCACTGCAATAGTAAAGGAAAAATTGAATAATCAGTTTATAAATAATATCTCTACAGAATGTACGGTAGTTAAGTTTTCCATGACTAATTCTATGTTTTGCGAGCCGACAACAGCAGAAGAAATCATTAAAATTATTAATAATCTAAACAACACATACTCTTGTGGATCGGATGATGTGCCACGAAGAGTTGTCAAAAAGATTCCAAAATTCATAAATGAACCGCTATGTGCTTTAATAAACCAGTCGATTGGGGATGGCATTTTTCCGGATAGTCTAAAGCTGAATAAAACACTGGCTGTTTTTAAGACCGGTGATAGACACTTAGCCGATAATTATCGGCCAATAAGTATCCTGAGCGTATTTTCTAAAGTGTTCGAGTGTGTAATGCATGATAGGCTAAGGAGTTATCTTTTCAAGTATAAACTGATTATTTTGGCAAATATTTCACTGCAATAGTAAAGGAAAAATTGAATAATCAGTTTATAAATAATATCTCTACAGAATGTACGGTAGTTAAGTTTTCCATGACTAATTCTATGTTTTGCGAGCCGACAACAGCAGAAGAAATCATTAAAATTATTAATAATCTAAACAACACATACTCTTGTGGATCGGATGATGTGCCACGAAGAGTTGTCAAAAAGATTCCAAAATTCATAAATGAACCGCTATGTGCTTTAATAAACCAGTCGATTGGGGATGGCATTTTTCCGGATAGTCTAAAGCTGAGTAAAACACTGGCTGTTTTTAAGACCGGTGATAGACACTTAGCCGATAATTATCGGCCAATAAGTATCCTGAGCGTATTTTCTAAAGTGTTCGAGTGTGTAATGCATGATAGGCTAAGGAGTTATCTTTTCAAGTATAAACTGATTATTTTGGCAAATATTTCACTGCAATAGTAAAGGAAAAATTGAATAATCAGTTTATAAATAATATCTCTACAGAATGTACGGTAGTTAAGTTTTCCATGACTAATTCTATGTTTTGCGAGCCGACAACAGCAGAAGAAATCATTAAAATTATTAATAATCTAAACAACACATACTCTTGTGGATCGGATGATGTGCCACGAAGAGTTGTCAAAAAGATTCCAAAATTCATAAATGAACCGCTATGTGCTTTAATAAACCAGTCGATTGGGGATGGCATTTTTCCGGATAGTCTAAAGCTGAGTAAAACACTGGCTGTTTTTAAGACCGGTGATAGACACTTAGCCGATAATTATCGGCCAATAAGTATCTTGAGCGTATTTTCTAAAGTGTTCGAGTGTGTAATGCATGATAGGTTAAAGAGTTATCTTTTCAAGTATAAACTGATTACTAAGAGTCTACATGGATTTCAGACTGATAGGTCAACGGAGACGGCAGCGACAGAGTTTGTGTGTGTTTGGAGAGGGAAATGGATGGTAGGCGTCATGTCGCTGCTGTTTTCTTTGATCTCTCAAAGATTTTTGATATCATCAATATCAATTTTATTAGATATAAGCTTTCCAACTTAGGTATAAGGATGAGTGTGCTTGATTGGATTATTAGCTTTTTGTCTGATCGAAAACTGTTTGTTCTTTTAAATGACTGTAGGTCCAGTGAGTATGATGTTGCTATGGGTGTCGCTCAAGGTTCTGTACTAATTTTTACTCTGTTTATAAATGATTTGACTTCTTATATAAGTAGGGATCTGGTGGTAAACTATGCGGATGATACCTCAATAGCTCTATCAGAAGCAACTCCTGAAGAACTTGGAGCATCCATTAAACAGGTCGTTAGTGACATGTCTAGATGGTGTGAAAAAAAAATAGGCTCATACTAAATGTAGATAAAACTAAATGTGTATATTTTAACAAGAATAACATAGCGATTCCAGGAATTTCGTGTGCCTCCTATAGCAAGTTTTTGGGTCTGACAGTGGATAGCGGTACCACGTGGGAATTGCATATCGGGGAGGTTGCCAATAAACTCAATAGGGCATATTTTGCTCTTTTAACTTTACGACGTAACTTATCACGTACTACATTGCTGCAGGTATATTCACCGATGTCTTACCATGCAATTCTCTGGGGAGCTGTATCAAATACAGATATAGTATTTCTAATACAGAAAATCATGTAGGGATATTTTTAAGAATCCTAAAATACTAACTTTTGTATGTGTATATGTTTTTGAGTGTTGTCTTTACGTTAAAAGCAACATTAAACGTTTTGAAACGAGTTCCTCGGAATGCAAATGTTCCACTATACATCTCGCACAATACGACTCACTTTGAAAGATGTGTCAATTATCACCCTATTCGTATATACAACAAACTTCTTCAAATTATCAAGTCAGCCAATAACTACAATACCTTTAAGAATAAATTAAGAAAATGTTTAATTAGGAAGGGCTTCTACTCACTCGCGGAATATTTTGAAGATTCTTGAAGTGATACGATGGTTAACTTAAATTATGTTACCCGTTTTTGTTCTTTGTTTTTTTATAGGTAACTAGCTTTTAATTTTTAAGTATAGCTAGTGTTTCATGTATATTGTATAATTTTGATATATATCTGATCATATGACGTTTTCCACATCAACCTTAACTGATGTTAAAGGTGAATAAATGTTTGACTTTGTTTGCTAATAGTGACAATAACTTTAAGGATAATTTTTTTAAAGTTCTCAAAATTGAAGGTGTGTTGCTGACGTTGTATGTCAACATTTTTATTATTTATTCTTGTAACTAGTTTTTAATTCTTTGACCTCCTCTTGCTAATGTTATTTTACTGTATATTTTGGATATGTGATGTACCTAAGTGTAAATATGTTTGGATATGTGATGGACCTAAATGTCAATGTAAATTAATCTTAAAAGTGAATAAAGTTTATAAAGTATAAAGTATATAAAGTATTGACTAAAAATTACGTACTCTTCATTCATGTCGCTAATTCTAATCGTGTCCGAAAGAAGGTCATTTTATTTACATTATGTATTTGGCGCATTTCGATAAAAGATACATCTTTGTTGCTTTCAAATATTCAACCTTCAACCTTATGATAAAAACATTCGATGCAAAATTAGAGTTGACCTCTTTAGTTAAAAACGATTAATTCTATGAATTGCAGTTCGGCCCAGGTTCGCAAAAAAATGCGCGTTTTATTTTATCGGCAGCAAAAACAAAGTATTGTTGTTGCAAACGTTGCTACATACGAACAAAATAAATATCCTGCATTTTAGAACCTGTCAACTTTTACATCGCTGACACACTGATTCTTTACTTGGATCTTGATTTACTGATTTTTGGATTTCGTGGTGAAATTAATTGTGGAATAATTCAAAACATGGAATACACATTTATTGAGTACGCAGATATCCATCAGATGTAGGGTCTTGCATCTTGCAATGCTTTGAAAGCAAGGAGATTATATCATGACAGATATCCTAATCGTACAATTCCAGATCAAAAAACATTTTAACAATTTGATCAACATCTGAAAGAGAATGGTAAGCAATTCCATTTAATAAGATAATATTATTAAATTTCTTCATAATTTTAGGAAATTTTGGGTAAATAAGTACTGATGCTGGTCGGGGAAGAACAGTACGTACGCCGCAATTAGAGGAAAATATTTTAAATGATATAGATGACACTCCTTCAACGAGCACTCGAAAATTATCAGCGCAATTTAATACGTTGAAAACAATAGTACATGAAGTTCTTCAAGAACAGCTCTTATCTCCATATCATTTGAAAAATGTGCAAGAACTGATTCCTGAAGATTGTACCGTAGAATGCAGTTTGCAAACTGGCTATTAGATCAGCAACAAAATAATGGTAACTTCATTAGCACTATTCTCTTCACGGATAAAGCAGGATTTACCACAAATGGTATCATAAATGTACACAACTCACATGAAAATCACAATGCAACTATTGTTTCGCATCATCCACATCAGTTCCAATCAATTAATGTACAGGGAAAATCATTGGCAATTTTTTGATTGGACCATTCGTATCGCCGGCACGACTGAATGGAATACTTTATCTGGAGTTCCTCCAGAATGCTTTTCACGATTTAGTTGAGCACTTGCCAAAACATGTACTACATGCACGATGGGGCACCACTTCATTTTAGCGTTGCTGTGCGGGAGGACCTGTATAACGTCTATCCAAACCATTGGACAGGTAGAAGAGAACCTGTTGCTTGGCATCCTCGATCTCCAAACCTAACACGGTTGGATTTTTACTTATGAAGACACCTCAAAACCTTGCTGTATCCCACTCCAGTCGAGAACAGGGAGGAACTTCTACGGAGAATCAAGTTTCATTGAAATCAAATAAGGAACAATGCTGAATTAATGTGGCGAGTACAGCAGTCCTCAATTCGTCGTGAAGGCAATTATATCAGACTTCACGGAGCCCATGTTGAATCATCTTACGAAGTTTCAACTAAGCAGTTAACATTTTATTGAAACTATGACGGGAGAAAATTCCTCTTTTTCATATTCAACCCGACAGAAGTTAGGGGACTAACAATGTAAATAAAATTACGGACTATCAATGCAATACAAATATTGCCTCAAGTTCTTATCATACAGGGCGTAAAAAATGGAGTCATGAATGTCACAGCAAGTCCATTGCTTTCTTCGATAGTAATTTGAAGGATTTTACCTGGTATACATCATATTAAAAGAAATTGAATATTCCATTGCAGCTCTTTGGGAGCCCATATCTCCGAAGAGGAGGCCTTTATGAAAAAAGTTTACATGATCTTGTAGTATTCCTTTTACGTGTTTTTTTTCATAACCGAGAGATTTCGCACATTTTCCCGGACACCCTGTATATCACTATATTTTTAATCATTTTCGTAACATAAAAGCCCGCAAAGTCAATGATGGATTACTAGAATTATTATTTTATATTATTCACAGTGGTTCAAAATTAACTAAATGAAATAAAATTAAATTATTCACTTGAAGTTTTTATTCTAGATACATTCAAAAACCACTTATTTACTACATGAGAAATAAACAAATTCAGTTGGTTTTAAAGTTTATCATTGTGCTCTACTTTTTTTAACTTTCCTATTATTAAAATGAATTTATCCTATCACAAATTATCTGAGAGTTCACGAACCACTGTGTGTTTCCATTTATTTAATATTTAGATAACACATTTAGTTTAACTAGTTCGAGCGCGTGTTCTCGAAAACCCGCAATGCACCATATACAGACACTTTAAGTACACGTCGATATTTTTGAATCATTTTAAGAATGGTTTTAAAATTTAGTAATTGTATTTTATTGTTAAGCCTTTTATTAAATTTATGTCCACCAGTTTGTTGTAAATTTAAAACATTAAAAGTATTTGTCATTTCATTAATTCCGATTATTACTGGTCTATGTCTTTTAGCTCAGCTATATTTTCTTTATTTGGAAAAAATTCTAGACTTAGTGCCAGCAGTAATAATTCTACAACTTACAAAAATTATTTGCTTGGATAGTATTAACATAATACTATCAATAAAACTTTTTTCATATGAAAAAATATCTAATTTAGTAGATATGTTGAAAATGCTAACTAGCGACGAACAAGACAAAGAAAGAAATAAGACCTACGTCAAGATTTTAATTACTATTTGGAGTTTTCTACATATTATGATGTTTCTTGTAATGTATATCGAGGAATTCTTTTCAACTGAGTACTCATCAATGTTTCTAGGATTTAATTTTTTTTCAATTCGGAAGGTGGCTGCTCTTTCAGTTGTATGTTTAATTACTTGGGAAATTAAGGATAAATTAAAAACAATTCATAGGAAATTGATGCAATTTAAAAGTTTAGGAGAAATTTTGAAATACCAAGAAGAACTGAATACGTTACACGGTTATGTCAACGATGTTAACGATACTTTCGGTGTGATAATGGCAATATCTGTTATTTCTTGCATCGCTATTATTTTGGATACCAGTGTATGCTTTATGGCTCCGATTTGTCGTATTGTAAAATTATGGTCGTGGACAAGACTACTACAGTTACTGAGTTTTATAGTAAGTTACATAGTCACTAGCAGAAAAAGTAGTAAACAAAAATTGGTTCATATACGCCAGAGAATTAAAGTTGAAATTTTATTTAAAATCATAAACAATTTTTTTTTACTTGAAAATAATTTTCAATTAGCACTTTCTGCTTATATATGTACTGATGTTATTTATGAAGTAGGCGGATATATTCACTTGTTTTAAAAGTATATTCATATTAATGAAATTTATTTTCTCTTACGCATTTTATTGCAAAAAATTTTTACATAATTTAAAAATTAAATTGAGACGTTAAATAGAAGTGAAGGGACATCAATTGAAGCTCTATACAGGGTATCTTAAAAATCATATGTGTATATATATATATATATATATATATATATATATATATATATATATATATATATATATATATATATATACATATATATCTATGTACATCTTCGCTATCACCAATCATCACAAACCTTTTTATGAAATATTTTGAAACAGACGCCCTAAGAAAAACCAAAACAAAACCTGTCCTCTGGAAACGTTACGTGGATGACATCTTCATCATATGGCCACACGGAAGATCCAACCTAAACATATTCTTGAAGGAACTGGACAGCATTCATCACCGCATTCAGTTCACATTGGAGGTCGAACTTAACAAGCAGCTAATTTTCCTTGACCTTTTAGCCACCAGAAACGACGACCTAAGCATCGATTATACGGTCTACAGAAAACCCACACACACATAAACAGATACCTGAACGCCGAATCACACCACCATCCATCACAGTTGCAATCGGTCACCAACACATTGATCTCCAGATCCGTGCGACTAACCAAATCCACGAACCGCCAAGAAGAACTCAACAATATCACAACAGCTCTAAAACAAAAAAAAACTACTAGGAACACTATATCAAAAAGGCCATGAAACAGAACACAAAAGTAGTAGCAGAGAAAAAAGAAGAAGCTGACAAATCCAAACTAAAAACCACACTGCCATACATAAAAGGTGTAACAGACGTAATTGGAAGAATTCTGAGGAAGCATAACATCTGCACAATTTACAAGCCGCAAACCACAATACACGAATATTGGTCAACCTTAAAAACAAAATACCATTAGATAACCAGGGAGTGTACAGCATCCCATGTAACGACTGTGAAAAGAATACATTGGCCAAATAAATAGAAGAATTTCTACAAGGGTCCAAGAACATAAAAACAGCATAAAGAATAATAAACGACATCAGCTTTATTCCAACATCATCAAGAGACAGGACACACTATAAATTTCCAGGAAACCAAACAGATCGCACCCATAAAACACCATAGAACGCGCATCATCAGAGAAGGTTTCGAAATAGAAAGTACTAAAAATTTTAACAAGAGAGATGATGCACAAAACATTTCAAATACATGGAAAACTCTACTCAAAATCCAACCAAAACCAACACACCAGAGAAGCAGGACAGCAAGCCGAGAAGAGGCACAGACCCAGAGAAGCGAGGAAACCAACCAGGCAGAACCAAGGTATAACCTGCGCAAGCACGTAACTATAAAAAAGCCGGCAAAGGACCAGCATACTCATTCCAAGTCGAGCAGCCGCCGAGGAAGCATCATTTGAAAATGCCAGCTGAGATGTTGGCGAAACATCGTGAAGATTTCTCTATTGATATATATATATATATATATATATATATATATATATATATATATTAATTCTTTGCTTAATTTAAAAACAGAAGGGCTGATGGTTTCTTGTGCAGATGATACAGCAATGGTCATTTCTGGGGATTCATGGGAAAGTGTAAAAAATAAAACTATAATAAATTTATTAAATATAAGAAACTGGTTACAAAGCCAAAAATTAACATTAAATTTGGCAAAAACAACATATATAGCTTTCACTCTGACCATGGCAATATACCTTTATATAACAACATTATGATTAATAATCACGTCATTAATACCTGGGTATTGTAATCGATTCTTACCTTAAATGGCAACCACACGTCGACTATGTTTCAAAAAAGAATCGTGGCTTAGTGCATAAATTTTATTTATTAAGAAACTTTCTGGATAGGAAAGCTACAAGTCTATAAAGCCTTGGTTGAATCGATTTTAAGGTACGGTATTTTAGTATGGGGAGGACTATATAATAATGCTTTGTATAAATTAAATTTAGTTCAAAAATATCTATTCAAAATTATATTTCACAAAAATAAATTATACCCCACTCATTTACTCTTCGATAAAAATATACAAAATGTAAGATCGATTTATGTTTCATTATATATATCCAAACTTACAAACTTTTATTGATCACGATTATAACACAAGAATAAAAACCGACAAGCATATACAGATCCCCATTAGTAATAACAATCTTAACCTAAAATATATAAATTATATTGGACCGAACTTATTGCCCAGTGAGACTAGAAATTCGCAAAGTGTGAAACAATTTAAAGCACATAGTAAAGAGTTAGTTTTTCTTAGGTGGAATCAGATTGAAAAGATATTTTTGTAAGTAAATGTAGTCTAGATTTGGGAATTTTTACTTTTTGTTTTGTACATGAAACCAAACTTTGTTTATATTCATTAGAATAAAGAATTACATTTTAGCACATACAGATGTTTAACCATCTAGGTGCTATTATTCTATTCTTATAGAAATGTTATATGTTGTGTTATGTTATATATATATATATATATATATATATATATATATATATATATATATATATATATATATATATATATGTATATATATCTTCTTCGGAATTTACAGAATGTAGCTCAGAATAAATAATACAGCATTTTTTTGATATAGCTTAAATTATTTAGAACAAACTGTATATTTACCTTAAACAAAAATTCACGAACAACACTGCACACAGTGTATACATTAATTTATTATGATGTCATATGTTATATGTTCATAAAATAACAGTATCAAGACAACCACGTGTGTTTTCTTGAAGTTAGAATACTACTGAGAGAACCAGATGGGATTTTTTTGTAGGTAATCAAGATTGTTTTGGCTATTGAGGGTTTAAGGAATCTAGTCCGAAAATGCAATGCGTTTTTGATTTTAAAATTATGTTTTTTGGTATATTCATTTTATAAGGGTGTTATGTATTCTGCTATGTTGCTTGGTTTCTGCCTTAGCTTTTACTGCCTGTTTACTTCTTTGTATAGCGATCATTTCCAGAATTTTTTTTTTTATTGTGGTTTACAGTTTTTAAAATTTTGACTCTCTCAAAATCAACTTTAATAGTAATGTTTTTCGTAGCCACCATCGGTATTATAACTACAATCCCTATTCAGATGTGGCACTACTTCGCTGAATATTTCAGCTCTATTACCAAGTTGAAATTGTTTGAGGCCTATGGTCGAAACATGTCCTTACCAGCAACAACTATAGAATCAATTCCTCAAACAATAGTACTCTTCGCGGTGGTTCAGGAAAGGATAGTATCGACTATTAATTCGTTAAAGAACAAACGCTCCTCAGGTTCCGATAGCATAAATCCAAAAACTTTAAAATTAATTTCAGACTCGGTTCCTCAAATACTGAAGCAGGCAGCTGTGACGCCAACATATAAAAAGCATGATCCTCACAACCCAGCCAATTACAAGCAAATATCCATACTGAGTATATTTTCTAAGGTATTTAAAGAAATAATATTCGAAAAATTCAGCAATCTTTTTTAACCAGAATTCAATTATTACTCCTTGCCAACATGGTTTCAGACAAAACAAATCCATCTAAACAGCATGCTGTGATTTACTTCGTTTCGTATATACAGAACTCGACAAGGCAAGTATGTGATGCATTTAATGTTTGACTTGACAAGTGCGTTTGATCCTGTGAGTAGAGAGTTGTTATTGAAAAAACTCTTTGCTTCGGGTATAAAAGGAAATATCCTAAATTTCATCGACTCCTATATGTCTAATAGAAGTATGTTTGTCCGATACCAAAAAAGTAAGTCAAATAACAAAAAGTCGCCTTGGGTCTGCCGCAGGGGTCCGTTTTGGGGAAATATGTTAACGACCTACCTAGATTCATCAATAGGGGAAAGTTGGTTATATTTGCTGATGATACAACGATAAACTATATCTGCGAATGCCCCAGAGGAGCTGTTGCGTGCAGTTGGAGGGGTGTGTGAGGAGATTTGGTATCAGCGTAAGGCTACTGACTGTGTATTATTCTCTGGCATACAGTCATCTGTCAAACAATGTCATGTCTTGAGGAAGAGGGTGTGAGGTGAATCGAGTGTTTTTGGCTCAGAAAAAAATACCGAGGGTTTGGGTCTTAAGCAGATGGATTCGTGTACACCCATTTTTAAAGAACAGCATTTTTTTTTAACTTTTTATTCTATTTATATTCTAAAATGTGTTTTATATGTTAAACAAAATTATTCAGAGTTTAAAATTCTTGGACAGCGTCACAGATATGCTACAAGAAATAGTAACATTCTTAGTATACCTAAACATAGAACGGCATTCTTTGAGAGATCCCCAATTTATAATTTCATTGTTCTGTTTAACAAATTGCCTGCAAAATTGAAAAACATATCAAACAGTAATAAATTCAAAACAGAAGTAAAAAAATTTCTTGTTCAAGGATCATTTTATTCCTTTAATGAATACTTAAGTCTGTAGGTTATACTGACTCTTTTGCTGTGCATCGAGTGATTATCTCGTTGCGTCCTTCGCTGACCAGTGCGACGGATTATGTTCTTATCGTTTACTCTTTTTTTCATTCCTGTTTATTGCTTTAGGATTCTGATCGGTGGTTTTTCATTTTAAAATAGTAGATAAAGTTTAATTTACACATTATAACAAGCAGTAGCTTGTGATACCAAATAATATAACTGTTCTTTGTTTGTTATAGCTTTAAGGTATGTTATTTATATTTTTTTTTATTTAATTGTATACTATTGACGAAAACAATGCTGAAGTATCAGTCTTATGGCCAATAAATTATTTCATTTCATTTCATTTCAATGAATACAGCACAACATCGTACTGTAGCATGTATATTGTACACATTGTATCAATATCATATCTGTTAAACATTATTTTTAAGCTGAGATTCAGCAATTTTGAACAATTGATCGCATTAATCTCTTCGCTAGCTAATAAATTCTAATAATCAGATTGCAACTTGTTAATGACGGTACTGCCTGAATTTTCATTCACGCAAAATGTTGAGTTTAATATTCGAAATAGACAAGTTGTTGAGAGTAGCAATATGAGTAAATCCATTTTTTTAACATTCATTTGTGCATTATTTGTCAAGAAAATAGAAATTGTTCCCATTCTCTCAAGACAATGATCACTTTCTATTAAGAACCGGAATAGCAACCCGTTATTTTCTAAAAACATCGGGTATCGAGAGTACCAGAAGCGACAACATAATTTCTATATCAGGGGCGGATCCAGCCTCTCTCTTTGGGGGGGGGGGGGAGGACGAACCACAAAAACATCTCGAAGACTGTTGCTTTTGTAACTTGAACGTAAACGGTCTAAACACTAAAAATCGAGCTAAATGGCAGTACCCAAGTACTAGTTGTGTTCAGCGTCCAGTGCACCAGTCACCTGACTTTTCATTGCCTAAAAATATATCTGAACCCTTAGAACAAGACAAGGAAGGACCAAGCTCATCACAAAATGATGCTGATTTTGAAGGTATATCAAATAAGCCAAAATACTTATCCCAAAATGAGTTAGAAGATCGTGTAAGAGATTTAAATCTTTCTAAACAAGCTTCAGAATTGTTGGCATCAGAATTTAATTTCCTCAAATACTAAAATAACTTTTTATCGTGAAAGAGATAAAGAATTACGGCGGTATTTTTTCGAAGAAAACGGCATAACCTTTTGTTCAGACATTAAAAACTTGTTGATAAAAATGGGCTTGAAACAATACGAACCAAACGACTGGCGTTTATTCATTGACAGCTCAAAACGTAACCTAAAATATACTCTATTACATAACGAAAATAAATACGCTGGGGTACCTATTGCCCACAGTATAAAGTTAAAGGAAGAATATTGTAGCATCTCGCTAGTCTTAAATAAAATACAGTACAATGACCATATGTGGCAAATTTGTGTTGATTTAAAAATAGTGAACATTCTTCTCGGTCAACAAAATAGTTACACTAAGTTTCCCTGTTTTATATGTTTTTGGGACAGTAGAGCGAAACAAGAGCATTGGATAAGAAGAAACTGGCCCTTGAGAAAAAATATGAAGCCTGGAAAGCAAAATATAGTCCAGAATTCACTAGTAGCTCATGACAAAATTATCCTTCCACCATTACATATAAAACTGGGCATCATGAAAGAGTTTGTTAAATGATTATTACTGATTTATTACTCTTTCTAGTTCTTGAATAAACTAACTATAGTTCTGCTCCAATTTAATTTATTTCGAATTTCTTCTTAAACAAAATTTACTTTAAAATCCTGATCATATCAGAATTATGAACGGCATTTTTAACAAAATTAAAATTTCAGTAAGAAATAAAGAAATCTTTCTGCCGTATTTAAATAGTTGTTATATATGTAATTCTCCTTTCAGGCAGAGAAATAAACTGTTTGTGTATATATATATATTAATATTATACTAATAAGAGGCAAAATCGGCTCTATATTCCTCAACTCGAAGCTCTTGGGGGGGGGGGCGATCACCCCCACCTCCCCCCCCTTGGATCCGCGCCTGATTTTATATACAGGGGTCCTTAGATAAGTAGCTGTCCCTTCGACGACTACGGGGTATAGTGAAATTTGGAATTACATGGGTTTCTCAGTTATTTTAAGCACTACGAGGTTGAGACTTCGTAAATAGGGGGACATCCCCTGATGACCTCATGCGGTCTTGCTAGATTGGGCACAATTTTCCTAAACTTATATATCGCATAGGTACATCCTTATATCTGCTTTGCAATCAATAAAAAAATGTTGATGTTCTCTAGATTTTGCTACATTATACTACAATTTACAGATCAGCATAAGGGATACATAAGTATAAATTATCAAAATAACTCATTAATTTGGCGGGGAAGCAGAATAATGTTATTGAACAGTGCCATATCATGGCTAGTTTTGTATTTATAATCTTTAATACGTTTTACCCAGAAATGTCTGATTTATGTGGGTAAAATAGTATATAAAGGTTTTAAGTGTTTTTATTTTGAACGAAGCAATGAACACTCGCAAGACAAAACTAAACTTTTGACCCTAATTTAAAATGAAGTATTTTGTTTCAGCTTCATTTATTGTTCCTAACTATTGTTGGAGAACAGTTATCAGTGGAAGCAGAAAAAACAGCTAGCATCTGTTATGAAGTTGCGAGAAGAAGAAATCAAATTTTTATCATTCAAGAATGCCAAGAAATAAATGAAAAACTGTACGGTATGGCTGCCCAGGCCTCACAGCGTAACACAAAATTAAGTGCGGCGGGATTTTTTGACGTGGATCATTCGATGATATTTTTTATGTTTAGTAATGTTTGTGTTTATTTAATAGTTCTATGTCAGTTATTATCTGCTACGTCATCTTCAAATTAAAACTTCTAATGCACCATATTTAAAAAAGTATTAACATTGTGGTGTGTAAACATACATATTAGCCCTATAACTCACATTGCACATGTACAGGGTGAGTCAACGATTGGATGAAGTAGGTTTGTGCCTTTTCGGTGACATTAACAAAGAAACTATATTTATTGTTTGATACAGTTTATTTTTACGCAGATTTTAAAAATATTTAGGACTCTACAGGGTGAGCCAAAAAACTAGGACAGCATAAAGTTGTATTTTTTTAAATAGAACACCCTATATACGAATCGTATTTTCGATTTAGCTTATAATTTTAAATCTTTTTTATTAAGGGTTTACTATAACAAAACTTTATAGTTTCTCAGATAATTAAGTTTAAAGAAAAAAGTCACATTTTCAAGCATCAATTCAATCCTAAATAACGTTTTCAATTTTGTGACAAATATATTCAAATTTGGAATTTAGCAAGGCCAAGGATAAGTTAACATAATTTTTACCTAATATTTGCAATAAAAGCTACAGGGTGTTGAACACATCGGCTCAAATTTGAACAAGTATAAATGAATAAATATCTTTTTTTTAAATGGTACACCCTGTATATTTTCATGTTATTTAATAGAGTAATAAAAACCCTAAAAGTTTTGTTCAATATATCCTATACCTATTTATAATAGTTTTTGAGATATTTCAGTTTTTCTTATTTTCCATACTTTTTTACAGAAATAGTCTTCATTATCATAGTAGCCATGTAAAATAATAAAAAGAAACTACAGAAACAAACAGAATGTGGTTAAATATGATGAAATACATTATTCGTTATATTACAATGGCAATAGTTTAATTAAACATAATGTGAAAAAATTAACACAACAATAACGACAAGGCAAATACATATTTACTTTTATACTAAATTGAAACAAAAAAATTACCTATTAAATACTGAGATTAATTATTTCTTTTTAATAAGTGTTCGAATAAACGACCCTCTTGTGCAATGCGCAAATTTAGTCTTTTTTGCAGATTTTCTCGGACCCTAGACAAAATTAGTGGCGTTATTGTTCTACAGGTATCCCTAATCTTGTTTCGCATATCTTCCACTGTTGTTGGTGGATTAACATACACCTTATTTTTAATATAACCCCATAGGAAGAAATCTAATGGGGTGATGTCGCAAGACCTTGGTGGCCACTCAATGAAACCCCCACGTCCAATCCATTTTTGCGGATATCGTTGGTCCAAAAACGCACGAACTTCACGATGGTAATGCGGAGGCGCACCATCGTGCTGGAACCACAAACTGTCGAGCTTATCCCTATCGAGACCTTGAAGCAGTTGGGGTAGTTCTTCTTGTAGAAAGTTCAGGTAACTATGGCCATTTAGTGGTTCATTAAAAAAGTGGGGTCCAATAATTCGATTATGATAAATACCACACCAAACATTTAATGACCAGTGGTTTTGATGTTGCACCTCTCTAATCCAAAATGGGTTTTCTGTGGCATAATAATGCATGTTGCGTCTATTTACGGCACCGTTACTTCTAAAAGTAGCTTCATCACTAAACATTACCTTGCATAATAAATTTGGATTTAATTGAATCTCCGCATTTATTGTAATTCCATGTGATATGGATGATACCTATATTTCTTGGTAGTACGATTAGCGGTGGATTGTGATGTTTCACATAATGCTGCTATCTGACGGCTACCAATATAAGGATTTTCCTGAACATTTAACAATACTTGTAGTTCTTTTTCTTCATTAGTTACTGGTTTGTTGACCACTTTACGTTTTGGATAATCAACAGTACCAGAAGAATCAAATCTTTGCATTAAGTTTTGAAAAGTATGGGTATTAGGCTGGCGTCGATCAGGATACTTCATTTTGTAAATTCTTTGAGCAAGAAGGCAATTTTTTTTAGCCTCTCCTATTGTATAAATCATATCTATTAACTCATTCTTTGGAAAATTTATTTTACAATATAAGATGAATGCAAAAAAAAACAAACTACACTACATAAAAACCAAAAGAAGCGATTGCGGTTATAAATTTGACACACAGAAAAATGTTCTTTTACATTGTTTTTGCCATGGCTACTATGATAATGAAGACTATTTCTATAAAAAAGTATGGAAAATAAGAAAAACTGAAATATCTCAAAAACTATTATAAATAGGTATAGGATATATTGAACAAAACTTTTAGGGTTTTTATTACTCTATTAAATAACATGAAAATATACAGGATGTACCATTTAAAAAAAAAGATATTTATTAATTTAAACTTGTTCAAATTTGAGCCGATGTGTTCAACACCCTGTAGCTTTTATTGCAAATATTAGGTAAAAATTATGTTAACTTGTCCTTGGCCTTGCTAAATTCCAAATTTGAATATATTTGTCACAAAATTGAAAACGTTATTTAGGATTGAATTGATGCTTGAAAATGTGACTTTTTTCTTTAAACTTAATTATCTGAGAAACTATAAAGTTTTGTTATAGTAAACCCTTAATAAAAAAGATTTAAAATTATAAGCTAAATCGAAAATACGATTCGTATATAGGCTGTTCCATTTAAAAAAATACAACTTTATGCTGTCCTAGTTTTTTGGCTCACCCTGTAGAGTCCTAAATATTTTTAAAATCTGCGTAAAAATAAACTGTGTCAAACAATAAATATAGTTTCTTTGTTAATTTCACCGAAAAGGCACAAACCTACTTCATCCAATCGTTGACTCACCCTGTAGTGTTGCTCCATATATAATGCATGAAGCACATTTGTATCCTTATGATTTTAAAGCTCCTTGGGTAAATAAACGAAAACTTAAAATGAAAAATCTTAGTCTATATATATATGTATATATAATATATATATATATATGCTTCATAATTACGTTGATTTTCTTAGTAATTTAGTATATTGGACGAGACAGGTTTTCCTTCTGCTCCAATTTAATTTATTTCGAATTTCTTCTTAAACAAAATTTACTTTAAAATCCTGATCATATCAGAATTATGAACGGCATTTTTAACAAAATCAAAATTTCAGTAAGAAATAAAGAAATCTTTCTGCCGTATTTAAATAGTTGTTATATATGTAATTCTCCTTTCAGGCAGAGAAATAAACTGTTTGTGTATATATATATATATATATATATATATATATATATATATATATATATATATATATATATATATATTTATATACTGCATTATTGACAAATTGCATGTGGTAATTATACATAATCTTTTTACGCTGAGACTATTAACTTATTTGTTAAATAAGATTAAAGTAATGGTATTTCACTGGAACGTATGCACAAAAGGCACGTGAGAATCGAGGTCAATAAAACTTTATTGGCCTTCTTTCTTTAAATCCTCGGGAGTCTTGACTATCCGCGAAGTCGCGACACTGGTGAACTGCCAGTGGCCTTTTGGTGAACTTAACAAACCAACTTGTTTATTATTTTTTGATGTAAACATTTCATAACCATATTTAGATGATACTTGAATTGTAAACACTTAATTATTTAATCAGTTTTGTAGGTTGTATTGTGATTTAGAAATATTTAATAAAAATTTATTTAAGTAGCGTCTTTATTTTTATTATAAAAGTGTAAAACCATTCGTTATATTTTGTGGTGAACTATCATTTTGTGTAAACACCGACAATTATTTTTTAGCTTTTAAAGAAGTTTTGGCCCAACTTCTAATAAAATTTAATAAATCTATAGAATTTTATATAAATTAAAATCGGATATTCTCACGGTTGTGTTGTGTAATCGAAGGTTTTCGGGCATCCCGTGTATGTGCTGAGTCCCTCTCAGGACTGTAAGGCAGCTGACGTTTCGGTGAAATCTCATTCACCATTTTCAAAGCTCACTGTATGGCGTCTACGAGCGAAGTTCGCTCAAGTTGCTTTTTTCAAAAAGAATTCTCCATTTGTTTGTCTCTTCTAAGTATTATGTTAGTAAATAGGTGCAAAATCTTTGTTAGGTACATGATAACATTTATAGAATAAAATGATTTTGAAGATGATCTGCCGAAATAGGATTTACTTTCGTGGACCCCCATTTACAGCTCATGCACCCACAACTTTTATTTCTATTAACATAGACCCCTTGCAGGTCGCAATCGATTCCTGAGGGTTCATATAGACACCTTTAGAAATCAATGTGAACTATACCTCACTGGATGAAGACCTGGAGGTAACTTTTCTTAAAATTCCGCTCAAGGAGATTTTTAAAATTATTGAAAGCATAGACCTGTATAATTTCATCATATAAAAAGGAAATATTACATTACAAAACGGCGACATACAGACGAACGGATCTAACGAAATTATAAAGATTCCTAGTAGCTACGTAACTCTAAAAAGACAATTAAATTTTAATTCTAAAATTCACTTTTTAGTGTTTTTAAGTTAAAACGAACAAATTTTGAGATTAGTAAAACATATGGATAATTAGTGGAAAAATTTAGACTCATTTTCAGGAGTCAAAGGAATTGCATAGAAAAACTAATAAACTTAAGTACACGTGTTCCATAAAAAGGTTGTCAGTGAAAAATGAAGTGCTTCATATTTTATTAATACCTGATTTAAGGATTTTTTCCAAATGCTGTGAAAATAAAACACATTTAATTTTAACATCGTCACCGCGAAGCTTTTTAACAACATATTACGATAACTTCAAGATTAGTTAAATTTATCATCTTGTTAACTGTAATACTTTTGGTATATCCACCCGTATGTTGGAAACGTAAATTACATAAACAATTTGACATCTTATTTGTCATAGTTGTAACGATTCTTCTTACTTTAATCATAACTTTCTGTTACTATAACAATATGATATTGTCCTTTGTGATAATTTTATCAACGGAAGTTTTATTAGGTGTTATAATTATTATCATAGCTTTAATTAATATCAGTTTTTCAATAAAACAGTCAGCCAGGAAAAAATGCATGTTTTGGTTAAAATTTTAAAAATATCAACATATAACAAACAAGTGGGGAAAATAACTACAGGACCAAAAATAATTATTGCTATATGGTGCGTTGTCGCTAGTCTGAAAGTTGAAAGTCAATTTTACTTCACAATGCATCATATAGATACTTTCTTGATACTTCTTTGTAAGGACTGGCGTATTTTAAGGTCAGAGTTTGTTCTTTTAACACTCTGTCTTTTAATTTGGAAAAAACAAAAAAAAAATCACGATATTCACCAAAAAATAGAAGTATCTAGAAGTCTTGGAGTGATTTTAAAATATAAAGATCAACTTGATGAATTATTATCTTATATAGAAAAGATTAACGATATATTTGGTTCTGTTATAGCAGCAGAAGTCATTCTATGCATTCTTAATTTATTACGAATCAGTCTATGTTTAATGTCACGAAGTTGTGGTTATAACAAAATCAGTTTTCTATGGGTATTAGCATATACATTTTATTTTATGGCAAGTAATAGGAACTAAATGTACAATTCCGTGAATGTTCTTATAATATTTAAGTATTATGTT
The DNA here is from genome assembly GCA_034092305.1 of Diaprepes abbreviatus. Taxonomy (NCBI): domain Eukaryota; kingdom Metazoa; phylum Arthropoda; class Insecta; order Coleoptera; family Curculionidae; genus Diaprepes; species Diaprepes abbreviatus. The sequence continues at coordinate 2,661,799 of JASJET010000380.1, read as the reverse complement.
GTTCGTGTATTCAGTTCTAAATATTAAAGATCTGTCGAAAGATGCTATAATTATTTATGTATCAATAATTTCCGTTAAAAAATGTACTGAAAATTCTAAAAATTATTTTTATTAGTTCATATACACCGATAGTTCATGTTGATAAATTGGCTGTGAAAGAACCTTAATATTTTACCTATATTTCATGTTATCTTGTAAAACGGAATATATTTTTATAGGCTGGTAGCCGTTTTACATATATTTTACATTCGGAAATTGGTTACACGAGCGTTGATAGTAACTATCTGACCTATCCGTTGTAAAATTTGGCAAAAGTTCTTAATGGATTAAAAAAAATACAGAATTATTTTTTTATCCACCCTGCAGAATATCAAAAAAGATAAATAAGCTGACTTTCTATAATCTCTTAAAATTGATAAAACGTTTGGAAAATAAAGTTTACAATAGTAATAAAATAAGAGAAGAAAGTTACAATAGTAATTCAACAAGAGAAGGAAATTTAGTCAAACATTAAACAAAGACCACGGCTAATGAAACATTTATAATAGACTTCTGTTCAGAAAAGATATAGTCAGATAAAATCTATTTTAAGGTGCTTTGTGCTAAGCTATTTTAAGAGAATTTATTTTTTGTAAAGAGACATTAAGAAATGAAAAATAGTCGAGCTGTTTGAACTTGGAACAGACTAGCAGGTGGAGTCAAAATTATACAGATACTAAGCCTCAAATAAGCCAGAGATTAAAAATTAAGGCTCATCTGACGAAGTAGGTTGGAACTCGAGTAACCCTCTTCCTATATTTTGGCCCCAATGTGCTTCTTGGAATGTTTGTTTGTCCAGTTCGCTCAGATAAGCATTTTATCAGCTTAGGAGTCTTGGATGGCCCAATGGCAAATATCCTTTACTCTGGTGATAGTATTAAAAAACTTAAATTTAGGCATCAACACTTTTACCACAACATTAGGTTGTCAAAACTCTGTTGCAACAGGCCATTTACATAAAGAAAATAGATAATTTAAACCAGCAACAGGTCTTTTAAAATAGTTTCAAGTGTCAAAATGGTCGACCACGAATTAAGAAAATGTGCTGTAAAATGAATATTATCTCAATATGCCAAAAAAATTTATGTTCTGCAAGTACATTAAAATATGCCTACGTAAAACAAAAGGTAATATGTATTCCAGAGAAGATAATCTGCTCAATTTTGAAAGAAATCTTGAGGGAAAAATAAACGTACCTTGATCTTTCACAGATAACAAGCAAAATACCTCGAGTTCATGATTCCGGTTTCCCACCACAGGAAAACCTTCAAACAAAGGATCTTTTACAGATTTTTTTAAAATTCAGCAGAACGAACCATCTGATACAAAAAGGTGACTAAACTAACAAAAGTAATACTAAACTATTTTAATCTAAAAAGGTTATAAAAAAAATAAATACCTTTTTTTTCATCCAAACACTTTTTGAAAATAAAATTCTGACAAATACGACAAAATGGTTCAATGAACTACGTCTATATGCAATCGATAATCATTATGTAACTTATCAGCTGTTTCTACCGCTGAAACTATGAGAGTGTTAAAACATAGAGTGACGGAATTACAAAAATTCCGCAACAAATTCTCAGCCAACTGAAGAAAACCTTAAGCTATAAGGCACAGACATTACTCTGTTCTTATACCGTCAGAGACCAATCATTATCTCAGATTGCAAGAAAATATCAGTAATGGGTGGAAACCTCTCCCATGACAGTAAACTGCCTCTTGCGAACTGGTTTCAAACTTATTGACTCTCGTCAGTACAGGATAAACAAGCGCTTCTAAATATAAGAAAAGCGAAACCTTTACAAATAGCGCCATCTCACAGCATTCCAGTAATAGGTTTTTTTCAGTTGGTTGAGAACTAAAATAGCTTCTCTTATATAACCGAGTTCTAAAATTCGTCGACCATGTTTTTTTTTATGTATGTACACCGACTATTCCGGAACAGCGGCACAGATTTGAATGGAATTTTTTACGTTTTGTTTAGGAAGTTGCTGCGGTGATCTCATATTTTTTGGACGAAATTGGTGCAGTAAAATCCAAGATGGCGCTGACAATATGGCGGCCAGAAAAATTAATTTTGTCCGATTCTCTCCAAAATTGGTATGGGGGAATTTTCGGGGTCGTACACAACGAATCTGAAAATATTTTTTAAAAAATTCAATATGGCGGACAAAAAAAATTTTATTTTGTCCGATTTTCTCTAAAACTGGCCTGGGGGAGTTTTAGAGGTCGCACATAATGAATCCAAAATATTTTTTTTAAATTCAATATGGCGGACAAAAAAATCAATTTTGTCCGATTTTCTCCAAGATTAATACGGGGGAGTTTTCGGTGACGCACATAACGAATCGAAAATTATTTTTAAAAAATTCAATATGGCGTATTCAATATGGCGGATAAAAAATTAATTTTGTCTGTTTTTTCAAAATTGATATGAAGGAGTTTTTGAGATTGCACATTACGAATCTGAAATTATTTTTAAAAAAAATAAATATGGTGGATCTAAAATGGCGGATTCTACATCTCTCGATTTTGTCTAAAATCAGTATTGGGAGATTCTTGTTAGTGTTAATTGCGAATTTAAAATATTTTTTGAAAAACTCAACCTGGCTGATTCGGATAGCGTCCTAAAAATTTTATATTTTTCGATTTTGTTCAAAGGTGGGACTGAATCGTTTTTGAGGATGTAAATAGCGAATATAAAATTACTTTAAGAAAATCTAATATATCAGACGCAATATGACGGTCCAGATATTTTAAATTTCTGGATTTCATCCAAAATTGGTACCAGGGAGCTTTGAAGGGTTTAGATTTAGATTAGATTAGGACGTTAAAATTATTTTTTTGATATTCAATATGGCGGATCCAATATGGTGAAAATTTTATTCGCATTTTTTCAGATTTGGTATTAAAGGGTGTTCGGAGTCGTGTATTACGAAGATGAAGTTAATTTTTCACAACTGTTAAATTGATAAAATACAATATGAAAGATTGACAATTTTATATTTTCCTATTTTGTCTAAAATTGCTATTGCGGGGTTCTTGGGGTGTATACAATATGCATTATAAAATATATCGGGCTAAAAAATTTACGTCTCAAGTTCGTTAAATATCGATATTAGAAGGTTTTGGGGCCTATATTACCAATCTAAAATTAATTTGAAATTTAAAGTAGTGGATTTACTATGACATACTAAATATTTGTTTGACTCAATTTCACTGGTATCTGGAGAACTCTAAGAATCAAAGAATTTTAAGTGTTTCATCACCCTAGGTTTACAACTTTGGATAAAATGTGTACTTTTTTGCCACCTTGGAGTCATTGCGAGATACACTAATCTCGATTAGTACTTAGTTTAAATAATTTATGGATATTATAATGAATTCAAAATTAAAAATCGAAAAATAAAATTTTTATAAAAAAAAAATGAAGCGTCTTCAAAAAATGCGCTGAAAAGTGAAAAATATCTATAAATTTTTATATGAAATTGAAATTTTTGTAGTCGACGCCAAATTATTTCTAAATGAAATAAATAACTACTGATATACACCAATTATGGTAAGAAAGCAATTACAAATAAAGTATTTTTTATCTATTTAAGCGAATCACATTTTGTCAGGTAGAAGTGCGGCGCCGATTTCAAAAATTTCAATTTCATATAAAAATTTATAGTTACTTTTCACTTTTTAGCGTACTTTTAGCAGTCAGTCCCATTTTTTTTTTAATTTTATATAAATGAAAAAAATTTGACAAAATTATAAAGGTTTTCTAAAAATGCATTTTAATTTTACTTTTATTAAGTAAATTTATCCAGTTGTTTAGTTAAATCAAATAAATTTTAAAACTAGTTCATACTCTAGGAAATACAAACAAATAGGAGTTTGTAAAAAAACAAATAAATATAAGTACACGTGTCCCATAAAAAAGTTGTCATTGAAAAATGAATTGCTCTTTATTTAATTACTGTATTTTCTTAAGTGTTTTTCCCAACCAGAAAAAAATGCATGTTTTGGTTAAAATCTTAAAAATATTAGCATATAACAACAAATCTAAGGAAATAACTACCGGACCAAAAGTAATTATTGCTATATGGTGCTTCGTCGCTTGTCTGAAAGTTGGGAGTCAATTTTACCTCAAACTATATCAAATAGATAGCTTTCTGATACTTTTTTGCAAGGACTGCCTTACTTTAAGTTGGAGTTTTAACACTTTGCCTTTTAATTTGGAAAATTTAAAAAAAAATTCACGATATTCACCAAAAAATTTAAGTATGGAGAAGCTTGGGAGTAATTTTAAATTATAAAGATCAACTTGATGAATTATATTTTTATATAAAAAAAAACAATAATGATGTATTTGTTTCTATTATAGCAGCAGAGGTCATTCTGTGCATTTTTAATTTATTACAAATCGGTCTAAGTTTAATTTCACCAACTTATGTTTATCCCGGGTTCGTTTTTTTATGGGGTTTGGCATATACATTTAATTTTATGGTGAGTAATAGGAACTAAATGTACAATTCGTTGCAAGCCTAATGCTATGGAAAGTTCTTATAATATTGTTTTGGTTTCGTCTCTTGAAAATCGCTCGCTCGGTTAGCAGAATAAAAACACAACAATTTTCACTAAATAACGTCCGATACTTATATTAACAACACATTTACATTAACATCACAACTAACTAATTATTTCCACTATTACAATACAACTATATAACTCTCACTACGTTTATTCTATCTTTATTTATATAACTATGGAAGTTCCTAAATAAATCTAGAGCATAAAAGTTGAGAACTATCTAGAAAGATGAGTCATTGAGACACTATTCCTTTCGGCACATTATTCAGGCGAAATCTTCTTATTCATCCGGAATCATATATTTTTTTATAGTTTTTGCGATTTTCACACCCGCCATATTAAATCCGTCATCTTGTATATTGAAATTATCAAACTCTGACCTCAGATTTATGATTAGTTATCCCATTAGCCACCGACTTTCATGGGTCATTCGAAATAACTTTTTCTGTTACATATTTTTCAAAAAATGAATATTTCTTCAGTATTTCGTGAATTTTTGTGCCATGTCCATATGATGCAAGCGATCGGCAAAACTATAAATCTTCACAAACAATATCTCAGAAAAGAAGAAGACTTTCAGACGATTCGGGGATTTTGAAGGCAATAAGTGGTACTTTCAGATACCCCGTTGAGTCATATCGGAAAGTTTCATGCTACCCTGAAACAGAACCTCCATAACAATAAACAGCTTTTTTTGCACTTCTAGGTTTGGATATATCGAAAACCAGGCCTGATGGATCAAATTCAGTGCGTTTAAAATCATCGGAGAGTATGGTCTTGTTTCTGGGTCTGAAATGTTGTCAGCCTGCATAATTAATATTCAAGCCTAATTAATGAACAACTTTTAGTTTTACAATGATTTTTATTGTTATATATGTTTGATACCATTTAATCATTAAGAACATTATTTGAAAAATAAATTTATTTATAAAAAGATAATTACAATTTGTACCATACAATTATAAAAGCGAAGTGTTTATTTATTTTAGATTCTTATATCCTGCTTAGCATTTGTTGCTGAACGATTATCTGTGGCAGCTAAGAGAACTGTGCAAATAGCTGGTTGCAATATGGTGCAAGAAACAAACATAATCCTTATAGAAAGGCAACACGATGTAATGGATCAACATCTGTATTCTATGGCCCAATACGCTTTTCAAGGACATATAGAACTAAGTGCAGCTAGATTTTTTCCAGTAAATCATTCAATGTTAATATTTATTTTTAACACTATTTGTACTTACCTAGTGGCTATATATTATTTAACATTTTAATATCAGTCATCTGTAGTTTTTATATCGCTCTTTCGAAGCACTTTGAGATTTAGCGAGTTAAATTTTGTGTATAGTGTATCTAAATAAAGATTATAAAAAAAAATTTTATTAATTCATTTACCTTTTGTACATTAACCAATAAAATCATTATAAAAAAATTGAGCCGCTAAATTAATACCTGAGAAAATGTGATGATTTATTTGTAATTACTTTCTTACCATAATTTATATATGTCTCGTGTTAGTGTTGATTTGTTTCATTTAATAATAATATGGTGCTAACTTCAAAAATTTAAACTTCATGAGAAAGTTTCTATTGTTACTTTTCACTTTTATTGGTCTTTTAAAAGTCAGTTCAATTTTTATAAAAATATTGTTCCGGACGGCCGATTTTTGAACACACACTGTATTATTGAACACACTATGTTATTTCTAGACCTTCTGTCATAGGCGTTCCATATTCAAAATAAGGAAATATCTTCTATCAATTCTTGTTTTATCTCTTCTTGGCTTTGCTTCATGTCTTGTATCATCATATATATACTATACTGTCCACGAAAGCCGATCTGGACCCTTTATAGACCCTTTTGATCGGTACCAGAGGATTCCCTAATTTTCTAGAGGTATTTCCATACTATATGGTTCTAGTTCTAGTTCACTTAAATCGTATGAAATGTTATAGTAAAGAAAACTCTGGATATATGAATATTTTAGTTTTACTACACGTTTGAAAATGAGTGTAGCCGGAGATCAAATAAAACTCTTAATAAACTTTTAGTGACAGTCTTTAATTAAAATTAAGATTATTGCAATAAAACCTTCAATCAGTTAACCTATTAAAACTAAAATTATACAAAATAATACTTTCCATCAAAAGATTAAACCCTACGCTGTCATTTGTAGATGTAGTTGCCTATAGATTGGTCAACAGGCGGTATCTAGTTCTATGCTGTAGGGTGGATAACTGTAATGTTCTGTCCGGTAATGAGGTTAGATAAAAACAGCAATGTCTAAGATAGTGTTGTAACGATAGAGAGAACAAGCGAATAGATTAACTACCGCAAATATGTGAAGAAATAATGAAATCCAAAACTTTAAATTTACACCATAATTAAAGAAAAGAGAAAATTACCAAATTTAAACTTTAAGTTAATAGCGTAGGAAATATTAAAACTAATTAGCAAAATTAAAACAAATCATTTACTTAGAGTAGTCGCTTGCTCTAATTATTGAGCTCGAGTTACATAAGAATAATAATATGATAAAATGCACAAGTAAAATTACCAGTATGACTCCAGGTATTCACCAAAAATAATCCAGCAAAAGTACAAGAGGTTCATTAAAGGAAAAAAAATTAATTATGAAAAAAAAATTAATCAATCCATAATTGAAGATAGCGATAATTTAAAAAGACAATATTTAGGGTCTGAGATCAGTGAAAGCTTAGTTCTTTAACATTAAATAAATTGGCTTAATCTGGCTAAAATAAACACAGAGTTAATTAATTACAAGGCATATACAATAGTAAAAAAGCTACTCAAAGTATGATCACAATTATAGCAAACTACCATGTGAAAAGCCATGATATGCTGTTTGACACTGACTTTTTAATTAAATTCCAAAGCAAAAACAATAATAAAAAAAGATACTTAAAGTATAATTACACAATATCAGACTATTATGTAAAAAGACAGGATATGCTGTTTGACACTGACCTTCTAAAGTACAAGGCAAAAACAATAGTAAAAAAAAGAATTCTCCAAATATAATCACAAAAATACCAAACCACTATGTGAAAAGTCAGGATGTACCGCTTGACATTAATCTTTAAATAATAAATGAGCTAAAAGGATTTATAATTTCACTTTATAAGCCAGTCTTTAGTAGCTGAATTTTGTAGTCGAACACACAAAAAAAATATTACTGGAGCCAAACTGAAATTAACGAGGCCATGAACATATCACGATGCTAAATAACTCTAAATTTTCCAATAATAAGCCTAGAATGGAACCCAAAAAAAGCATGAGAACCAAAATATTGTAGTACTACTAATATTAGATTAATTTGACTACAAATTGAGAACATCGTGATACGCCCAGGAGGCAAATACATAGTCAAAATATTGTACTAACTACAATTAGTAACAAAAATACTCTCAAAATTAACTCTTACTGATCACAAAGGGAAAAATTAGGCACTGCGAAATAGCAGATTTTAAAAACCCTGAAAATTACAAAAATTACTAATCGATATTTAAAAAGAAGAGAAACAATCGGCCCTAAAACCCCAAAATACATCTTATTAATATTCTGAAGTGGTTAATTTTGGGTCTAAATGAAATGGCTGGTTTTAAATTATGCTTTAATTTCACTGGATAAAAAACAATTTTGAGCTGAAAACTTTTAAAATTTAGAAATCCGTGCAGGATTGTTTTAATAACTGTTAATTTAAAATTCATTACCCGATTTTCTGGGGTCTAGACTAATTCTTTCGTTGACACGTGCAAACTGCCCAAGATCCCTCTCTCCAGGTTTAACCCGGTAAAAAAGACCATAACTGCCAACCAGGCAAAACATACGGTACTCCGAGCCTCAACAAAATTACCAGGATAACTTACGACTTTCCATCTCAGAATCCCAAAAATTTGGCAAATAAAAACTGAAACGGAAGTCTGCAGCTGCTTCGGCCGAATCAAACCAGGAAAAAGTGGAATTCGAGGCAAAATGGTGTTCTAGAAACGACTCATTTACAGTAAATAAAAAATTAATTACGAAAAATTTGAATTGTTTTGGCGAAAATAAACAAAAAGCACAGCATTCAGAAATACTGAAATCGAAAAGAACGGGATTGGCCAATTCCGAAAAAAAGGGGCGGATCTTCCCGACAAGTATAAAGAACGAAATTCAGCTCGAATCTCTATATTTTTGGCTTGATTCATACATCAACCGATTTTGAATGGCGAGGAGCTTAGTGTATACGTGATAGAAAGTGAACTAGTAAGAAGTATATTGGTCGCCACCTTTTTGGGCACATCAAGAGGACCGTTAAGCTGTAACGCTAACGCAACGTTGGAGGGTAGATCTGTTAACGACGCCCTAACAAGAGATTGTAGAAGATACTAGTGCTAGTGCTAAGTTTTCTTCTATTAAACCACCGAGGTTTATTCGTTAACTAATCATATGAAAGAATTTCATAAAATTTACAAACTTGGCTGAAGAGCTACAGAAGTGAAGACTTAAGAACCAAGATTTAGCAAAAAAGTCCAAGATAACCTATTTTCATGGGCAAATTCGATGACGGAGAACTCTGTACGTAGTGATGACACTATACAGGAGATGAACCTTACTTCTATCGCGAAATTCTCGTAAATTTAACAATATACTTTTTCCTAAATCGTAAGCAAAACGAATTATCCGCGTTTCTACGCATGTTTTCTATGGATTGATATTCCATTTTTTATAGACATTCCGACAAACATTTTTTATCACAATTCCGATAAAAAAAAACATTTTTTATCTCGGTAAACGTAAACTAAACGTTTATATTTTGTTCGGTAAAGTTTCTGTATTTTTAAACGGGTATTTTTCGAGGAGCTTTCACTAGAAGTAAATCGCGTTTTATTTCTTCGGACTTTCATGAAAAACTCTTTAATCTTTTCGCGGGCGAACACCAAAAACTTTTTTCGAATACCAATATTGCAACTTTGAAGTTGCTGCGTATGTAACTTGGACTTTTCGTACTGCCCGACTGCTAGTTATACCACCGCAAGTTTGTTAGTAAGGCCATCGTCTATGATCCCCCTGAAAACACAACGACCGTGAATTGCGGAGTGCGAAATTTCCGCGGATGTGACAATGAATTTCGAATGCAAGTTCAAATGCCATTCAAAACCGACTTAGACATTTTATTTACCGCTTGGGACACTGATTTTTAATTCGTTGCGGACACGACACAGTGAAATTCAACAACACGTTTTCCTCGATTTGCGACTTTTCGCGATATATACTTCATCGACATTGAACATTGAAAAAACATTCATTCATATGCGACACTAGTTAGGTTTATTTTTTGGATGTCAATACCTAAATTAAGCGTTCATTTTATAACAATGCTGGATTTTGTAAATTAGTTTTCACTATTAATAAAATTAATGCATTGTAAAAGATTACTTTTGTGCTAATCTTACGACAAGTCTTTGTCAAATAAATTATAGGCTTATGGATAAATTATTAGAAAGTGTAACAATTAACATATTTTGCCTAATGCAAAAGTAACTCAACAATTTTTCATATTTTCCTATTTGCAATTCATGATTTGTTGTGTCTAAATACTTGATATTAACCACTTTATGCTAATTAATTTTTAATATTATATTCATTTTTCAATACATCTTTTTTACAGGGTGTTCGGGGACAATGTGGGAAACCGCCCGAATATGAAAAAAAAAAACCTTGAAACAAGTTCATATAAACTTTTTTCTTATAGGCCTACTCTTCCGAAATATGAGCTCCCAAAAAACTGCAATGGAATCAAGTTTTTTACACATAATTATTCAACCAGCAAATTTCAATTTTTTTAATATGATGATACCAGGTAACACCGTTAAAATTACTATCCAAGAAAATGTTGTAAATTGCTCACAACTGCAGGGACAGACTAGCTGTAACACTAATGACCCCATTTTTTATTATACGCCCTGTATAATAAGAACTTTAGACAACGTTCTTTACATACCTTTAACTATTATAAATACATCTCCATGGTACAATGATGTATTGCGGAGACAATGTAAAGAGATTGATATGGTTTATAAAAGGTACCTTGGTGATAATAATCTTAGTTCCAAAAAATGTTATAAGGAATAACTGAAGGAGTACAGAAAACATAACTCAAACGCCAAACGTGATTATATTGAACAAAATATCCACGACTCGAAAAACACAACAAGAGAAACAGGTGCACAAAAAACTAAAAGGAAATAATTCTTCACATATAAATTTTATTGAGACTGATAAAGGTACCCTCACAAGCAACCAAGACTTGACGGATTATTTTGGCAAATATTTCACTACAATAGTAAAGGAAAAATTGAATAATCACTTTATAAATAATATCTCTACAGAATGTACGGTGGTTAAGTTTTCCATGACATGAATTCTATGTTTTGCGAGCCGACAATACCAGAAGAAATCATTAAAATTATTAATAATCTAAACAACACATACTCCTGTGGATCGGATGATGTGCCAGTAAGAGTTGTCAAAAAGATTGCAAAATTCATAAATGAACCGCTATGTGCTTTAATAAACCAGTCGATTGGGGATGACATTTTTCCGGATAGTCTAAAACTGAGCAAAACACTGGCTGTTTTTAAGAACGGTGATAGAAACTTAGCCGATAATTATCGGCCAATAATTATCTTGAGCGTATTTTCTAAAGTGTTCGAGTGTGTAATACGTGATAGGCTAAGGAGTTACCTTTTCAAGTATAAACTTATTACTAAAAGTCAACATGGATTTCAGTCTGATGGGTCAACGGAGACGGCGACAGAGTTTGTGGGCTATTTGGAAAGGGAAATGGATGGTAGGCGTCATGTCGCTGCTGTTTTCTTTGATCTCTCAAAGACTTTTGATATCATCAATATCAATTTTATTAGATATAAGCTTTCCAACTTAGGTGTGAGGATGAGTGTGCTTGATTGGATTGTTAGCTTTTTGTCTGATCGAAAACTGTGTCGCTCAAGGTTCTGTACTGGGCCACTAATTTTTACTCTATTTATAAATGATTTGCCTTCCTATGTAACTAGGGGTCTGGTGGTAAACTATGCGGATGATACCTTAAGAGCTCTATCAGAAGCAATTCCTGAAGAACTTGGAGCATCCATTAAACAGGTCGTTAGTGACATGTCTAGGTGATGTGAAAAAAATAGACTCATATTAAATGTAGATAAAACTAAATGTGTATATTTTAACAAGAATAACATAGTGATTCCAGGAATTTCGTGTGCCTCCTATAGCAAGTTTTTGGGTCTGACAGTGGATAGCAATACCACGTGGAAATTGCATATCGGGGAGGTTGCCAATAAACTCAATAGGGCATATTGTGTTCTTTTAACTTTACGACGTAACTTATCACGTACTACATTGCTGCAGGTATACTCACCGATGTCTTACCATGCAATTCTCTGGGGAGCTGTATTAAATACAAATATAGTATTTCTAATACAGAAGAGAATTATTAGACTTATATTTAATTTAAAAAGGAAAAAATCATGTAGGGATATTTTTAAGAATCATAAAATACTAACTTTTGTACGTGTATATGTTTTTGAGTGTTATCTTTACGTTAAAAGCAACATTAAACGTTTTGAAACGAGTTCGACTTTCCACCAGTATAACAACCGGAATGCAAATGTTCCACTATACATCTCGCATATTACGACTCACTTTGAAAGATGTGTCAATTATCACCCTATTCGTATATACAACAAACTTCCTCAAATTATCAAGTCAGCTAATAACTACAAAAGCTTTAAGAATAAATTAAGAAAATGTTTAATTGGGAAGGGCCTCTACTCACCCGCGGAATATTTTGAGGATTCTTGAAGTGATACGATGGTTGACATAAATTATGTGTCCCGTTTTTTTTTCTTTGTTTTGTTATAGGTAACTAGATTTTAATTTTTAAGTACAGCTAGTGTTTCATGTATATTGTATAATTTTGATATATATATATCTGATCATATGACGTTCTCTACATCAACCTTAACTGATGTTAAAGGTGAATAAATGTTTGACTTTGTTTGCTAATAGTGACAATAACTTTAAGAATAATTTTTTTAAAGTTCTCAAAATTGAAGGTGTGTTGCTGACGTTGTATGTCCTCATTTTTATTATTTATTCTTGTAATTAATTTTTAATTCTTTGACCTGCTCTTGTTAGTGTTATTTTACTCTATATTTTGGATATGTGATGTACCTAAGTGTTGATATATTTGGATATGTGATGGAACTAAATATCAATGTAAATTAATCTTAAAGGTGAATAAAGTTTATAAAGTATAAAGTATTGACTAAAAATTACGTACTCTTCATTCGCTAATTCTAATCGTTTCCGAAAAAACGTCATTTTATTTACATGGCGTATTTCGATAAAAGATACATCTTTGTTCCTTTCAAATATTCAACCTTCCACCTTATGATAAAACATTCGATCCAAAATTAGAGTTTACCTCTTTAGTTAAAAACGATTAATTCTATGAATTGCAGTTCGGCCCAGTTTCGCAAAAAATGCGCGTTTTATTTTATCGGCACCAAAAACAATGTATTGTTGTTGCAAACGTTGCTACATACGAAGAAAATAAATATCCTTCATTTTAGAATCTGTCAACTTTCACATCGCTGACACATTGATTCTTTACTTGAATCTTAATTTACTGATTTTTGAATTTCGTGGTGAAATTAATTGTGGAATAATTTAAAACATGGAATACACATTTATTGAGTACGCAGATATCCATCTGCTGTAGGGTGTTGCATCTTGCAATGCTTTGAAAGCAAGGAGGTTATATCATGACAGATATCCTATTCGTACACTTCCAGATCAAAAAATATTTCAACAATTTGACCAACATCTGAAAAAGAATGGTAAGCAATTCCATTTAATAAGATAATATTATTAAATTTCTTCATAATTTTAGGAAATTTTGGGTAAAGAAGTACTGATGCTGGTCGGGGAAGAACAGTATGTACACCGCAATTAGAGGAAAATATTTTAAATGCTATAGATGACACTCTTTCAACGAGCACTCGAAAATTATCAGCGCTATTTAATACGTCGAAAATAATAGTACATGAAGTTCTTCAGGAACAGCTCTTATCTCCATATCATTTGAAAAAAGTGTAAGAACTGATTCCTGAAGATTTTCCCATAGAATGCAGTTTGCAAACTGGCTATTAGATTAGCAACAAAATAATGTTAACTTCATTAGCACTATTCTCTTCAGGGATGAAGCAGGATTTACCAAAAATAGTATCATAAATTTACACAATTCACATGAAAATCACCATGCAACTATTGTTTCGCATCATCAACATCAGTTCCAATCAATTAATGTATAGGCAAAAATCATTGGCAATTTTTTGATTGGACCATTCGTATCGCCGGCACGACTTAATGGAGGACTTTATCTGGAGTTCCTCCAGAATGTTTTCACGATTTAGTTGAGCACTTGCCAAAACATGTACTACATGCACGATGGGGCACCACTTCATTTCAGCGTTGCTGTGCGGGAGGACCTGAATAACGTCTATCCAAACCATTGGATAGGTAGAAGAGAACCTATTGCTTGGCATCCTCGATCTCCAAACCTAACGCCGTTGGATTTTTACTTGTGAAGACACCTCAAAACCTTGGTGTATTCCACTCCAGTCGAGAGTAGGGAAGAACTTCTACGGAGAATCACATTTCAATTACGACCAATGCTGAATTAATGTGTCGGGTACAGCAGTCCTCAGTTCGTCGTGAAGGCAATTGTATCAGACTTCACGAAGCCCATGTTGAATCATCTTACCAAGTTTCAACTAAGCAGTTAACATTTTATTGAAATTCCTCTTTTTCATATTCAACCCGACAGAAATTAGGGGACTAACAATGTAAATAAAATTACGGACTATCAATGCAATACAAATATTGTCCCAAGTTCTTGTCATATAGAGCGTAAAAAAATGTGGTTATGAATGTCACAGCAAGTCCGTTGCTGTGAGTAATTCACAATACTTTCTTCAATAGAAATTTGAAGGATTTTACCTGGTATACATCATATTAAAAAAAAATTAAATATTCCATTGCAGCTCTTTGAAAGCCTATATCTCCAAAGAGAAGGAAAAAGTTTAAATGAACTTGTAGTATTCCTTTCACGTGTTTTTTTTTTCATATCCGAGAGATTTCGCACATTTTCCCGGACACCCTGTATATCACTATATTTTTAATCAATTTCATGATATAAAAGCCAGCAATGCCAATGATGAATTACCAAAATTATTATTTTATATATATTCACAGTGGTTCAAAATTAACTAAATGAAATAAAATTAAATTATGCACTTGAAGTTTTTATTTTAGATCCATTCAAAAACCACTAATTTACATGAGAAACAAACCAATTCAGTTGGATTTAAAATTTATCCTTCTGTTCTGCTTTTTTTAAACTTTCCTATTATTAAAATGAATTTATCCTATCACAAATTATCTGAGAGTTCGCGAACCACTGTGTGTTTCCATTTATTTAATATTTAGACAAAACATTTAGGTTAACTAGTTCGAGACCGTATTCTCGAATAACCGCAATGCACCATATACAGACACTTTAAGTACACGTCGATATTTTTGAATCATTTTAAGAATGGTTTTAAAATTTAGTAATTTTATCTTATTGATAAGCCTTTTATTAAATTTATGTCCACCAGTTTGTTGTAAATTTAAAAAATTAAAAGTATTTGTCATTTCATTAATTCCGATTATTACTGGTCTATGTCTTTTAGCTCAGCTATATTTTCTTTATTTGGAAAAAATTATGGACTTCGTGCCAGCAATAACAATTATAATTGTTACAAGAATTATTTGCTTGGATAGTATTAACATAATACTATCAATAAAACTTTTTTCATATGAAAAAATATCTAATTTAGTAGATATGTTGAAAATGCTAACTAGCGACGAACAAGACAAAGAAAGAAATAAGACCTACGTCAAGATTTTAATTACTGTTTGGAGTTTGCTATATATTATCATATTTCTTGTGATGTATATTGAGGAATTCTTTTTAACTGAGTACTCAACAATGTTTCTAGGATTTAATTTTTTTTCAATTCGGAAGGTGGCTGCTCTTTCAGTTGTATGTTTAATTACTTGGGAAATTAAAGATAAATTAAAAACAATTCATAGGAAATTGAAGCAATTTAAAAGTTTAGGAGAAATTGTACAACACCAAGAACAACTGAATACGTTACGCGGTTATGTCAACGATGTTAACGATACTTTCGGTATGATAATGGCAATATCTGTTATTTTCTGCATCGCTATTATTTTGGATACCAGTGTATGCTTTATAACTCCGATTTGTCGTAATATAAAATTATGGTCGTGGACAAGACTACTACAGTTACTGAGTTTTATAGTAAGTTACATAGTCATTAACAGAAAAAGTAGTAAACAGAAATTATTTTATATACTCTAGAGAATTAAAGTTGAAATTTTATTTAAAATCATAAACAGAATATTTCTTACTTGAAAATAATTTTAAATTGGCACTTTCAGCCTATATATGTGCTGATGTTATCTATCAAGTAGGCGGATCTATTCACTTGTTTTAAAAGTATATTCATATTAATGGAGTTTATTTTCTCTCGCGCATTATATATATATATATATATATATATATATATATATATATATATATATATATATATATATATATATATATATATATATATATATATATATATATATGTATATATTTCTTTTTTGTTATCGACCGTACCTTAATAATTTTGGAAGGAGTTTATCGGATTGCGGTCTGTAGGATAAATAATTTACTCATTTTATTTTTAATACTCAATATTTCGACATTTATTTCATGTCTTCTTCTGGAGTAAAAAACAAAAAGTCAAACAAACACATGTAGTTAACAAACGGTTAAACAAAACTAATATGTAATTAAAATATATACAAATTAGAGTTTCCTTCTACGGAATCAACCTTAACACTCAACATCGTACGAAGTGTAAACATCCAATAAACATTTAGGTTTGTATTTTTATATAGTGATACATCATTGTTATTAACAAGACGAAAAAGGGTTTTTTCCGATAATCTTCTTCGGAATTTACAGAATGTAACTCAAAATATCAGAGCATTTTTTTGATATAACTTAAATTATTTAGAACATATTGTATATTTACCTTAAACAAAAATTCACGAATAACACTGCACACCGTGCACACATTAATTTAATATGATGTCATATGTTATATATTCATAAAATGACAATATAAAGACGACCACGTGTGCCTTCTTGAAGTTTGAGTAGTACTGAGAGAATTAAATGGAATTTTTTTGTAAGTAATCAAGATTATTTTGGCTATTGAGGGTTTAAGGAATCTAGTCCGAAAATGCAATGCGTTTTTGATTTTAAAATTATGTTTTTTGGTAATCATTTTATAAGATTGTTATGTATTCTGCTATGTTGCTTGATATCTGCCTTAGCTTTTACTGCCCGTTTACTGCCTTCTATCGCTATCATTTCCAGAATTCCTCTTTTTTTAAGTAGTGTTCCGTTTTTAAAATTTTGACTTTCTCAAAATCAACTTTAATAGTAATGTCCTTCGTAGTCACCATCGGTATTATAACTAAGATCCGTATTCAAATGTAGCACCACTTCGCTGAATATTTCAACTCTATTGCCAAGTTGAAATTGTTTGAGGCCTATGGTCAAGACACTTCCTTACCAGCAACAACTATAGAATCAATTCCTCAAACAATAGTACTCTTCGCGGTGGCTCAGGAAAGGATAGTATCGACTATTAATTCGTTAAAGAACAAACGTTCCTCAGGTTCCGATAGCATAAATCCTCAAATTTTAAAATTAATTTCAGACTCGGCTACACACTTCCCTTGACATATTGAATAAACAGATCACTTTCAGATGGCATTTTTCCTCAAATACTGAAGCAGGCGGCAGTGACGCTAATATATAAAAAGGATGATCCTTACAACCCAGCCATTTACAGGCAAATATCCATACGAAGTGTATTTTCTAAGGTATTTGAAAAAATAATATACGAAAATTTGGCAAATTTCTTTAACCAGAATTCAATTATTACTCCTTGCCAACATGGTTTCAGACAAAACAAATCCATCGAAACAGCATGCTGTGATTTACGTAACTTTATATATACAGAACTCGACAAAGACAAGTATGTGATGTGTCTAATGTTTGATTTGACAAGTGCATTTGATACTGTGAGTAGAGAGCTCTTATTGAGAAAACTCTTTGCTTCGAGTATAAGAGGAAATAACCTAAATCTCATCGACTCCTATATGTCTAATAGAAGTATGTTTGTCCGATACCAAAAAAGTAAGTCAAATAACAAAAAGTCGCCTTGGGTGTGCCGCAGGGGTCGGTTTTGGGGTTTTATGTTAACGACCTACCTAGATTCATCAGTAGGGGAAAGTTGGTTATATTTGCTGATGATACCACGATAGCTACATCTGCGGATGCCCCGGAGGAGCTGTTCCGTGCAGTTGGAGGAATGTGTGAGGAGTTGGAGATTTGGTGTCAGCGTAAGGCTACTGACTCTATATTTTTCTCTGGCATACAGTCATCTGTCAAACAATGTCATATCTTGGGGAAGGGGATGGGAGGTGAATTGAGTATTTTTGGTTCAGAAGAGAATACTGACGTTGATATTCGGTCTTAAGCCGACGGATTCGTGTAGACCCATTTTTAAAGAAAACAACATTTTAACATTTTATTCTACTTATATTTTAAAATGTGTTTTATATGTTAAACAAAATTACTCAGAGTTTAAAACTCTTGGCCAGTGTTACAGATATGATACACGAAATAGTGACATTCTTAGTATACCTAAACATAGAACGGCACTCTTTGAGAGATCCCCAATTTATAATTTCATTGTTCTGTTTAACAAATTGCCTGCGAAATTGAAACATATATCAAACAGTAATAAATTTAAAACAGAAATAAAAAAAATTCTTGTTCAGAGATCATTTTAGTCTAGCCGGAGTGTTCGGCAGGAGCACAGGAGTCAGAGACTTCGTTTAAATCGACGTTTTTAGAGCCAGCTTCAAACCAAAGCCGCCTCATATCTTACTTGAAATCTAGGCGTTTATTCCATAAACTTAAACATGACTTGACCTTAGCTTCAAATCATTTTCGCAAAAGCTTGATGTCTTGTCTGTACCTAGTCTCAAAATAATGCCTTGTTTTGATATTTTTTTATTTATAAACCAAGTGTTGACTATTGTAAGGGGTAGAATGTTTTATTCTGCATTTAACCTTTAACTTGGGTGTTCTTAAAAACTAAAAATAATCCGAAATAATATACTAACACCCATTTGATGCATGACGTAATCGTTTAGAAGTCAACAGCTGATTTCAAGCGCGCTTGAGGTGTTTATTTCATACTCGAACCGCGCTTGGGTCAAGTCAACCCTAAATCGTTTCGGGCTTGACTTAACAAATCCAAGCCGGCTTCAAGTATAATCTCGCCCGTTTAATTCGGTATTTCTAAGCAGCTTGTAGAAGGCTCTTGACTTCAAGCGCGCTCGAAACTGTCGATATAAACGTACTGAGAGAGTACTACTCACTCGGACAACATGCGACAATCTTCATAGCGGAAATTTATGCTATTCTGCAGTGTGCCCATCTCTGTGAGAGGGACATAGACAGGAATAGAGTAATAAATATATGCTCAGACAGTAAGGCTGCGATATTGGCACTGAAATCCAGTGTCGTAACTTCGCGACTGGTGTGTGAGTACGAGGACATACTGAATGGTATGACAAGGAACGGCTGCACAGTCAGACTCGTGTGAGTCCCAGATCACTCGGGTATATGCTGGAATGAGGAAACAGACCGTCTAGCAAAGTTGGGTTCAGCAACTGAACCATATGGACCCAACTAATTCTACCTGTCCCAATTGCTTTTGGCAAAAAGGAATTAAAATCGTTGCTGGAAAGCAAATTTATTGAATCGTGGAGGGGAGTACCTGGAATGAGGTGTGTTAAGGAACATATAACTGGATCTAGCGCACTAGGTACTAAAGAGCTTCTCTCCCTAGGAAGAAAAGAGTTGCAAATTGTGGTGGGATTGTTGACAGAGCATTATCACCTGAGGAGGCCATCTTTATAGAATCGGTGTCGAAAATGACCCGACGTACAGATGGTATTTGGAGGAGGATGAAACTGTTGACCATATTCTCAGAGAGCGCTCGGTACTCAGCGGACTGAGACAGAAATATTTCGGAAATTCACTTTTATTACCGGGAGCAGTTAGGCAAGTTCAACTAACGAGGCTACTTGGATTCGCAAAGGGGATCGGCCGCGAATGATCTGCAACTATGGTGGGATGTAAAGGGCCCAATAGAGGCCCAGGCGTCGATGATCTAGTATCACCACCCCTTTTTCATTCATTCATTCATTCATAAATATTGCCGAGCAGCAATGGAAAAATAAGGTGGAGCGGCATCGTGCATGACACCATAAATGCACAATTTACACACACTATAGATGATTGGCAACATAGCTTAGTAGATTTTGTTTCTTATTTCCCATCATATTGTACGAGAATAAGACAATACACGACCGAGAGAATAACCGTAGGATGGGATTGTCCCCATTCTCTCAAGAAAATGATCACTTTCTATTAAGAACCGGAATAGCTACCCTGGTGTTTTCTAAAAACATCTGGTATCAAGAGTACCGGAAGCGACGACATAATTTCTATATACAGGGGTCCTTAGATAAGTACCTGTCTCTTCGACGACTACGCGGTGTGGTGAAATTTGATATCATGGAGTTTAATGGGTATCTCAGTT
Organism: Diaprepes abbreviatus; assembly: GCA_034092305.1. Lineage (NCBI taxonomy): Eukaryota > Metazoa > Arthropoda > Insecta > Coleoptera > Curculionidae > Diaprepes > Diaprepes abbreviatus. Next base: position 2,641,289 of record JASJET010000380.1, on the reverse strand, counting down.
ATTTTAAGCACTAAGAGGTTAAGACTTCGTAGGTAGGGGGCCATCCCCTGAAGTCCCCACGCAGCGTTGCTAGATTGTGCACAATTTTCCTAAACTTATATGTCGCATAGGTACATCCTTATATCTGCTTTCCAATCAATCAAAACATGTTGGTGTTCTCTAGATTTTGCTACATAGGACAATTTACAGATCAGTGAAAGGGTTAGGTATAAATTATCAAAATAACATGTTAATTTGGCGTAGAGGATTTTCATGCAGAACAGTGTTATTAAACAGTGCCAACTATCATAGCTAATTTTATATTTATAATTTTTAATACCTTTTACCCAGAAATGTCTGAAATTTATATATATATATATATATATATATATATATATATATATATATATATATATATATATATATATATATATATATATATATATAATTTTGGGGGTTTTCTTGGGGTTTTCAGTCCTTTTTTTATAATTAAAATACAACAAACAAAGTTTTCTTAGGTTGGAACATATATAGTCACACGTCAATGTAACGTTTCGGCTGGAATTTCCCTAGCCTTTTTCAAACATTGTACATTCAAATACTGCAAGAAAATATTACATTTAAACACCCTACTATTATAGATATTAATTAAAAATTAATCCTACTTCAATTTGAACTCTCACTACATCAAAATAAAACAAAACGGAGACAGAACAAAACACTTTAAAATTATAAATGATACTGAATTTGTATGCCGGAATATATATATATATATATATATATATATATATATATATATATATATATATATATATATATGTATATAAATATATATATATATATATATATATATATATATATATATATATATTTATATATATATATATATATATGTGTATATATATATATATATATATATATATATATATATGTATATATATGTATATATATATATATATATATATATATATATATATATATATATTATATATAAATATATAATACGTTTTAAGTGTTTTTATTTTGAACGAAGCGATTAACACTCGCAAGACAAAACGAAACTTTTGGCCCTAATTTAAAATGAAATATTTTGTTTCAGCTTCATATATTGTTCCTAACTATTGTTGGAGAACAGTTATCAGTAGAAGCAGGAAAAACAGTTAAGATCTGTCATAGAGTTGTGCAAAGAGCAAATCAATTTTTTGTCGGTCGGGAACGCCAAGAAATAAGTGAAAAACTGTACACTATGGCTGTCGAGGCCTCCCAGCGGAACACAAAATTAAGTGCGGCAGGATTTTTCGCCGTGGATCATTCGATGATACTTTTTATTTTTAGTAATGTTTGTGTTTATTTAATAGTGATATGTCAGGTATTATCTGCCACGTCATCTTCTAATTAAAACTTTTAATGCACCACATTTAAAAAAGTATTAACATTGTGGTGTGCAAACCTACATATTAGCCTTATAACTCACATTGCACATGGAGTGTTGTTCTATATGTAATGCATGAAGCACAATTGTATCGTTATGATGTTACAGCTCCTGGGGAATCCAATTAGTTAAATCGAATATTCATGATGTAAACGTAATTAATACTTAAATAATATCTAGAAAAATATAGAAAAAAGAACAGGTACTTTCATTAAATTGTGATGTGAAAAAATAGGTTATTCATTGTTATAAGCGAGATATTAACACACTGCACAATATACAATCACGGAATTTTCGGAAAAAGTTGGCAACACTCCGTAGGCACCCACTAATTTTTCAAAATCCCCACTTAAAAATGGTGAAAAAGATAAAATTGCCATTGGATAAATTTGTCGATATCTCTTGATTAAATAGAGATATAGATTTGATTGGGTTTTGAAAAGATAGCTCATAACAATATCTTAAAACTAATTTCTTCACAGGTAATGCTAACATTAGTATAAAATATTTATTACTTTGATATCATAAATAAAAGCAGAATAATAGCTAAAAAAGTAAATTAATTATTACTGCGTAGTATATTAGCCTCCCAAAACAGTTCCTCAAGAACTCCTATCCTCTACCTCTCCCTTTCCTTACGTAGATGGACCCAAAAATGACAGCTATTTCAAGTATAAAGCGAAAACTGCATAAACTCACGAACAAGTACCTCCGAGGGAGCGTAAAGACTAATTACTTTTATTGACCAGATGTAGTTCATTATTTATACCATTTTTCAATAATTTGAAAATTATAATAATGTACAGGGTGTCCAGGAAAATCTCCTGGATATGAGAAAAACACATGAAAGGAATACTACAAGTTCATATAAACTTTTTTCGTATAGGCTTCCTGTTCGGAGATATGGGTTCCCAAAGAGCTACAATGGAATCAAGTTTTTTACACATAATTATTGAACCACCAGGTATATTTCAATTTTTTTAATATGATGTATACCAGGTAAGACCCTTCAAATTACTATCCAAGAAAGTGTTACTTACAGCTGCATGGACGGACTAGTTGTGACACTCATGACACCACTTTTACGCCCTGTATAATAAGAACTTTGAACAACGTTTTGTACATATCTTTAACTATTGACTAGAAATTAAGTATTCTTTATTCATGTCGCTAATCCTGTTTCCGGAAAAACGTCATTTTATTTACATCATGTATTTGGCGTATTTCGATAAAAGATCCATCTTTGTTCATATCAAATGTTCAACCTTCAACTTTATGATAAAAAAAATCGATCCAAAATTAGAGTTTACCTATTTACTTAAAAACGTCTAATTCTGTTAATTGCATTCGACCTAGGTTCGCAAAAAAGTGCGTTTTATTTTATCGGCACTAAAAACATACGAACGAAATAAATATCCTGGATTTTAGAACTTGTCAACTTTCACATCACTGACACATTGATTCTTTACTTGGATATTAATTTACTGATTTTTGGATTTCGTTGTGTAATTATTTGTGAAATAATTCGAAATATGGTATACACGTTCATTGAATATGCAGATATGCATCTGATGTATGGTCTTGCAATCTTCAATGCTTTGGAAGCCAGGAGATTATATCACGAGAGATATCCTAATCATATTCTTCCAGATCAGACAATATTTCCACGAGTTGACCAAAGCCTAAGGGAGAATGGTAGGCGATTCCATTTAATAAGATAATATTATTAAATTTCTTCATAATTTTAGGAAATTTTGGGAAAAGAAGTACTAATGCTGGTCGGGGAAGAACAGTACGTATGCCGCAATTAGAAGAAAATATTTTAAATGCTGTAGATGACACTCCTTTAAAGAGCACTCGAGAATTGTCAGCGCAGTTTAATACGTCGAAAACAATAGTACACGAAGTTCTTCATAAACAGCTGTTATATCCATATCATTTGAAAAAAGTGCATGAACTGATTCCTGAAGATTTTCCCCTTAGAATGCAGTTTGCAAACTGGTTATTGAATCAGCAACGAAATAATGTAAATTTCACTATTCTCTTCAGGGATGAAGCAGGATTTACCAAAAATGGTATCATAAATTTATACAACTCACATGTATGGCCTGATTAAAATTCTCATGCAACTATTGTTTCGCGTCATCAACATCAGTTCCAACCAATTAATGTCTGGGCAGGAATCATTGACAATTTTTTGATTGGACCATTCGTATTGCCCGCACGACTGAATAGAGAACTTTATTTGGAGTTCCTCCAAAACGCTTTTCATGATTTAGTAGAGCACTTACCACTTGAAACTCGCCGTAACATATACTACATGTAAGATGGGGCACCACCTCATTTCAGCGTTGCTGTGCGGGATCACAGGAATAACGTCTATCCAAACCGTTGAATAGGTAGAGGAGGACCTATTGCCTGGTCTCCTCGATCTCCCGAACTAACGCCGTTGGATTTTTACCTGTGAGGACACCTCCAAACCTTGGTGTATTCCACTCCAGTTGATAATAGGGAGGAACTTATACGAAATATCACGTTCCATTGTGATCAAACAAGGAACAATGCGAAGTTAATGTGGCTGGTAAAGCAGTCATCAATTCGTCGTACCCACGAGTGTATCAGACCTTAAAAAGCGCATGTTGAGTCCTCTTATGAAGTTTTTAACTAAGCAGTTAGTTTAACTTTTTATTGAAACTATGGTGACAGAGGAAATTTCCTCTTTTTTATATTCAACCCGACAGAAGTTAGGGGACTAACAGTGTAAATAAAATGACGTTTTCTCGAAAACTGTTACGATTAGCGACATGAACGAAGAGTAATTAATGTTTAGTCAATAATGAAAAATGTAAAAAACGTTGTACAAAGTTCTTATCATGCAGGGCATAAAAAAATGGGGTTGTGAGTGTCACAGTTAGTCCGTCTCAGCCACTGTGAGTCATTCACAACACTTTCTTGGATAATAGTTTAAAGGGTATTACTTGGTATACATCATATTAAAAAAAATTGAAATAAACCTGTTGGTTTAATAATTATATATAAAAAACTTGATTCCATTGCAGCTGTTTGGGAGCCCATATCTCCAAAAAGAAGGCCTATACGAAAAAAGTTTATAGGAACTTATAGTATTCTTTTCACGTGTTTTTTTTCATTTCTGAGAGATTTCTCACATTTTCCCGAACACCCTGTATAATGAAGTGGATATTTGAAAAGATAACTAATTAACAACTGTGATGATTCAAAAGACACTAGTCGGAATATCTTGGCTTAATGATTTATTCACTAACGTTCTTTTTTGACAGAAATATGCTAAACGGAAATCCATTAAAATTTCTCTAGGAGTCCTAAAGGTTTCGGCACGAATGTACACCATGAAGTTAATTACCCAATTTTCGTGATTTAAGATGAATGATTTCCATTAATTTAATATTTCTTTGAAATTTTCATACTGTAGCAGGGACGAATCCAACCTTTATCTTTGGAGAGGGGGGAGGGCGATATCACAAGGTAAAGAAAGGCTCGAAATTACTTTTACTCCATTCGTATACAAGACAGTATAGTACTATGACAAGCGAAAATGAATTATTGGCAGTTGGAGGGAGGAGTCAGCGACATCCAAGCCGTAATGCAACAGGCCAATAAGTCGATTTTTTCTGAATTTAAGGCTCTCGGAGGATTCGCCCCTGCACAGTAATGGATTACTTTCATTCTACTGCATTATTGACAAATTGCATGTGGTAATTAATTATACCTAATCTCTTTGCGCTGAGACTATTAACTTAATTGTTAAATAAGATTAAAGTAGTGGTATTTCACTGGAACGTATGCACCAAAGGCACGTGAGAATTGAGGTCAATAAAATTTTATTGGCTTTCTTTCTTTAAATCCTCGGGGGTTTTAACTATCGGCGAAGTCACGACGCTGGTGAACTGCCAGTGGACTTCTGGTGAACATAACAAACCAACTTGTTTATGATTTTTTGATGTAAACATTTCATAACGATATTTAGATTACACTTGAATTGAAAACACTTAATTATTTAATCAGTTTTGTAGGTTGCATTGTGATTTAGAAATATTTAATAAAAATTTATTTAAGTAGCGTCTTTATTTTTATTATAAAAGTGTAAAACCATTCGTTATATTTTGTGGAGAACTATCATTTTGTGTAAATACCGACAATTAATAAAAATAATATATATATATATATATATATATATATATATATATATATATATATATATATATATATATATACATATATATATATATATATATATATATATATATATATATATATATATATATATATATATATATATATATATATTGTTGCAATCATGTCTCTGATGTTAAAGACATATAATCACAATCCAATTTGCGTGGACTCATCAGAGGAATCCACCAGTATCTTTCTCAGACATCCTTGTACTTTCCACAAACTTGAACCTCTATTTAAGTCCAATTTTGCCGGAAAGCGGTGGTAAGATGTTAAGTTCCACAACAATACATGAATAGTTTTACTTACTATTGATAGGTATAACACGTTTAAAAGTTCGTGTTTGTATTGCATTTTATGTAACATAACCTCTTTCAACGGCATATTTTATTTTTTTAATAAAATAAGATATATAAATATTTTTGATTTACTACACGTTTGAAAAAGTGTGTAATGTATGTGAAGCATTATTCAATAAAAAATATCTTCTAAAGGAATTCTTTTAATCAAATATCTCTTCTATATACCAGAAACCTTAAGTTTGGATTGCATTTTTTCCTAATGTAAACCCACATAGTTGAGTACTTCTCGGTGACTTAAATTTTCTACAATATTATATAGACAGAGATTTTAGATATATTACAATTTTTTATTTATTACACGTTTAAAAGTATGTGTAGCACTGTTGAAAATAAATATTGTCAAGAGGAATATTTTATCTTTTGAAAACAATACCTCTTCTCTATACCAGAAAACTTTGGCTAAGATCGCATTCTCCCTCAATACAAACTACAGTAAAAAACAATTCCAAATACACGAAAATAAACTATACATTTGAAAGTGTGTAACATGTATATAGCACGGTTGAAATTGTGTGTAACATGTGTGTAACAGTGTTCAATAAAAAATATCTTCCGAAAAAGTGTTTTATTCTTTTAATAAAATATCATTTCTAAATACCTGAAACATTAGGTTTGGTTTGCACTAACAATATTTCTGGTTCACTTAAATCGTGTGGAGTATTATATAGAAAAAAATTCTATAAATATGGACAATTTTGATTTATCACACGTTTTAAAATATATGAAACATGCAGCATTGTTCAAAAAAAAAACCTTCAAAACTATTTTTTTCTTTAAATAAAATAGCACTTCTATATACCAGAAAACTTAAGTTTGTTCGCATTCTCTCCTAATATAAACCTAGGTAAAATGCGATTATAAAGGCAAGAAAATAAAAAGTGACTTATATCAAAACCCGTCAGTCTTGTACTTCTGGTTAACTTAAAGCGAATTGAATATTATATACAAGAAAATTCTAGATATATATATTTTTGATTCAGTACACGTTGTAACATGTGTGTAGCATTGGTCAATAAAGAAAACATTTAAAGGAATATTTTATTCTTTTAATGAAACACCTCTTCTATATACCAGAAAACGTCGGTCTGGATTGTATAGTAGAATGATATTTCAAAGGTACAAAAATAAAAAGCAACTCGTATTAATAACCTCAACAACTGAGTACTTCTGGGTGGTCTGCATTTTCTAAAATGTTATAGAGAACGAATGTTTAGTTATATGACAATTTCTGATTTGGTACGGGTATGTGTAGCACTGCCAAAACATATTTTCAAAAATAATATTTTATCCATGTAAAAAAATACCGTCTCTATAAGATGAAAAACATAGGTTTGAAACGCATTCTCTGTAAATATAAACTACAATAGAATATAATTCCAAAGAGGGAAAATTAAAAGCCAATCATAACACCAGCCATTTTAAACTTCTGGTTCACTTAAATCGTATGAAATATTATAATAAAGAAAACTGTAGGTATATGAATATTTTAGATTTACTACATGTTTGAAAATGAGTGTAACCGGAGATCAAATAAAACTCTTAGTAAACTTTTAATGACAGTCTTTAATTAAAATTAGGATTATTGAAATAAAACCTTCAATCAGTTAACCTCTAAATTGACACTATAACGAAGGCCTTTAATTAAAACTAAAATTATATAAAATAATATTTTCCATTAAAAGATCAAACCCCACGCTGTCATGTGTAGATGTAGTTACCTAAAGATTGGTCAACAGGCGGTATGTAGTTCTATGCTGTAGGGTGGAAAATTGTAATGTCCTGTCCGGTAATGAGGTTAGATAAAAACAGCAATGTCTAAGATAGTGTTGTAACACAATAGAGAGAACAAGCAAATAAAGTAACTACCGCCAATATGTCAAGAAATAATGAAATCCAAAACTTTAAATTCACACCATAGATAAAGAAAAGAGAAAAATAATCAAAGGTAAACTTTAAGTTAATAGCTTAGGAAATATTAAAACTAATTAGCAAAATTAAAACAAATCATTTACTTAGAGTAGTCGCTTGCTCTAACTATTGAGCTCGAGTTACATAAGAGTAATAATATGATAAAATGCACAAATAAAATTACCACGTATTCACCAAAAACAATTCAGCAAAAGTACAAAGGGAAAAAAATCAATTATGAAAAAAAAATTAATCAGTCCATAATTAAAGATAGAGATAATATTAAAAAACAATATTTATAGTCTGAGATCAGTAAATGCTTAATTTTTTAACATTAAATAAATTGGCTTAATCTGGCTCAAATAAACACAAAGTTAATTAATTACAAGGCATATAAAATAGAAAAAAAAGATACTCAAAGTAGGATCACAATTATACAAAACTACCATGTGAAAAGGCATGATTTTCAGTTTGACACTGACTTTTTAATTCAATTCCAAGACAAAAACAATAGTTAAAAAAAAGGATTCTCCAAATATAATTACAAAAATACCAAACTACTATGTGAAAAGTCAGGATGTAACGCTTGACATTAACCTTTAAATAATAAATGAGCTAAAAGGATTCATAATTTCACTTTATAAGCCAGCCTTTAGTACCTAAATATTGTAGTCGAACACACAAAAAAAAAAAACAATATTACTGGAGCCAAACTGAAAGTAACGAGGCAATGAACATATCACGATGCTAAATAACTCTAAATTTTCCAATAATAAACCTAGAATGGAGCCCAAAGAAAGCATACAATACAAAATATTGTAGTACTACTACTAATAAATTAATTTCACTAAAAATTGAGAACATCGTGATACGCCCAGGAGGCAAATACACAGCCAAAATATAGTGCAAACTACAATTGATAAGATAAGTACTAAAGTACTATCAAAATTAACTCTTACTGATAACAAAGGGAAAATTAGGCACTGCAAGGTAGCAAGTTTTAGAAACCCAGAAAATTACAAAAATTGCTAATCGATATTGACAAAAAAGAGAAACTAACCGCCCTAAAGCTTCAAAATACATCTTAATAATATTCTGAAATGGTTAATTATGCTTTAATTTCACTCGGTAAAAATCAATTTTGAGCTGAAATCTTTTAAAATTTAGAAATTCATGCATGATTGTTTTAATAACTGTTAATTTAATGTTCCTTACCCGATTTTCTGGGATCTAGACTAATTCCTTCGTTGATACGTGCAAACTGCCCAAAATCCCTGTTTCCACGTTAATCCCGGTAAAAAAAACTAAAACCGCCAACCAGGCAAAACATACGGTACTTCAAGCCTCAACAAAATTACCAGGATAACTTACGACTTTCCATCTCAGAATCCCAAAAATTTGGCAAATAAAAACTGAAACGGAAATCTGCAGCCGCTTCGATCGAATCAGACTAGGAAAAAGTGAAATTCGTGGCAAAATGGTGTTGTAGAAACGACTCATTTACAGTAAATAAAAAATTGGTTATGAAAAATTTCAATTGTTTTGGCGAAAACAAACAAAAAGCACAGCATTCAGAAACACTAAAATCGAAAAAAATGGGATTGGCCAATTCCGTAAAAAAGGGGCGGAGCTTCCCGGCAACTATAAAGAGCGAAATTCAGCTCGAATCTCTCTCTTATATTTTTGGCTTGATTCATACATCAACCGATTTTGAATGGCGAGGAGCTTAGTGTCTACGTGATAGAAAGTGAACTAGTAAGAGGTATATTAGTCGCCACCTTTTTGAGCACATCAAGAGGACCGTTAAGCTGTAACGCTAACGCAACGTTGGAGGGTAGATCTGTTAACGACGCCCTAACAAAAGATTGTAGAATATACTAGTGCTAAGTTTTCTTCTATTAAGGCGCCGAGGTTTATTCGTTAAGTAATCATATGAAAGAAATTCATAAAATTTACAAACTTGGCTGAAGAGCTACAGAAGTGAAGACTTAAGAACCAAGATTTGGCAAGAAAGTCTAAGATAACCTATTTTTATGCGCAAATTCGATAACGTAATGATGACACTATACAGGAGATGAACTTTACTTCTATCGCGAAATTCTCGTAAATTTAACAATATACTTTTTCCTAAATCGTAAGCAAAACGATTTATCCGCGTTTCTACGCATGTTTTCTATGGATTGATATTCCATTTTTATAGACATTCTGATAAACATTTTTTATCACAATTCCGATATCTCGGTAAACGTAAACTAAACGGTTATATTTTGTTCGGTAAAGTTTCTGTATTTTTAAACGAGTATTTTTCGAGGAGCTTTCATTAGAAGTAAATCGCGTTTTATTTCTTCGGACTTTCATGAAAAACTCGTTAATCTTTTCGCGGGCGAAAGCCATAAACTTTTTTCAAATACCGATATTGGAACTTTTAAGTTGCTGCGTATGTAACTTGGACTTTTCGTACTGCCCGACTGCTAATTATATCACCGCAAATTTATTAGTAAGGCCGATGTGACAATGAATTTCGAATGCAAGTAAAAAATGCGATTCAAAACCGACTTAGACAATTTATTTACCGCTTGGGACACTGATTTTTAATTCGTTGCGGACACGACACAGTGAAATTCAACAACACGTTTTCCTCGATTTGCGACTTTTCGCGATATATACTTCATCGACATTGAACATTGAAAAAACATTCATTCATATGCGACACTAGGTTTATTTTTTGGATGTCAATACCTAAATTAAGCGTTCATTTTATAACAATGCTGGATTTTGTAAATTAATCTTCACTATTAATAAAATTAATGCATTGTAAAAGATTACTTTTGTGCTAATCTTACGACAAGTCTTTGTCAAATAAATTAAAGGCTTATGGATAAATTATTAGAAAGTGTAACAATTAAGATATTTTGCCTAATGCAAAAGTAACTCAACAATTTTCCATATTTTCCTATTTGCAATTCATGATTTGTTGTATCTAAATACTTGATATTAACCGCTTTATGCTAATTAATTTTTAGTTTTATATTCATTTTTCAATACATGTTTTATACAGGGTGTTCGGGGACAATGTGGGAAATCTCCCGAATATGAAAAAAAAACACATGAAAAGAATACTACAAGTTCATATAAACTTTTTTCTTATAGGCCGACTCCTCCGACATATGAGCTCCCAAAAAACTGCAATGGAATAAAGTTTTTTACACATAATTCCTCAGCCAGCAAATTTCAATTTTTTTAATATGATGTATACCAGGTAACACCGTTAAATTTACTATCCAAGAAAATGTTGTGAATTGCCCCAAACTCCAAGGACAGACTAGCTGTAACACTAATGACCCCATATTTTATTATAATAAGAACTTTAGACAACGTTCTTTACATACCTTTAACTATTATAAATTCATCTCATGGTCCAATAATGCATTGCGGAGACAACGTAAAGAGATTGATATGGCTTATAAAAGGTACCTTGGTGATAATAATCTTAGTTCCAAAAAATGCTATAAGGAAAAACTGAAGGAGTACAGAACACATATCTCAAACGCCAAACGTGATTATATTGAACAAAATATCCGCGACTCGAAAAACACAACAAGAGAAGTATGGAAACAGGTGAACAAAAAACTAAAAGGAAATAATACTTCACATATAAATTTTATTGAGACTGATAAGGGTACCCTCACAAGCAGCCAAGATTTGGCAGATTATTTTGGCAAATATTTCACTGCAATAGTAAAGGAAAAATTGAATAATCAGTTTATAAATAATATCTCTACAGAATGTACGGTAGTTAAGTTTTCCATGACTAATTCTATGTTTTGCGAGCCGACAACAGCAGAAGAAATCATTAAAATTATTAATAATCTAAACAACACATACTCCTGTGGATCGGAGGATGTGCCAGTAATGATTGTCAAAAAGATTGCAAAATTCATAAATGAATCGCTATGTGCTTTAATAAACCAGTCGATTGGAGATGGCATTTTTCCGGATAGTCTAAAGCTGAGTAAAACACTGGCTGTTTTTAAGACCGGTGATAGACACTTTGCCGATAATTATCGGCCAATAAGTATCTTGAGCGTATTTTCTAAAGTGTTCGAGTGTGTAATGCATGATAGGCTAAAGAGTTATCTTTTCAAGTATAAACTGATTACTAAGAGTCTACATGGATTTCAGACTGATAGGTCAACGGAGACGGCAGCGACAGAGTTTGTGTGTGTTTGGAGAGGGAAATGGATGGTAGGCGTCATGTCGCTGCTGTTTTCTTTGATCTCTCAAAGATTTTTGATATCATCAATATCAATTTTATTAGATATAAGCTTTCCAACTTAGATATAAGGATGAGTGTGCTTGATTGGATTGTTAGCTTTTTGTCTGATCGAAAACTGTTTGTTCTTTTAAATGTAGGTCCAGTGAGTATGATGTTGCTATGGGTGTCGCTCAAGGTTCTGTACTGGGCTACTAATTTTTACTCTGTTTATAAATGATTTCACTTCTTATATAAGTAGGGATCTGGTGGTAAACTATGCGGATGATACCTCAATAGCTCTATCAGAAGCAACTCCTGAAGAACTTGGAGCATCCATTAAACAGGTCGTTAGTGACATGTCTAGCTGGTGTGAAAAAAAATAGGCTCATACTAAATGTAGATAAAACTAAATGTGTATATTTTAACAAGAATAACATAGCGATTCCAGGAATTTCGTGTGCCTCCTATAGCAAGTTTTTGGGTCTGACAGTGGATAGCGGTACCACGTGGGAATTGCATATCGGGGAGGTTGCCAATAAACTCAATAGGGCATATTTTGCTCTTTTAACTTTACGACGTAACTTATCACGTACTACATTGCTGCAGGTATATTCACCGATGTCTTACCATGCAATTCTCTGGGGAGCTGTATCAAATACAGATATAGTATTTCTAATACAGAAAATCATGTAGGGATATTTTTAAGAATCCTAAAATACTAACTTTTGTATGTGTATATGTTTTTGAGTGTTGTCTTTACGTTAAAAGCAACATTAAACGTTTTAAAACGAGTTCCTCGGAATGCAAATGTTCCACTATACATCTCGCACAATACGACTCACTTTGAAAGATGTGTCAATTATCACCCTATTCGTATATACAACAAACTTCTTCAAATTATCAAGTCAGCCAATAACTACAATACCTTTAAGAATAAATTAAGAAAATGTTTAATTAGGAAGGGCTTCTACTCACTCGCGGAATATTTTGAAGATTCTTGAAGTGATACGATGGTTAACTTAAATTATGTTACCCGTTTTTGTTCTTTGTTTTTTTATAGGTAACTAGCTTTTAATTTTTAAGTATAGCTAGTGTTTCATGTATATTGTATAATTTTGATATATATCTGATCATATGACGTTTTCCACATCAACCTTAACTGATGTTAAAGGTGAATAAATGTTTGACTTTGTTTGCTAATAGTGACAATAACTTTAAGGATAATTTTTTTAAAGTTCTCAAAATTGAAGGTGTGTTGCTGACGTTGTATGTCAACATTTTTATTATTTATTCTTGTAACTAGTTTTTAATTCTTTGACCTCCTCTTGCTAGTGTTATTTTACTGTATATTTTGGATATGTGATGTACCTAAGTGTAAATATGTTTGGATATGTGATGGACCTAAATGTCAATGTAAATTAATCTTAAAAGTGAATAAAGTTTATAAAGTATTGACTAAAAATTACGTACTCTTCATTCATGTCGCTAATTCTAATCGTGTCCGAAAGAAGGTCATTTTATTTACATTATGTATTTAGCGTATTTCGATAAAAGATACATCTTTGTTCCTTTCAAATATTCAACCTTCAACCTTATGATAAAAACATTCGATGCAAAATTAGAGTTGACCTCTTTAGTTAAAAACGATTAATTCTATGAATTGCAGTTTGGCCCAGGTTCGCAAAAAAATGCGCGTTTTATTTTATCGGCAGCAAAAACAAAGTATTGTTGTTGCAAACGTTGCTACATACGAACAAAATAAATATCCTGCATTTTAGAACCTGTCAACTTTTACATCGCTGACACACTGATTCTTTACTTGGATCTTGATTTACTGATTTTTGGATTTCGTGGTGAAATTAATTGTGGAATAATTCAAAACATGGAATACACATTTATTGAGTACGCAGATATCCATCAGATGTAGGGTCTTGCATCTTGCAATGCTTTGAAAGCAAGGAGATTATATCATGACAGATATCCTAATCGTACAATTCCAGATCAAAAAACATTTCAACAATTTGATCAACATCTGAAAGAGAATGGTAAGCAATTCCATTTAATAAGATAATATTATTAAATTTCTTCACAATTTTAGGAAATTTTGGGTAAATAAGTACTGATGCTGGTCGGGGAAGAACAGTACGTACGCCGCAATTAGAGGAAAATATTTTAAATGATATAGATGACACTCCTTTAACGAGCACTCCAAAATTATCAGCGCAATTTAATACGTCGAAAACAATAGTACATGAAGTTCTTCAAGAACAGCTCTTATCTCCATATCATTTGAAAAATGTGCAAGAACTGATTCCTGAAGATTGTCCCGTAGAATGCAGTTTGCAAACTGGCTATTAGATCAGCAACAAAATAATGGTAACTTCATTAGCACTATTCTCTTCACGGATAAAGCAGGATTTACCACAAATGGTATCATAAATGTACGCAACTCACATGAAAATCACAATGCAACTATTGTTTCGCATCATCAACATCAGTTCCAATCAATTAATGTACAGGGTGAGTCGACGATTGGATGAAGTAGGTTTGTGCCTTTTCGGTGAAATTAACAAAGAAACTATATTTATTGTTTGATACAGTTTATTTTTACGCAGATTTTAAAAATATTTAGGACTCTACAGGGTGAGCCAAAAAACTAGGACAGCATAAAGTTGTATATTTTTAAATAGAACACCCTAAATAAGAATCGTATTTTCGATTTAGCTTATAATTTTAAATCTTTTTTATTAAGGGTTTACTATAACAAAACTTTATAGTTTCTGAGATAATTAAGTTTAAAGAAAAAAAGTCACATTTTCAAGCATCAATTCAATCCTAAATAACGTTTTCAATTTTGTGACAAATATATTCAAATTTGGAATTTAGCAAGGCCAAGGACAAGTTAATATAATTTTTACCTAATATTTGCAATAAAAGCTACAGGGTGTTGAACACATCGGCTCAAATTTGAACAAGTTTAAATGCATAAATATCCTTTTTTTTAAATGGTACACCCTGTATATTTTCATGTTATTTAATAGAGTAATAAAAACCCTAAAAGTTTTGTTCAATATATCCTATACCTATTTATAATAGTTTTTGAGATATTTCAGTTTTTCTTATTTTCCATACTTTTTTACAGAAATAGTCTTCATTATCATAGTAGCCATGTAAAATAATAAAAAGAAACTACAGAAACAAACAGAATGTGGTTAAATATGATGAAATACATTATTCGTTATATTACAACGGCAATAGTTTAATTAAACATAATGTGAAAAAATTAACACAACAATAACGACAAGGCAAATACATATTTACTTTTATACTAAATTGAAACAAAAAATTACCTATTAAATACTGATATTAATTATTTCTTTTTAATAAGTGTTCGAATAAACGACCCTCTTGTGCAATGCACAAATTTAGTCTTTTTTGCAGATTTTCTCGGACCCTGGACAAAATTACTGGCGTTATTGTTCTACAGGTATCCCTAATCCTGTTTCGCATATCTTCCACTGTTGTTGGCGGATTAACATACACCTTATTTTTAATATAACCCCATAGGAAGAAATCTAATGGGGTGATGTCGCAAGACCTTGGTGGCCACTCAATGAAACCCCCACGTCCAATCCATTTTTGCGGACATCGTTGGTCCAAAAACGTACGAACTTCACGATGGTAATGCGGAGGCGCACCATCGTGCTGGAACCACATACTGTCAAGCTCATCCCTATCGAGACCTTGAAGCAGTTGGGGTAGTTCTTCTTGTAGAAAGTTCAGGTAACTATGGCCATTTAGTGGTTCATTAAAAAAGTGGGGTCCAATACTTCGATTATGATGAATACCACACCAAACATTTAATGACCAGTGGTTTTGATGTTGCACCTCTCTAATCCAAAATGGGTTTTCTGTGGCATAATAATGCATGTTGCGTCTATTTACGGCACCGTTACTTCTAAAAGTAGCTTCATCACTAAACATTACCTTGCATAATAAATTTGGATTTAATTGAATCTCCGCATTTATTGTACGACAAAAGTTTACGCGACTTTCAAAATCCTGTCCATGCCATTCTTGGTGTAATTCCATGTGATATGGATGATACCTATATTTCATGGTAGTACGATTAGCGGTGGATTGTGATGTTTCACATAATGCTGCTAACTGACGGCTACCAATATAAGGATTTTCCTGAACATTTAACAATATTTGTAGTTCTTTTTCTTCATTAGTTACTGGTTTGTTGACCACTTTACGTTTTGGATAATCAACAGTACCAGAAGAATCAAATCTTTGCATTAAGTTTTGAAAAGTATGGGTATTAGGCTGGCGTCGATCAGGATACTTCATTTTGTAAATTCTTTGAGCAAGAAGGCAATTTTTTTGAGCCTCTCTTATTGTATAAATCATATCTATTAACCCATTCTTTGGAAAATTCATTTTACAATATAAGATGGATGCAAAAAAAACCAAACTACACTACATAAAAACCAAAAGAAGCGATTGCGGTTATAAATTTGACACACAGAAAAATGTTCTTTTACATTATTTTTGCCATGGCTACTATGATAATGAAGACTATTTCTGTAAAAAATTATGGAAAATAAGAAAAACTGAAATATCTCAAAAACTATTATAAATAGGTATAGGATATATTGAACAAAACTTTTAGGGTTTTTATTACTCTATTAAATAACATGAAAATATACAGGGTGTACCATTTAAAAAAAAGATATTTATTCATTTAAACTTGTTCAAATTTGAGCCGATGTGTTCAACACCCTGTAGCTTTAATTGCAAATATTAGGTAAAAATTATGTTAACTTGTCCTTGGCCTTGCTAAATTCCAAATTTAAATATATTTGTCACAAAATTGAAAACGTTATTTAGGATTGAATTGATACTTGAAAATGCGACTTTTTTTCTTTAAACTTAATTATCTCAGAAACTATAAAGTTTTGTTATAGTAAACCCTTAATAAAAAAGATTTAAAACTATAAGCTAAATCGAAAATACGATTCGTATATAGGGTGTTCTATTTAAAAAAATACATCTTTATGCTGTCCTAGTTTTTTGGCTCACCCTGTAGAGTCCCAAATATTTTCAAAATCTGCGTAAAAATAAACTGTATCAAACAATAAATAAAGTTTCATTGTTAATTTCACCGAAAAGGCACAAACCTACTTCATCCATTCGTTGTACCTGTACAGGAAAAATCATTGGCAATTTTTTGATTGGACCATTCGTATCGTCGGCACGACTGAATGGAATACTTTATCTGGAGTTCCTCCAGAATGCTTTTCACGATTTAGTTGAGCACTTGCCAAAACATGTACTACATGCACGATGGGGCACCACTTCATTTTAGCGTTGCTGTGCGGGAGGACCTGTATAACGTCTATTCAAACCATTGGACAGGTAGAAGAGAACCTATTGCTTGGCATCCTCGATCTCCAAACCTAACACGGTTGGATTTTTACTTGTGAAGACACCTCAAAACCTTGCTGTATCCCACTCTAGTCGAGAATAGGGAGGAACTTCTACGGAGAATCAAGTTTCATTGAAATCAAATAAGGAACAATGCTGAATTAATGTGGCGAGTACAGCAATCCTCAATTCGTCGTGAAGGCAATTATATCAGACTTCACGGAGCCCATGTTGAATCATCTTACGAAGTTTCAACTAAGCAGTTAATATTTTATTGAAACTATGACGGGAGAAAATTCCTCTTTTTCATATTCAACCCGACAGAAGTTAGGGGACTAACAATGTAAATAAAATTACGGACTATCAATGCAATACAAATATTGTCTCAAGTTCTTATCATACAGGGCGTAAGAAATGGAGTCATGAATGTCACAGCAAGTCAATTGCTGTGAGTAATTCACAACACTTTCTTCGATAGTAATTTGAAGGATTTTACCTGGTATACATCATATTAAAAGAAATTGAATATTCCATTGCAGCTCTTTGGGAGCCCATATCTCCGAAGAGGAGGCCTTTATGAAAAAAGTTTACATAAACTTGTAGTATTCCTTTCACGTGTTTTTTTTTCATATCGGAGAGATTTCGCACATTTTCCCGGACACCCTGTACATCACTTTATTTTTAATCATTTTCATGACATAAAAGCCAGCAATGCCAATGATGAATTACAAAAATTATTATTTTATAATATTCACAGTGGTTCAAAATTAACTAAATGAAATAAAATTAAATTATCCACTTGAAGTTTTTATTTTAGATACATTCAAAAACCACTAATTTACATGACAAACAAACAAATTCAGTTGGTTTTAAAGTTTATCCTTCAGTTCTACTTTTCTTTAACTTTCCTATTACTTATATGAATTTATCCTATCACAAATTATCTGAGAGGTCACGAACCACTGTGTGTTTCCATTTATTTAATATTTAGATAACACATTTAGTTTAACTAGTTCGAGCGCGTGTTCTCGAATAACCGCAGTGCACCATATACAGACACTTTAAGTACACGTCGATATTTTTGAATCATTTTAAGAATGGGTTTAAAATTTAGTAATTTTATTTTATTGCTAAGCCTTTTATTAAATTTATGTCCACCAGTTTGTTGTAAATTTAAAACATTAAAAGTATTTGTCATTTCATTAATTCCGATTATTACAGGTCTATGTCTTTTATCTCAGCTATATTTTATTTATTTGAATAAAATTATAGACTCAGTGCCAGCAATAACAATTCTACTTCTTACAAGATTTATTTGCTCGAATAGTATTAACATAATACTATCAATAAAACTTTTTTCATATGAAAAAATATCTAATTTAGTAGATATGTTGAAAATGCTAACTAGTGACGAACAAGACAAAGAAAGAAATAAGACCTTCGTCAAGATTTTAATTACTGTTTGGAGTTTTCTACATATTATGATGTTTCTTGTGATATATATTGAGGAATTCTTTTTAACTGAGTACTCATCAATGTTACTAGGATTTAATTTTTTTACAATTCGGAAGCTGGCTGCTCTTTCAGTTGTATGTTTAATTACTTGGGAAATTAAGGATAAATTAAAAACAATTCATAGGAAATTGATGCAATTTAAAAATTTAGGAGAAATTGTGCAATACCAAGAACAACTGGATACGTTACACGGTTATGTCAACGATGTTAACGATACTTTCGGTATGATAATGGCAATATCTGTTATTTTCTGCATCACTATTATTTTGGATACCAGTGTATGCTTTATAGCTCCGATTTGTCGTAATATAAAATTATGGTCGTGGACAAGACTACTACAGTTACTGAGTTCTATAGTAAGTTACATAGTCATTAACAGAAAAAGTAGTAAACAGAAATTATTTTATATACTCCAGAGAATTAAAGTTGAAATTTTATTTAAAATCATAAAAAAAATATTTTTTACTTAAAAATAATTTTAAATTGGCACTTTCAGCCTATATATGTACTGATGTTATCTATCAAGTAGGCGGATCTATTCACTTGTTTTAAAAATATATTCATATTAATGGAGTTTATTTTCTCTCGCGCATTATATATATATATATATATATATATATATATATATATATATATATATATATATATATATATATATATATATATATATTTCTTATTTGTTATCGACCGTACCTTAATAATTTTGGAAGGAGTTTATCGTATTGCGGTCTGTAGGATAAATAATTAACTCATTTTCTTTTTAATACTCAATATTTCGACATTTATTTCATGTATTCTGCTGGGGTAAAAAACAAAAAGTCAAACAAACACAGGTAGTTAACAAACGGTTAAACTAATATGTAGTTAAAATATATACAAATTAGAGTTTCCTTCTACGGAATCAATCCTAACATCGTACGAAGTGTAAACATCCAATAAACATTTAGGTTTGTATTTTTATATAGTGATACATCATTGTTATTAACGAGACGAAAAAGAGTTTTTTCCGATAACAAATTTTTTTTTCTTTTGAGGTAGTATATACAGATTAGATTAAATTTAAAATATTACAGTAGATGTTGCTAAGTTGGTTAGTATCAGATTTGTAGTTTATGGTGTTTTTTGTTTTTTTAAAATGATACATTTCTAGGAATAGACGACTTTTATAATTGTTTTGATGTTCTAAAATTTTTATGTTGTTATAGTCAAAGTGATGGCCTTTATTTAAATAGTGTTCATTCAGAGCACACGTGTTTTTTCCCAATCGGCAATCGCTTTTGTGTTGGGTAACCCGTAGTCTGAGCCACTATCCAGTTTGACCCACGTAACAACCCTGGCAACCCAAACAAGACATCTTATAAATTACATTATTGTTCATTAACTTTAACTTAGAGAATGTTACCAGTTTTTATTATGTTGTAATTAGCTATTTGTATTACAGGAAAACTTTTAAACAGTGACGTAGTGGATTGTGTGAGCTTGTCTATGTATGGTAACTTTTTATATTTATATTGTATTGACGAATCTTCGATTGGGTCCTTGTATATGTTGGAGTTGTATATGAGTTTGTTGAAGATGTGTCTAGGATAACCATTATTTAAGAAGATGTTAAAAAGCTCCCTCAAATTATCCTTTTTAAAAGTTTCATCGCTAATATGAACAATTCTGTTTTACATGGCGATAACGGTGTTAAATTTTTAAGTTTTTGGATGATTTGAGAAATAATTCAAAAATCTACCGAATGCAGTCGGTTTCATATACCAATCAAGAATTATTCTATTGTCCGACGTTCAAATTACCGTTACTTGAGATAAAAATAGCTAATTACAACATAATAAAAACTGGTAACAGAAATGTGCAGCCGAATATTGAATAAACAGATCACTTTCAGAGGGCATTTTTCCTCAAATACTGAAGCAGGCGGCAGTGACGCTAATATATAAAAAGGATGATCCTTACAACAATAGTTTTGTATCGCTTTCTCAGGAATTCCCACCCATTTCGAGTAAAAACACTTCAAATATAACCACAGTTAATCAAAGACAACAGAACTATCAACAATATAATGCAAATAATAAAAGAACGTTCACCCAAGCTTTGGGAGCAGTTCCCAAGCGGAAAGCAGTGGAACAAGGAGGATATGATAAAGTAGGCCATAATAATCAACTCTTCTATTCGAATGGTAGATTACCAGAAAACAGGTCACAAAATATAATTGAGAGCGAACTTACCTATAACACAGTGGTCAGACCGATAGAAACTTCAAGAAAACCTAAAGAAGATAATTTAAATGATAGTGACAAAAAAGATTTTATGCAAGAAATGTATAACTCCTATTCACAACTTCCAGAATTAAATAAACAAAAATTAAGAGACCTTATATGGTCAAACGAAATTATGAAATCAAAAGAACATGACAGAGATAAAGAACAATCAGACAGCCAGCCATATAATAGAGTTAATAGGATTATTTAAATTAATTAAAAATATGTCTAGAGTAATACAATGTAATATTTGTAGTTTCAACTCAAATTTATAATATAATTGTATAATTAAAGATAGTAACAATTATCAGTAATATTTTCTGTTACAGCTGACCATCTCTCTTCACCCTCTTTACCTTCATTTACCTGGGTATATGTTATCCGAGGCAACATTTCGGGGTGTGTAAGTCGCTACGCTATCACTTCGGAGCGTGAAAAGTTTGCTCCTTTGTTGTGTTGTCCAGTACTAATTTCCAACACCAATCGTTTGTAGCAGTAAAAGTGAAAAAAATGGATGTTTATCATCTCATAGAATTCTCGTTTTTTATTATGATTTTCGGTTCTTAAAATTTTGGTTTTTTCAAAGTTAAATTTATGGTTAGTTTCCGTCATGTGGTTAGTTAGGGCTGTTTTATTTTTTTTCTCAAATTTATGTCCATTAACTTTATTTTTTATATAATGGCTTGTTTGCTTTATATACACCGAATCACAGTTGTTGCATGGAATTTCATATACGACATTACTCTTTTTGTCATTTGGAATTTTTGTTTTTAATTTGGAAAAAATTTTTTTCAGTAAGTTAGGAGCTTTGTAATATAGTAATATTTTCCTTTTTAAATATATTTTGTATGTTATACGAAAGCTTTGGGATGAATGGAATCGTTAGATATTTTTGGGTATTATTTTTGTTTCTTTTTATGAAATTACTACCTTTATTACAAAATCTGTTTAGTTTCTTTTTAAATATTACCTCAACTAGGTTCTTTAGGTAATTCTTTTTTAGTTGTGCTTCCTTTGCTTATTTAATGGCATTTGATCGAAACTGGAGATCAGTTAATTCAATTGCACGATCGGCAAGACTAAGTATCACAGCTTTTTTTGAGATACCCTTTTACCACCTTTAAGTATATATCCTTATCTATTAATGCGAGAAGTAAAAACACTATTGAAAAAAGTTATGCTTCCGGCATACAAGTTCAGTATGATTTATA
Organism: Diaprepes abbreviatus; assembly: GCA_034092305.1. Taxonomy (NCBI): domain Eukaryota; kingdom Metazoa; phylum Arthropoda; class Insecta; order Coleoptera; family Curculionidae; genus Diaprepes; species Diaprepes abbreviatus. The sequence goes on along the minus strand of JASJET010000380.1, from coordinate 2,618,718 downwards.
ATTTGAAAGTGTTTTGTTCTGTCTCCGTTTTGTTTTATTTTGATGTGAGAGTTCAAATTAAGGTAGGATTAATTTTTAATTAATATCTATAATAGTAGGGTGTTCAAATGTAATATTTTCTTGCAGTATTTGAATGTACAATGTTTGAAAAAGGCTAGGGAAGTTCCAGCCGAAACGTTACATTGACGTGTGAATATATGTTCCAAACTAGGAAAACTTTGTTTGTTGTATTTTAATTATAAAAACCCTATATATATATATATATATATATATATATATATATATATATATATATATATATATATATATATATATATATATATATATATATATATATATATATATATATATATATATATATATATATATATATATATATATATAAATATATATATATATATATATATATATATATATATATATATATAAATATATAGATACATATATGTATATAAATATATATATATATATATATATATATATATATACATATATTTATATATAAATATATAATACGTTTTAAGTGTTTTTATTTTGAACGAAGCGATTAACACTCGCAAGACAAAACGAACCTTTTGGCCCTAATTTAAAATGAAATATTTTGTTTCAGCTTCATATATTGTTCCTAACTATTGTTGGAGAACAGTTATCAGTAGAAGCAGGAAAAACAGTTAAGATCTGTCATAGAGTTGTGCAAAGAGCAAATCAATTTTTTGTTGGTCGGGAACGCCAAGAAATAAGTGAAAAACTGTACGCTATGGCTGTCGAGGCCTCCCAGCGGAACACAAAATTAAGTGCGGCAGGATTTTTCGCCGTGGATCATTCGATGATACTTTTTATTTTTAGTAATGTTTCTGTTTATTTAATAGTGATATGTCAGGTATTATCTGCCACGTCATCTTCTAATTAAAACTTTTAATGCACCACATTTAAAAAAGTATTAACATTGTGGTGTGCAAACCTACATATTAGCCTTATAACTCACATTGCACATGGAGTGTTGTTCTATATGTAATGCATGAAGCACAATTGTATCGTTATGATGTTACAGCTCCTGGGGAATCCAATTAGTTAAATCGAATATTCATGATGTAAACGTAATTAATACTTAAATAATATCTAGAAAAATATAGAAAAAAGAACAGGTACTTTCATTAAATTGTGATGTGAAAAAATAGGTTATTCATTGTTATAAGCGAGATATTAACACACTGCACAATATACAATCACGAAATTTTCGGAAAAAGTTGGCAACACTCTGTAGGCACCCACTAATTTTTCAAAATCCCCACTTAAAAATGGTGAAAAAGATAAAATTGCCATTGGATAAATTTGTCGATATCTCTTGATTAAATAGAGATATAGATTTGATTGGGTTTTGAAAAGATAGCTCATAACAATATCTTAAAACTAATTTCTTCACAGGTAATGCTAATACTAGTATAAAATATTTATTACTTTGATATCATAAATAAAAGCAGAATAATAGCTAAAAAAGTAAATTAATTATTACTGCGTAGTATATTAGCCTCCCAAAACAGTTCTTCACGAACTCCTATCCTCTACCTCTCCCTTTCCTTAGGTAGATGGACCCAAAAATGTCAGCTATTTCAAGTATAAAGCGAAAACTGCATAAACTCACGGACAAGTACCTCCGAGGAAGCGTAAAGACTAATTACTTTTATTGACCAGATGTTGTTCATTATTTATACCATTTTTCAATAATTTGAAAATTATAATAATGTACAGGAAAATCTCCTGGATATGAGAAAAACACATGAAAGGAATACTACAAGTTCATATAAACTTTTTTCGTATAGGCTTCCTGTTCGGAGATATGGGTTCCCAAAGAGCTACAATGGAATCAAGTTTTTTACACATAATTATTGAACCACCAGGTATATTTCAATTTTTTTAATATGATGTATACCAGGTAAGACCCTTCAAATTACTATCCAAGAAAGTGTTACATACAGCTGCATGGACGGACTAGTTGTGACACTCATGACACCACTTTTACGCCCTGTATAATAAGAACTTTGAACAACGTTTTTTACATATCTTTAACTATTGACTAGAAATTAAGTATTCTTTATTCATGTCGCTAATCCTGTTTCCGGAAAAACGTCATTTTATTTACATCATGTATTTGGCGTATTTCGATAAAAGATCCATCTTTGTTCATATCAAATGTTCAACCTTCAACTTTATGATAAAAAAAATCGATCCAAAATTAGAGTTTACCTATTTACTTAAAAACGTCTAATTCTGTTAATTGCATTCGACCTAGGTTCGCAAAAAAGTGCGTTTTATTTTATCGGCACCAAAAACATACGAACGAAATAAATATCCTGGATTTTAGAACGTGTCAACTTTCACATCACTGACACATTGATTCTTTACTTGGATATTAATTTACTGATTTTTGGATTTCGTGGTGTAATTATTTGTGAAATAATTCGAAATATGGTATACACGTTCATTGAGTATGTACATATGCATCTGATATATGGTCTTGCAATCTTCAATGCTTTGGAAACCAGGAGATTATATCACGAGAGATATCCTAATCATATTCTTCCAGATCAGACAATATTTCCACGAGTTGACCAAAGCCTAAGGGAGAATGGTAGGCGATTCCATTTAATAAGATAATATTATTAAATTTCTTCATAATTTTAGGAAATTTTGGGAAAAGAAGTACTAATGCTGGTCGGGGAAGAACAGTACGTATGCCGCAATTAGAAGAAAATATTTTAAATGCTGTAGATGACACTCCTTTAAAGAGCACTCGAGAATTGTCAGCGCAGTTTAATACGTCGAAAACAATAGTACACGAAGTTCTTCATAAACAGCTGTTATATCCATATCATTTGAAAAAAGTGCATGAACTGATTCCTGAAGATTTTCCCCTTAGAATGCAGTTTGCAAACTGGTTATTGAATCAGCAACGAAATAATGTAAATTTCACTATTCTCTTCAGGGATGAAGCAGGATTTACCAAAAATGGTATCATAAATTTACATAACTCACATGTATGGGCTGATTAAAATTCTCATGCAACTATTGTTTCACGTCATCAACATCAGTTCCAACCAATTAATGTCGGCAGGAATCATTGGCAATTTTTTGATTGGACCATTCGTATTGCCCGCACGACTGAATAGAGAACTTTATTTGAAGTTCCTCCAAAACCCTTTTCATGATTTAGTAGAGCGCTTACCACTGGAAACTCGTCGAAACTTATACTACATGTAAGATGGGGCACCACCTCATTTCAGCGTTGCTGTGCGGGATCACCTGAATAATGTCTATCCAAATCGTTCAATAGGTAGAGGAGGACCTATTGCCTGGTCTCCTCGATCTTCCGACCTAACGCCGTCGGATTTTTACCTGAGAGGACACCTCCAAGCCTTGGTGAATTCCACTCCAGTCGATAATAGGGAGGAACTTATACGGAGAATCACGTTCCATTGTGATCAGATAAGGAACAATGCGGAGTTAATGTGGCTGGTAAAGCAGTCATCAATTCATCGTGCCCACGAGTATATCAGACTTTACAAAGCCAATGTTGAGTCTTCTTACAAAGTTTTTATCTAAGCAGTTAGTTTAACTTTTTATTGAAACTATGGTGACAGGGGAAAATTCCTCTTTTTCATATTCAACCCGACAGAATTAAGGAGACTAACAGTGTAAATAAAATGATGTTTTTTCAAAAACTGTTAGGATTAGCGACATGAACGAAGAGTAATTAATGTTTAGTCAATAACGAATGATATGTAAAAAAACGTCGTACAAAGTTCTGATCATGCAGGGCATAAAAAAATGGGGTTATGAGTGACACAACTAGTCCGTCAATGTCGCTGTGAGTCATTCACAACACTTTCTTGGATAATAGTTTAAAGGGTATTACTTGGTATACATCATATTTAAAAAAATGAAATATACCTGTTGGTTTAATAATTATATGTAAAAAACTTGATTCCATTGCAGCTGTTTGGGAGCCCATATCTCCAAAAAGAAGGCCTATACGAAAAAAGTTTATAGGAACTTATAGTATTCTTTTCACGTGTTTTTTTTTTCATTTCTGAGAGATTTCTCACATTTTCCCGAACACCCTGTATAATGAAGTGAATATTTGAAAAGATAACTAATTAACAACTGTGATGATTCAAAAGACACTAGTCGGAATATCTTGGCTTAATGATTTATTCACTAACGTTCTTTTTTGACATTCAAAGAAATATACTAAACGGAAATCCATTAAAATTTTTCTAGGAGTCGGCACAAATGTACACCATGAAGTTAATTACCCAATTTTCGTGATTTAAGATGAATGATTTCCCTTAATTTAATATTTCATTGAAATATTCACACTGTAGCAGGGACGAATCCAACCTTTATCTCTGGAGAGGGAGGAAGGCGATATCACAAGGTAAAGAAAGGCTCGAAATTACTTTTACTCCATTCGTATACAAGACAGTATAGTACTATGACAAGCGAAAATGAATTATTGGCAGTTGGAGGGAGGAGTCAGCGACATCCAAGCCGTAATGCAACAGGCCAATAAGTCGATTTTTTCTGAATTTAAGGCTCTTGGAGGATTTGCCCCTGCACTGTAACGGATTACTTTGATTCTACTGCATTATTGACAAATTGCATGTGGTAATTAATTATCCCTAATCTTTTTGCGCTTAGACTATTAACTGATTTGTTAAATAAGATTAAAGTAATGGTATTTCACTGGAACGTATGCACCAAAAGCACGTGAGAATGGAGGTCAATAAAATTTTATTGGCTTTCTTTCTTTAAATCCTCGGGGGTCTTGACTATTGGCGAAGTCGCGACGCTGGTGAACTGCCAGTGGACTTCTGGTGAACTTAACAAACCAACTTGTTTATTATTTTTTGATGTAAACATTCATCATAACGATATTTAGATGACACTTGAATTGAAAACACTTAATTATTTAATCAGTTTTGTAGGTTGTATTGTGAATTAGAAATATTTAATAAAAATTTATTTAAGTAGCGTCTTTATTTTTATTATAAAAGTGTAAAACCATTCGTTATATTTTGTGGAGAACTATCATTTTGTGTAAATACCGACAATTAATAAAAATAATATATATATATATATATATATATATATATATATATATATATATATATATATATATATATATATATATATATATTGTTGCAATCATGTCTCTGATGTTAAAGACATATAATCACAATCCAATTTGCGACCACCTAAAATGTACGGATGTTTCGTCCCGATACCGGCGGTGGACTCATCAGAGGAATCCACCAGTATCTTTCTCAGACATCCTTGTACTTTCCACAAACTTGAACCTCTATTTAAGTCCAATTTTGCCGGAAAGCGGTGGTAAGATGTTAAGTTCCACAACAATACATAAATAGTTTTACTTACTATTGATAGATATAACACGTTTAAAAGTTCGTGTTTGTATTGCATTTTATGTAACAAAACCTCTTTCAACGGCATATTTTATTTTTTTAATAAAATACCCCTTTTATATGCCAGAAAACTTAGATTTGGTTGGCATTTTCTCTGAGAATAAATTACGGTAAAATACGATTCCACAAGCATGAAAATAAAACCGATAAATTTGTACTTCTGGCTGACTTAAATCGTGTGGAATATTACATAAAAGAAAATTCTAGATATATAAATATTTTTGATTTACTACACGTTTGAAAAAGTGTGTAATGTATGTGAAGCATTATTCAATAAAAAATATCTTCTAAAGGAATTCTTTTAATCAAATATATCTTCTATATACCAGAAACCTTAAGTTTGGATTGCATTTTTTCCTAATATAAACCCACATAGTTGAGTACTTCTCGGTGACTTAAATTTTCTACAATATTATATAGACAGAGATTTTAGATATATTGCAATTTTTTATTTATTACACGTTTAAAAGTATGTGTAGCACTGTTCAAAATAAATATTGTCAAGAGGAATATTTTATCTTTTGAAAACAATACCTCTTCTCTATACCAGAAAACTTAGGCTAAGATCGCATTCTCCCTCAATACAAACTACACTAAAAAACAATTCCAAATACACGAAAATAAACTATACATTTGAAAGTGTGTAACATGTGTATAGCACGGTTGAAATTGTGTGTAACATGTGTGTAACAGTGTTCAATAAAAAATATCTTCCGAAAAAGTGTTTTATTCTTTTAATAAAATATCATATCTAAATACCTGAAACCTTAGGTTTGGTTTGCACTAACAATATTTCTGGTTCACTTAAATCGTGTGGAGTATTATATAGAAAAAAATTCTATAAATATGGACAATTTTGATTTATCACACGTTTTAAAATATATGTAACATGCAGCATTGTTCAAAAAAAAAACCTTGGAAACTATTTTTTTCTTTAAATAAAATAGCACTTCTATATACCAGAAAACTTAGGTTTGTTCGCATTCTCTCCTAATATAAACCTATGTAAAATGCGATTATAAAGGCAAGAAAATAAAAAGTGACTTATATCAAAACCCGTCAGTCTTGTACTTCTGGTTAACTTACAGCGAATTGAATATTATATACAAGTAAATTCTAGATATACATATTTTTGATTCAATACACGTTGTAACATGTGTGTAGCATTGGTCAATAAAGAAAACCTTTAAAGGAATATTTTATTCTTTTAATGAAACACCTCTTCTATATACTAGGAAACGTAGGTCTGGATTGTATAGTAGAATGATATTTCAAAGGTACAAAAATAAAAAGCAACTCGTATTAATAACCTCAACAACTGAGTACTTCTGGGTGGTCTGCATTTTCTAAAATGTTATAGAGAAGGAATGTTTAGTTATATGACAATTTCTGATTTGGTACGGGTATGTGTAGCACTGCCAAAACATATTTTCAAAAATAATATTTTATCCATGTAAAAAAATACCGTCTCTATAAGATGAAAAACATAGGTTTGAAACGCATTCTCTGTAAATATAAACTGCATTAGAATATAATTCCAAAGAGGGAAAATTAAAAGCCAATCATAACACCAACCATTTTAAACTTCTAGTTCACTTAAATCGTATGAAATGTTATAATAAAGAAAACTGTAGATATGTGAATATTTTAGATTTACTACATGTTTGAAAATGAGTGTAACCGGAGATCAAATAAAACTCTTAGTAAACTTTTAATGACAGTCTTTAATTAAAATCAGGATTATTGAAATAAAACCTTCAATCAGTTAACCTCTAAATTGACACTATAACGAAGGCCTTTAATTAAAACTAAAATTATGCAAAATAATAATTTCCATTAAAAGATCAAACCCCACGCTGTCATGTGTAGATGTAGTTACCTAAAGATTGGTCAACAGGCGGTATGTAGTTCTATGCTGTAGGGTGGAAAATTGTAATGTCCTGTCCGGTAATGAGGTTAGATAAAAACAGCAATGTCTAAGATAGTGTTGTAACATAATAGAGAGAACAAGCGAATAAAGTAACTACCGCCAATATGTCAAGAAATAATGAAATCCAAAACTTTAAATTCACACCATAGATAAAGAAAAGAGAAAAATAATCAAAGGTAAACTTTAAGTTAATAGCGTAGGAAATATTAAAACTAATTAGCAAAATTAAAACAAATCATTTACTTAGAGTAGTCGCTTGCTCTAACTATTGAGCTCGAGTTACATAAGAGTAATAATATGATAAAATGCACAAATAAAATTACCACGTATTCACCAAAAACAATTCAGCAAAAGTACAAAGGGAAAAAAATCAATTATGAAAAAAAAATTAATCAGTTCATAATTAAAAATAGAGATAATATTAAAAAACAATATTTATAGTCTGAGATCAGTAAATGCTTAATTTTTTAACATTAAATAAATTGGCTTAATCTGGCTAAAATAAACACAAAGTTAATTAATTACAAGGCATATAAAATAGTAAAAAAAGATACTCAAAGTATGATCACAATTATACAAAACTACCATGTGAAAAGGCATGATTTTCAGTTTGACACTGACTTTTTAATTCAATTCCAAGGCAAAAACAATAGTAAAAAAAAGGATTCTCCAAATATAATTACAAAAATACCAAACCACTATGTGAAAAGTCAGGATGTAATGCTTGACATTAACCTTTAAATAATAAATGAGCTAAAAGGATTCATAATTTCATTTTATAAGCCAGCATTTAGTACCTAAATATTGTAGTCGAACACACAAAAAAAAATATTACTGGAGCCAAACTGAAAGTAACGAGGCAATGAACATATCACGATGCTAAATAACTCTAAATTTTCCAATAATAAACCTAGAATGGAGCCCAAAGAAAGCATTCAATAAAAAATATTGTAGTACTATTACTAATAAATTAATTTCACTAAAAATTGAGAACATCGTGATACGCCCAGGAGGCAAATACACAACCAAAATATAGTGCAAACTACAATTGATAAGATAAGTACTATCAAAATTAACTCTTACTGATAACAAAGGGAAAATTAGGCACTGCAAGGTAGCAGATTTTAGAAACCCAGAAAATTACAAAAATTGCTAATCGATATTGACAAAAAAGAGAAACTAACCGCCCTAAAGCTTCAAAATACATCTTAATAATATTCTGAAATGGTTAATTATGCTTTAATTTCACTCGGTAAAAATCAATTTTGAGCTGAAATCTTTTAAAATTTAGAAATTCATGCAGGAGTGTTTTAATAACTGTTAATTTAATGTTCCTTAACCGATTTTCTGGGATCTAGACTAATTCCTTCGTTGATACGTGCAAACTGCCCAAAATCCCTGTTTCCACGTTAATCCCGGTAAAAAAAACTATAACTGCCAACCAGGCAAAACATACGGTACTCCAAGCCTCAACAAAATTACCAGGATAACTTACGACTTTCCATCTCAGAATCCCAAAAATTTGACAAATAAAAACTGAAACGGAAGTCTGCAGCTGCTTCGACCGAATCAAACTAGGAAAAAGTGAAATTCGTGGCAAAATAGTGTTGTAGAAACGACTCATTTACAGTAAATAAAAAATTGGTTATGAAAAATTTCAATTGTTTTGGCGAAAACAAACAAAAAGCACAGCATTCAGAAACACTAAAATCGAAAAAAATGGGATTGGCCAATTCCGTAAAAAAGGGGCGGAGCTTCCCGGCAACTATAACGAGCGAAATTCAGCTCGAATCTCTCTCTTATATTTTTGGCTTGATTCATACATCAACCGATTTTGAATGGCGAGGAGCTTAGTGTCTACGTGATAGAAAGTGAACTAGTAAGAGGTATATTGGTCGCCACCTTTTTGGGCACATCAAGAGGACCGTTAAGCTGTAACGCTAACGCAACGTTGGAGGGTAGATCTGTTAACGACGCCCTAACAAGAGATCGTAGAATATACTAGTGCTAAGTTTTCTTCTATTAAGCCGCCGAGGTTTATTCGTTAAGTAATCATATGAAAGAAATTCATAAAATTTACAAACTTGGCTGAAGAGCTACAGAAGGAAGGACTTAAGAATCAAGATTTGGCAAGAAAGTCTAAGATAACCTATTTTTATGCGCAAATTCGATAACGTAATGATGAGACTATACAGGAGATGAACTTTACTTCTATCGCGAAATTCTCGTAAATTTAACAATATACTTTTTCCTAAATCGTAAGCAAAACGATTTATCCGCGTTTCTACGCATGTTTTCTATGGATTGATATTCCATTTTTATAGACATTCTGAAAAACATTTTTTATCACAATTCCGATATCTCGGTAAACGTAAACTAAACGTTTATATTTTGTTCGGTAAAGTTTCTGTATTTTTAAACGGGTATTTTTCGAGGAGCTTTCACTAGAAATAAATCGCGTTTTATTTCTTCGGACTTTCATGAAAAACTCGTTAATCTTTTCGCGGGCGAAAGCCATAAACTTTTTTCAAATACCGATATTGGAACTTTTAAGTTGCTGCGTATGTAACTTGGACTTTTCGTACTGCCCGACTGCTAGTTATATCACCGCAAATTTGTTAGTAAGGCCATCGTCTATGATCCCCAATAGCGAAGTGCGAAATTTCCGCCGATGCGACAATGAATTTCGAATGCAAGTGAAAAATGCGATTCAAAACCGACTTAGACATTTTATTTACCGCTTGGGACACTGATTTTTAATTCGTTGCGGACACGTCACAGTGAAATTCAACAACACGTTTTTCTCGATTTGCGACTTTTCGCGATATATACTTCATCGACATTGAACATTGAAAAAACATTCATTCATATGCGACACTAGGTTTATTTTTTGGATGTCAATACCTAAATTAAGCGTTCATTTTATAACAATGCTGGATTTTGTAAATTAATCTTCACTATTAATAAAATTAATGCATTGTAAAAGATTACTTTTGTGCTAATCTTACGACAAGTCTTTGTCAAATAAATTAAAGGCTTATGGATAAATTATTAGAAAGTGTAACAATTAAGATATTTTGCCTAATGCAAAAGTAACTCAACAATTTTCCATATTTTCCTATTTGCAATTCATGATTTGTTGTATCTAAATACTTGATATTAACCGCTTTATGCTAATTAATTTTTAGTTTTATATTCATTTTTCAATACATGTTTTATACAGGGTGTTCGGGGACAATGTGGGAAATCTCCCGAATATGAAAAAAAACACGTGGAAAGAATACTACAAGTTCATAAACACTTTTTTCTTATAGGCCGACTCCTCCGACATATGAGCTCCCAAAAAACTGCAATGGAATCAAGTTTTTTACACATAATTCCTCAGCCAGCAAATTTCAATTTTTTTAATATGATGTATACCAGGTAACACCGTTAAATTTACTATCCAAGAAAATGTTGTGAATTGCCCCAAACTGCAAGGATAGACTAGCTGTAACACTAATGACCCCATATTTTATTATAATAAGAACTTTAGACAACGTTCTTTACATACCTTTAACTATTATAAATTCATCTCATGGTCCAATAATGCATTGCGGAGACAACGTAAAGAGATTGATATGGCTTATAAAAGGTACCTTGGTGATAATAATCTTAGTTCCAAAAAATGCTATAAGGAAAAACTGAAGGAGTACAGAACACATATCTCAAACGCCAAACGTGATTATATTGAACAAAATATCCGCGACTCGAAAAACACAACAAAAGAAGTATGGAAACAGGTGAACAAAAAACTAAAAGGAAATAATACTTCACATATAAATTTTATTGAGGCTGATAAGGGTACCCTCACAAGCAGCCAAGGCTTGGCGGATTATTTTGGCAAATATTTCACTACAATAGTAAAGGAAAAATTGAATAATCACTTTATAAATAATATCTCTACAGAATGTACGGTAGTTAAGTTTTCCATGACTAATTCTATGTTTTGCGAGCCGACAACACCAGAAGAAATCCTTAAAATTATTAATAATCTAAACAACACATACTCTTGTGGATCGGATGATGTGCCACGAAGAGTTGTCAAAAAGATTCCAAAATTCATAAATGAACCGCTATGTGCTTTAATAAACCAGTCGATTGGAGATGGCATTTTTCCGGATAGTCTAAAGCTGAATAAAACACTGGCTGTTTTTAAGACCGGTGATAGACACTTAGCCGATAATTATCGGCCAATAAGTATCTTGAGCGTATTTTCTAAAGTGTTCGAGTGTGTAATGCATGATAGGCTAACGAGTTATCTTTTCAAGTATAAAGTGATTACTAAGAGTCTACATGGATTTCAGACTGATAGGTCAACGGAGACGGCAGCGACAGAGTTTGTGTGTGTTTGGAGAGGGAAATGGATGGTAGGCGTCATGTCGCTGCTGTTTTCTTTGATCTCTCAAAGATTTTTGATATCATCAATATCAATTTTATTAGATATAAGCTTTCCAACTTAGGTATAAGGATGAGTGTGCTTGATTGGATTATTAGCTTTTTGTCTGATCGAAAACTGTTTGTTCTTTTAAATGACTGTAGGTCCAGTGAGTATGATGTTGCTATGGGTGTCGCTCAAGGTTCTGTACTGGGCTACTAATTTTTACTCTGTTTATAAATGATTTCACTTCTTATATAAGTAGGGATCTGGTGGTAAACTATGCGGATGATACCTCAATAGCTCTATCAGAAGCAACTCCTGAAGAACTTGGAGCATCCATTAAACAGGTCGTTAGTGACATGTCTAGCTGGTGTGAAAAAAAATAGGCTCATACTAAATGTAGATAAAACTAAATGTGTATATTTTAACAAGAATAACATAGCGATTCCAGGAATTTCGTGTGCCTCCTATAGCTATAGTTTTTGGGTCTAACAGTGGATAGCGGTACCACGTGGGAATTGCATATCGGGGAGGTTGCCAATAAACTCAATAGGGCATATTTTGCTCTTTTAACTTTACGACGTAACTTATCACGTACTACATTGCTGCAGGTATATTCACCGATGTCTTACCATGCAATTCTCTGGGGAGCTGTATCAAATACAGATATAGTATTTCTAATACAGAAAATCATGTAAGGATATTTTTAAGAATCCTAAAATACTAACTTTTGTATGTGTATATGTTTTTGAGTGTTGTCTTTACGTTAAAAGCAACATTAAACGTTTTAAAACTAGTTCCTCGTAATGAAAATGTTCCACAATACATCTCGCACAATACGACTCACTTTAAAAGATGTGTCAATTATCACCCTATTCGTATATAGAACAAACTTCTTCAAATTATCAAGTCAGCCAATAACTACAATAGCTTTAAGAATAAATTAAGAAAATGTTTAATTAGGAAGGGCTTCTACTCACTCGCGGAATATTTTGAAGATTCTTGAAGTGATACGATGGTTAACTTAAATTATGTTACCCGTTTTTGTTCTTTGTTTTTTTATAGGTAACTAGCTTTTAATTTTTAAGTATAGCTAGTGTTTCATGTATATTGTATAATTTTGATATATATCTGATCATATGACGTTTTCCGCATCAACCTTAACTGATGTTAAAGGTGAATAAATGTTTGACTTTGTTTGCTAATAGTGACAATAACTTTAAGGATAATTTTTTTAAAGTTCTCAAAATTGAAGGTGTGTTGCTGACGTTGTATGTCAACATTTTTATTATTTATTCCTGTAACTAGTTTTTAATTCTTTGACCTCCTCTTGCTAGTGTTATTTTACTGTATATTTTGGATATGTGATGTACCTAAGTGTAAATATGTTTGGATATGTGATGGACCTAAATGTCAATGTAAATTAATCTTAAAAGTGAATAAAGTTTATAAAGTATTGACTAAAAATTACGTACTCTACATTCATATCGCTAATTCTAATCGTGTCCGAAAGAAGGTCATTTTATTTACATTATGTATTTGGCGTATTTCGATAAAAGATACATCTTTGTTCCTTTCAAATATTCAACCTTCAACCTTATGATAAAAACATTCGATGCAAAATTAGAGTTGATCTCTTTAGTTAAAAACGATTAATTCTATGAATTGCAGTTTGGCCCAGGTTCGCAAAAAAATGCGCGTTTTATTTTATCGGCAGCAAAAACAAAGTATTGTTGTTGCAAACGTTGCTACATACGAACAAAATAAATATCCTGCATTTTAGAACCTGTCAACTTTTACATCGCTGACACACTGATTCTTTACTTGGATCTTGATTTACTGATTTTTGGATTTCGTGGTGAAATTAATTGTGGAATAATTCAAAACATGGAATACACATTTATTGAGTACGCAGATATCCATCAGATGTAGGGTCTTGCATCTTGCAATGCTTTGAAAGCAAGGAGATTATATCATGACAGATATCCTAATAGTACAATTCCAGATCAAAAAACATTTCAACAATTTGATCAACATCTGAAAGAGAATGGTAAGCAATTCCATTTAATAAGATAATATTATTAAATTTCTTCATAATTTTAGAAAATTTTGGGTAAATAAGTACTGATGCTGGTCGGGGAAGAACAGTACGTACGCCGCAATTAGAGGAAAATATTTTAAATGATATAGATGACACTCCTTCAACGAGCACTCGAAAATTATTAGCGCAATTTAATACGTCGAAAACAATAGTACATGAAGTTCTTCAAGAACAGCTCTTATCTCCATATCATTTGAAAAATGTGCAAGAACTGATTCCTGAAGATTGTCCCGTAGAATGCAGTTTGCAAACTGGCTATTAGATCAGCAACAAAATAATGTTAACTTCATTAGCACTATTCTCTTCACGGATAAAGCAGGATTTACCACAAATGGTATCATAAATGTACGCAACTCACATGAAAATCACAATGCAACTATTGTTTCGCATCATCAACATCAGTTCCAATCAATTAATGTACAGGGTGAGTCAACGATTGGATGAAGTAAGTTTGTGCCTTTTCGGTGAAATTTACAAAGAAACTATATTTATTGTTTGATACAGTTTATTTTTACGCAGGTTTCAAAAATATTTAGGACTCTACAGGGTGAGCCAAAAAACTAGGACAGCATAAAGTTGTATATTTTTAAATAGAACACCCTATATACGAATCGTATTTTCGATTTAGCTTATAATTTTAAATCTTTTTTATTAAGGGTTTACTATAACAAAACTTTATAGATTCTGAGATAATTAAGTTTAAAGAAAAAAAGTCACATTTTCAAGCATCAATTCAATCCTAAATAACGTTTTCAATTTTGTGACAAATATATTCAAATTTGGAATTTAGCAAGGCCAAGGACAAGTTAATATAATTTTTACCTAATATTTGCAATAAAAGCTACAGGGTGTTGAACACATCGGCTCAAATTTGAACAAGTTTAAATGAATAAATATCTTTTTATTTAAATGGTACACCCTGTATATTTTCATGTTATTTAATAGAGTAATAAAAACCCTAAAAGTTTTGTTCAATATATCCTATACCTATTTATAATAGTTTTTGAGATATTTCAGTTTTTCTTATTTTCCATACTTTTTTACAGAAATAGTCTTCATTATCATAATAGCCATGTAAAATAATAAAAAGAAACTACAGAAACAAACAGAATATGGTTGAATATGATGAAATACATTATTCGTTATATTACAACGGCAATAGTTTAATTAAACATAATGTGAAAAAATTAACACAACAATAACGACAAGGCAAATACATATTTACTTTTATACTAAATTGAAACAAAAAAATTACCTATTAAATACTGAGATTAATTATTTCTTTTTAATAAGTGTTCGAATAAACGACCCTCTTGTGCAATGCACAAATTTAGTCTTTTTTGCAGATTTTCTCGGACCCTGGACAAAATTAGTGGCGTTATTATTCTACAGGTATCCCTAATCCTGTTTCGCATATCTTCCACTGTTGTTGGTGGATTAACATACACCTTGTTTTTAATATAACCCCATAGGAAGAAATCTAATGGGGTGATGTCGCAAGACCTTGGTGGCCACTCAATGAAACCCCCACGTCCAATCCATTTTTGCGGATATCGTTGGTCCAAAAACGCACGAACTTCACGATGGTAATGCGGAGGCGCACCATCGTGCTGGAACCACATACTGTCGAGCTCATCCCTATCGAGACCTTGAAGCAGTTGGGGTAGTTCTTCTTGTAGAAAGTTCAGGTAACTATGGCCATTTAGTGGTTCATTAAAAAAGTGGGGTCCAATACTTCGATTATGATGAATACCACACCAAACATTTAATGACCAGTGGTTTTGATGTTGCACCTCTCTAATCCAAAATGGGTTTTCTGTGGCATAATAATGCATGTTGCGTCTATTTACGGCACCGTTACTTCTAAAAGTAGCTTCATCACTAAACATTACCTTGCATAATAAATTTGGATTTAATTGAATCTCCGCATTTATTGTACGACAAAAGTTTACGCGACTTTCAAAATCCTGTCCATGCAATTCTTGGTGTAATTCCATGTGATATGGATGATACCTATATTTATATATATACGATTAGCGGTGGATTGTGATGTTTCACATAATGCTGCTAACTGACGGCTACCAATATAAGGATTTTCCTGAACATTTAACAATACTTGTAGTTCTTTTTCTTCATTAGTTACTGGTTTGTTGACCACTTTACGTTTTGGATAATCAACAGTACCAGAAGAATCAAATCTTTGCATTAAGTTTTGAAAAGTATGGGTATTAGGCTGGCGTCTATCAGGATACTTCATTTTGTAAATTCTTTGAGCAAGAAGGCAATTTTTTTGAGCCTCTCTTATTGTATAAATCATATCTATTAACCCATTCTTTGGAAAATTGATTTTACAATATAAGATGAATGCAAAAAAAACCAAACTACACTACATAAAAACCAAAAGAAGCGATTGCGGTTATAAATTTGACACACAGAAAAATGTTCTTTTACATTATTTTTGCCATGGCTACTATGATAATGAAGACTATTTCTGTAAAAAATTATGGAAAATAAGAAAAACTGAAATATCTCAAAAACTATTATAAATAGGTATAGGATATATTGAACAAAACTTTTAGGGTTTTTATTACTCTATTAAATAACATGAAAATATACAGGGTGTACCATTTAAAAAAAAGATATTTATTCATTTAAACTTGTTCAAATTTGAGCCGATGTGTTCAACACCCTGTAGCTTTTATTGCAAATATTAGGTAAAAATTATGTTAACTTGTCCTTGGCCTTGCTAAATTCCAAATTTAAATATATTTGTCACAAAATTGAAAACGTTATTTAGGATTGAATTGATGCTTGAAAATGCGACTTTTTTTCTTTAAACTTAATTATCTCAGAAACTATAAAGTTTTGTTATAGTAAACCCTTAATAAAAAAGATTTAAAACTATAAGCTAAATCGAAAATACGATTCGTATATAGAGTGTTCTATTTAAAAAAATACATCTTTATGCTGTCCTAGTTTTTTGGCTCACCCTGTAGAGTCCCAAATATTTTCAAAATCTGCGTAAAAATAAACTGTATCAAACAATAAATAAAGTTTCATTGTTAATTTCACCGAAAAGGCACAAACCTACTTCATCCATTCGTTGTACCTGTACAGGAAAAATCATTGGCAATTTTTTGATTGGACCATTCGTATCGTCGGCACGACTGAATGGAATACTTTATCTGGAGTTCCTCCAGAATGCTTTTCACGATTTAGTTGAGCACTTGCCAAAACATGTACTACATGCACGATGGGGCACCACTTCATTTTAGCGTTGCTGTGCGGGAGGACCTGTATAACGTCTATTCAAACCATTGGACAGGTAGAAGAGAACCTATTGCTTGGCATCCTCGATCTCCAAACCTAACACGGTAGGATTTTTACTTGTGAAGACACCTCAAAACCTTGCTGTATCCCACTCCAGTCGAGAATAGGGAGGAACTTCTACGGAGAATCAAGTTTCATTGAAATCAAATAAGGAACAATGCTGAATTAATGTGGCGAGTACAGCAGTCCTCAATTCGTCGTGAAGGCAATTATATCAGACTTCACGGAGCCCATGTTGAATCATCTTACGAAGTTTCAACTAAGCAGTTAATATTTTATTGAAACTATGACGGGAGAAAATTCCTCTTTTTCATATTCAACCCGACAGAAGTTAGGGGACTAACAATGTAAATAAAATTACGGACTATCAATGCAATACAAATATTGTCTCAAGTTCTTATCATACAGGGCGTAAAAAATGGAGTCATGAATGTCACAGCAAGTCCATTGCTGTGAGTAATTCACAACACTTTCTTCGATAGTAATTTGAAGGATTTTACCTGGTATACATCATATTAAAAGAAATTGAATATTCCATTGCAGCTCTTTGGGAGCCCATATCTCCGAAGAGGAGGCCTTTATGAAAAAAGTTTACATAAACTTGTAGTATTCCTTTCACGTGTTTTTTTTTTCATATCGGAGAGATTTCGCACATTTTCCCGGACACCCTGTACATCACTTTATTTTTAATCATTTTCATGACATAAAAGCCAGCAATGCCAATGATGAATTACTAAAATTATTATTTTATAATATTCACAGTGGTTCAAAATTAACTAAATGAAATAAAATTAAATTATCCACTTGAAGTTTTTATTTTAGATACATTCAAAAACCACTAATTTACATGACAAACAAACAAATTCAGTTGGTTTTAAAGTTTATCCTTCAGTTCTACTTTTCTTTAACTTTCCTATTACTTATATGAATTTATCCTATCACAAATTATCTGAGAGGTCACGAACCACTGTGTGTTTCCATTTATTTAATATTTAGATAACACATTTAGTTTAACTAGTTCGAGCGCGTGTTCTCGAATAACCGCAGTGCACCATATACAGACACTTTAAGTACACGTCGATATTTTTGAATCATTTTAAGAATGGTTTTAAAATTTAGTAATTTTATTTTATTGTTAAGCCTTTTATTAAATTTATGTCCACCAGTTTGTTGTAAATTTAAAACATTAAAAGTATTTGTCATTTCATTAATTCCGATTATTACAGGTCTATGTCTTTTATCTCAGCTATATTTTATTTATTTGAATAAAATTATAGACTCAGTGCCAGCAATAACAATTCTACTTCTTACAAGATTTATTTGCTCGAATAGTATTAACATAATAATATCAATAAAACTTTTTTCATATGAAAAAATATCTAATTTAGTAGATATAGATATGTTGAAAATGCTAACTAGTGACGAACAAGACAAAGAACGAAATAAGACCTTCGTCAAGATTTTAATTACTGTTTGGAGTTTTCTACATATTATGATGTTTCTTGTGATATATATTGAGGAATTCTTTTTAACTGAGTACTCATCAATGTTACTAGGATTTAATTTTTTTACAATTCGGAAGCTGGCTGCTCTTTCAGTTGTATGTTTAATTACTTGGGAAATTAAGGATAAATTAAAAACAATTCATAGGAAATTGATGCAATTTAAAAATTTAGGAGAAATTGTGCAATACCAAGAACAACTGGATACGTTACACGGTTATGTCAACGATGTTAACGATACTTTCGGTATGATAATGGCAATATCTGTTATTTTCTGCATCACTATTATTTTGGATACCAGTGTATGCTTTATAGCTCCGATTTGTCGTAATATAAAATTATGGTCGTGGACAAGACTACTACAGTTACTGAGTTCTATAGTAAGTTACATAGTCATTAACAGAAAAAGTAGTAAACAGAAATTATTTTATATACTCCAGAGAATTAAAGTTGAAATTTTATTTAAAATCATAAAAAAAAAAATTTTTTACTTAAAAATAATTTTAAATTGGCACTTTCAGCCTATATATGTACTGATGTTATCTATCAAGTAGGCGGATCTATTTACTTGTTTTAAAAGTATATTCATATTAATGGAGTTTATTTTCTCTCGCGCATTATATATATATATATATATATATATATATATATATATATATATATATATATATATATATATATATATATATATATATATTTCTTTTTTGTTATCATCGACCGTACCTTAATAATTTTGGAAGGAGTTTATCGGATTGCGGTCTGTAGGATAAATAATTAACTCATTTTCTTTTTAATACTCAATATTTCGACATTTATTTCATGTATTCTGCTGGAGTAAAAAACAAAAAGTCAAACAAACACAAACGGTTAAACTAATATGTAATTAAAATATATACAAATTAGAGTTTCCTTCTACGGAATCAACCCTAACACTCAACATCGTACGAAGTGTAAACATCCAATAAACATTTAGGTTTGTATTTTTATATAGTGATACATCATTGTTATTAACGAGACGAAAAAGAATTTTTTCCGATAACAAATTTTTTTTTCTTTTGAGGTAGTATATACAGATTAGATTAAATTTAAAATATTACAGTAGATGTTGCTAAGTTGGTTAGTATCAGATTTGTAGTTTATGGTGTTTTTTGTTTTTTTAATATGATACATTTCTAGGAATAGACGACTTTTATAATTGTTTTGATGTTCTAAAATTTTTATGTTGTTATAGTCAAAGTGATGGCCTTTATTTAAATAGTGTTCATTCAGAGCACACGTGTTTTTTCCCAATCGGCAATCGCTTTTGTGTTGGGTAACCCGTAGTCTGAGCCACTATCCAGTTTGACCCACGTAACAACCCTGGCAACCCAAACAAGACATCTTATAAATTACATTATTGTTCATTAACAGGGGTGTTCTATCTTTAACTTTAGAGAATGTTACCAGTTTTTATTATGTTGTAATTAGCTATTTGTATTTCAGGAAAACTTTTAAACAGTGACGTAGTGGATTGTGTGAGCTTGTCTATGTATGGTAACTTTTTATATTTATATTGTATTGACGAATCTTCGATTGGGTCCTTGTATATGTTAGAGTTGTATATGAGTTTGTTGAAGATGTGTCTAGGATAACCATTATTTAAGAAGATGTTGAAAAGCTCCCTCAAATTATCCTTTTTAAAAGTTTCATCGCTAATATGAACAATTCTGTTTTACATGGCGATAACGGTGTTAAATTTTTAAGTTTTTGGATGATTTGAGAAATAATTCAAAAATCTACCGAATGCAGTCGGTTTCATATACCAATCAAGAATTATTCTATTGTCCGACGTTCAAATTACCGTTACTTGAGATAAAAATAGCTAATTACAACATAATAAAAACTGGTAACAGAAATGTGCAGCCGAATATTGAATAAACAGATCACTTTCAGTGGGCATTTTTCCTCAAATACTGAAGCAGGCGGCAGTGACGCTAATATATAAAAAGGATGATCCTTACAACCCAGCCAATTACAGGCAAATATCCATACGGAGTGTATTTTCTAAGGTATTTGAAAAAATAATATACGAAAATGTGGCAAATTTCTTTAACCAGAATTCAATTATTACTCCTTGCCAACATAGTTTCAGACAAAACAAATGCATCGAAACAGCATGCTGTGATTTATCTCAGTTATTTTAAGCACTAAAAGATTAAGACTTCGTAGGTAGGGGTCCATCCCCTGAAGCCCCCACGCGGTGTTGCTAGATTGTCCACAATTTCCCTAAACTTATATGTCGCATAGGTACATCCTTATATCTGCTTTCCAATCAACCAAACATGTTGGTGTTCTCTAGATTTTGCTTCATAGGACAATTTACAGATCAGTGTAAAGGTTAGGTATAAATTATCAAAATAACACGTTAATTTGGCGTAGAGGATTTTCATGCAGAACAGTGTTATTAAACAGTGCCAACTATCATGGCTAGTTTTGTATTTATAATTTTTAATACCTTTTACCCAGAAATGTCTGAAATTCCTTGGTCATCAGAAAAGAAAAGGAACTGTCACACATAAAAAGGGCCCTCCAACAAAACAGCTACAAGACACCAACAATAAATAAGGCAATAAAATTGCAACAAAAACCAACGCAAGAAACAAGACCACCTGCCGAGGATAGACAAATCACTATACTTCCTTACATAAAAGGCACAACAGACAGGATCGGCAGATTACTCCGGAAACACAACATATCTACAGCCTACAAACCACATAAAACAATAGGCTCTTCTTTAAGAAATCCAAAAGACAAAATCAGTCTAGAAAATCAAGGCGTATATAAAGTCTCATGTGGCACCTGCAACAAAACATACATAGGCCAGACCAACAGAAGAATATCAGCTAGACTAGAAGAACATAAGCTCGGTATAAGAAACAAACAGACAACATCGGCGCTTTTTCGACACCAGCACGAGACAGGACACAAAATTGATTTTGACACCGGCCAGCAAATCGCTAATATAGGACACTACAAGGCAAGATTGATTCGTGAATCCATCGAAATTGAAAAGAACGGCACTCTGAACAAGAGAGACGATGCACTGAATCTGCCCTCTACTTGGAAAACTCTCTTCAAGCGGGACCATGGTACCGACACGCGTGCCACGCTTAAACTGACACCAACGGTGGCGCTCGAGAGGGAGGCGAAGCCAACGCCAACCAACCGCTACTATCTGCGACCGCGTATAAAGCACGCTGCACGCTGACTTTTCTTTCAGTTGATCTACAACCACCAAGCACAGAAGATGCCAAATGGGATTTTGTCGAAACGTCTGCAAATTTCTACAGGAAACCAAACCAACGAACGGATGTATTCCCGGATTAATACTGAATCACATGTTACCATCCGTGAAACACTATGCAACAACATATATATATATATATATATATATATATATATATATATATATATATATATATATATGGCATCGTCAGATATATAGATACCTAATTAGATATGGATGAAGTACTAAACGCAATAGATTCCCCAAGGAAGGTTATCAATGCGAAGAAAATGAACCGCAAAGTCATACACGAACAACAAACGGAGTATGTTCCTACGGGGACAGTGTTATTTACTTTTGAAGGTACATTACTGCCTAAATTTATAAATATATTTTATGTTCCCATGCCAGTCATTACATATATACCACCTGTTACCATCTGCTTCTCTTGTTTTAAATATGGACACACTAAAACCCAGTGTAAGGGGAAGGAAAAATGCTCAAATTGTGGAAGAGAAAAACATCAGGAGGAATACTGCATGACAAACTGTATACACTGTCAAAGTAAAGAACATAAATCGCATTCAAAATCATGTCCAGAATTCACCAGACAAAAAAATATCAAATCCATTATGGCATATGAAAACATCCCCTACGTAGATGCTCAAGAAAGATTTCCAAAAACTACCCAAAATAACAATAGATTTGTATCGCTTTCTCAGGAATTCCCACCCATTTCGAGTAAAAACACTTCAAATATAACCACAGTTAATCAAAGACAACAGAACTATCAACAATATAATGCAAATAATAAAAGAACGTTCACCCAAGCTTTGGGAGCAGTTCCCAAGCGGAAAGCAGTGGAACAAGGAGGATATGATAAAGTAGGCCATAATAATCAACTCTTCTATTCGAATGGTAGATTACCAGAAAACAGGTCACAAAATATAATTGAGAGCGAACTTACCTATAACACAGTGGTCAGACCGATAGAAACTTCAAGAAAACCTAAAGAAGATAATTTAAATGATAGTGACAAAAAAGATTTTATGCAAGAAATGTATAACTCCTATTCACAACTTCCAGAATTAAATAAACAAAAATTAAGAGACCTTATATGGTCAAACGAAATTATGAAATCAAAAGAACATGACAGAGATAAAGAACAATCAGACAGCCAGCCATATAATAGAGTTAATAGGATTATTTAAATTAATTAAAAATATGTCTAGAGTAATACAATGTAATATTTGTAGTTTCAACTCAAATTTATAATATAATTGTATAATTAAAGATAGTAACAATTATCAGTAATATTTTCTGTTACAGCTGACCATCTCTCTTCACCCTCTTTACCTTCATTTACCTGGGTATATGTTATCCGAGGCAACATTTCGGGGTGTGTAAGTCGCTATGCTATCACTTCGGAGCGTGAAAAGTTTGCTCCTTTGTTGTGTTGTCCAGTACTAATTTCCAACACCAATCGTTTGTAGCAGTAAAAGTGAAAAAAATGGATGTTTATCATCTCATAGAATTCTCGTTTTTTATTATGATTTTCGGTTCTTAAAATTTTGGTTTTTTCAAAGTTAAATTTATGGTTAGTTTCCGTCATGTGGTTAGTTAGGGCTGTTTTATTTTTTTTCTCAAATTTATGTCCATTAACTTTATTTTTTATATAATGGCTTGTTTGCTTTATATACACCGAATCACAGTTGTTGCATGGAATTTCATATACGACATTACTCTTTTTGTCATTTGGAATTTTTGTTTTTAATTTGGAAAAATTTTTTTTCAGTAAGTTAGGAGCTTTGTAATATAGTAATATTTTCCTTTTTAAATATATTTTGTATGTTATACGAAAGCTTTGGGATGAATGGAATCGTTAGATATTTTTGGGTATTATTTTTGTTTCTTTTTATGAAATTACTACCTTTATTACAAAATCTGTTTAGTTTCTTTTTAAATATTACCTCAACTAGGTTCTTTAGGTAATTCTTTTTTAGTTGTGCTTCCTTTGCTTATTTAATGGCATTTGATCGAAACTGGAGATCAGTTAATTCAATTGCACGATCGGCAAGACTAAGTATCACAGCTTCTTTTTGAGATACAGCCACCTTTAAGTATATTATCCTTATCTATTAATGCGAGAAGTAAAAACACTATTGAAAAAAGTTAAGCTTCCGGCATACAAGTTCAGTATGATTTATAATTTTAAAGTGTTTTGTTCTGTCTCCGTTTCGTTTTATTTTGATGTGAGAGTTCAAATTAAGGTAGGATTAATTTTTAATTAATATCTATAATAGTAGGATGTTCAAATGTAATATTTTCTTGCAGTATTTGAATGTACAATGTTTGAAAAAGGCTAGGGAAGTTCCAGCCGAAACGTTACATTGACGTGTGAATATATGTTCCAAACTAGGAAAACTTTTTTGTTGTATTTTAATTATAAAAAAAAGGACTGAAAAACCCTATATATATATATATATATATATATATATATATATATATATATATATATATATATATATATATATATATACATATATATATATATATATATATAGATATATATATATATATATATATATATATATATATATATATATATACATATATATATATATATATATATATATATATATATATATATGTATATAAATATATATATATATATATATATATATATATATATATATATATATATATATATACATATATTTATATATAAATATATAATACGTTTTAAGTGTTTTTATTTTGAACGAAGCGATTAACACTCGCAAGACAAAACGAAACTTTTGGCCCTAATTTAAAATGAAATATTTTGTTTCAGCTTCATATATTGTTCCTAACTATTGTTGGAGAACAGTTATCAGTAGAAGCAGGAAAAACAGTTAAGATCTGTCATAGAGTTGTGCAAAGAGCAAATCAATTTTTTGTTGGTCGGGAACGCCAAGAAATAAGTGAAAAACTGTACGCTATGGCTGTCGAGGCCTCCCAGCGGAACACAAAATTAAGTGCGGCAGGATTTTTCGCCGTGGATCATTCGATGATACTTTTTATTTTTAGTAATGTTTCTGTTTATTTAATAGTGATATGTCAGGTATTATCTGCCACGTCATCTTCTAATTAAAACTTTTAATGCACCACATTTAAAAAAGTATTAACATTGTGGTGTGCAAACCTACATATTAGCCTTATAACTCACATTGCACATGGAGTGTTGTTCTATATGTAATGCATGAAGCACAATTGTATCGTTATGATGTTACAGCTCCTGGGGAATCCAATTAGTTAAATCGAATATTCATGATGTAAACGTAATTAATACTTAAATAATATCTAGAAAAATATAGAAAAAAGAACAGGTACTTTCATTAAATTGTGATGTGAAAAAATAGGTTATTCATTGTTATAAGCGAGATATTAACACACTGCACAATATACAATCACGAAATTTTCGGAAAAAGTTGGCAACACTCTGTAGGCACCCACTAATTTTTCAAAATCCCCACTTAAAAATGGTGAAAAAGATAAAATTACCATTGGATAAATTTGTCGATATCTCTTGATTAAAGAGAGATATAGATTTGATTGGGTTTTGAAAAGATAGCTCATAACAATATCTTAAAACTAATTTCTTCACAGGTAATGCTAACACTAGTATAAAATATTTATTACTTTGATATCATAAATAAAAGCAGAATAATAGCTAAAAAAGTAAATTAATTATTACTGCGTAGTATATTAGCCTCCCAAAACAGTTCCTCACGAACTCCTATCCTCTACCTCTCCCTTTCCTTAGGTAGATGGACCCAAAAACGTCAGCTATTTCAATTATAAAGCGAAAACTGCATAAACTCACGGACAAGTACCTCCGAGGAAGCGTAAAGACTAATTACTTTTATTGACCAGATGTTGTTCATTATTTATACCATTTTTCAATTATTTGAAAATTATAATAATGTACAGGGTGTCCAGGAAAATCTCCTGGATATGAGAAAAACACATGAAAGGAATACTACAAGTTCATATAAACTTCTTTCGTATAGGCTTCCTGTTCGGAGATATGGGTTCCCAAAGAGCTACAATGGAATCAAGTTTTTTACACATAATTATTGAACCACCAGGTATATTTCAATTTTTTTAATATGATGTATACCAGGTAAGACCCTTCAAATTACTATCCAAGAAAGTGTTACTTACAGCTGCATGGACGGACTAGTTGTGACACTCATGACACCACTTTTACGCCCTGTATAATAAGAACTTTTAACAACATTTTTTACATATCTTTAACTATTGACTAGAAATTAAGTATTCTTTATTCATGTCGCTAATCCTGTTTCCGGAAAAACGTCATTTTATTTACATCATGTATTTGGCGTATTTCGATAAAAGATCCATCTTTGTTCATATCAAATGTTCAACCTTCAACTTTATGATAAAAAAAATCGATCCAAAATTAGAGTTTACCTATTTACTTAAAAACGTCTAATTCTGTTAATTGCATTCGACCTAGGTTCGCAAAAAAGTGCGTTTTATTTTATCGGCACCAAAAACATACGAACGAAATAAATATCCTGGATTTTAGAACGTGTCAACTTTCACATCACTGACACATTGATTCTTTACTTGGATATTAATTTACTGATTTTTGGATTTCGTGGTGTAATTATTTGTGAAATAATTCGAAATATGGTATACACGTTCATTGAGTATGTACATATGCATCTGATATATGGTCTTGCAATCTTCAATGCTTTGGAAGCCAGGAGATTATATCACGAGAGATATCCTAATCATATTCTTCCAGATCAGACAATATTTCCACGATTTGACCAAAGCCTAAGGGAGAATGGTAGGCGATTCCATTTAATAAGATAATATTATTAAATTTCTTCATAATTTTAGGAAATTTTGGGAAAAGAAGTACTAATGCTGGTCGGGGAAGAACAGTACGTATGCCGCAATTAGAAGAAAATATTTTAAATGCTGTAGATGACACTCCTTTAAAGAGCACTCGAGAATTATCAGCACAGTTTAAATACTTCGAAAACAATAGTACAAGAAGTTCTTCATAAACAGCTGTTATATCCATATCATTTGAAAAAAGTGCATGAACTGATTCCTGAAGATTTCCCCCTTAGAATGCAGTTTGCAAACTGGTTATTGAATCAGCAACGAAATAATGTAAATTTCACTATTCTCTTCAGGGATGAAGCAGGATTTACCAAAAATGGTATCATAAATTTACACAACTCACATGTATGGGCTGATTAAAATTCTCATGCAACTATTGTTTCACGTCATCAACATCAGTTCCAACCAATTAATGTCGGCAGGAATCATTGGCAATTTTTTGATTGGACCATTCGTATTGCCCGCACGACTGAATAGAGAACTTTATTTGGAGTTCCTCCAAAACGCTTTTCATGATTTAGTAGAGCGCTTACCACTGGAAATTCGTCGAAACTTATACTACATGTAAGATGGGGCACCACCTCATTTCAGCGTTGCTGTGCGGGATCACCTGAATAATGTCTATCCAAATCGTTCAATAGGTAGAGGAGGACCTATTGCCTGGTCTCCTCGATCTTCCGACCTAACGCCGTCGGATTTTTACCTGAGAGGACACCTCCAAGCCTTGGTGAATTCCACTCCAGTCGATAATAGGGAGGAACTTATACGGAGAATCACGTTCCATTGTGATCAGATAAGGAACAATGCGGAGTTAATGTGGCTGGTAAAGCAGTCATCAATTCATCGTGCCCACGAGTATATCAGACTTTACAAAGCCAATGTTGAGTCTTCTTACAAAGTTTTTATCTAAGCAGTTAGTTTAACTTTTTATTGAAACTATGGTGACAGGGGAAAATTCCTCTTTTTCATATTCAACCCGACAGAATTGAGGAGACTAACAGTGTAAATAAAATGATGTTTTTTCAAAAACTGTTAGGATTAGCGACATGAACGAAGAGTAATTAATGTTTAGTCAATAACGAATGATATGTAAAAAAACGTCGTACAAAGTTCTGATCATGCAGGGCATAAAAAAATGGGGTTATGAGTGACACAACTAGTCCGTCAATGTCGCTGTGAGTCATTCACAACACTTTCTTGGATAATAGTTTAAAGGGTATTACTTGGTATACATCATATTAAAAAAAAATGAAATATACCTGTTGGTTTAATAATTATATGTAAAAAACTTGATTCCATTGCAGCTGTTTGGGAGCCCATATCTCCAAAAAGAAGACCTATACGAAAAAAGTTTATAGGAACTTATAGTATTCTTTTCACGTGTTTTTTTTCATTTCTGAGAGATTTCTCACATTTTCCCGAACACCCTGTATAATGAAGTGAATATTTGAAAAGATAACTAATTAACAACTGTGATGATTCAAAAGACACTAGTCGGAATATCTTGGCTTAATGATTTATTCACTAACGTTCTTTTTTGACATTCAAAGAAATATACTAAACGGAAATCCATTAAAATTTTTCTAGGAGTCGGCACAAATGTACACCATGAAGTTAATTACCCAATTTTTGTGATTTAAGATGAATGATTTCCCTTAATTTAATATTTCATTGAAATATTCACACTGTAGCAGGGACGAATCCAACCTTTATCTCTGGAGAGGGGGGAGGGCGATATCACAAGGTAAAGAAAGGCTCGAAATTACTTTTACTCCATTCGTATACAAGACAGTATAGTACTATGACAAGCGAAAATGAATTATTGGCAGTTGGAGGGAGGAGTCAGCGACATCCAAGCCGTAATGCAACAGGCCAATAAGTCGATTTTTTCTGAATTTAAGGCTCTTGGAGGATTTGCCCCTGCAATGTAACGGATTACTTTGATTCTACTGCATTATTGACAAATTGCATGTGGTTATTAATTATACCTAATATTTTTGCGCTTAGACTATTAACTGATTTGTTAAATAAGATTAAAATAATGGTATTTCACTGGAACGTATGCACAAAAGGCACGTGAGAATCGAGATCAATAAAACTTTATTGGCTTTCTTTCTTTAAATCCTGGGGAGTCTTGACTATCGGCGAAGTCGCGACGCTGGTGAACTGCCAGTGGCCTTTTGGTGAACATAACAAACCAACTTATTTATGATTTTTTGATGTAAACATTTCATAACGATATTTAGATTACACTTGAATTGAAAACACTTAATTATTTAATCAGTTTTGTAGGTTGTATTGTGATTTAGAAATATTTAATAAAAATTTATTTAAGTAGCGTCTTTATTTTTATTATAAAAGTGTAAAACCATTCGTTATATTTTGTGTAAACACCGACAATTATTTTTTATCTTTTAAGGAAGTTTTGGCCTAACTTCTAATAAAATTTAATAAATCTATAGAATTTTATATAAATTAAAATAAAAATAATGCCTTATAATTTAGTAATGGTTATTTTTTTGTATTTTTGTGAGTCTAGAAAAGTCAAATAAAATTTATAAAATAAAACATAAATATTTTTAAAAACATTTCAAATTTCATCCGTAAAATTTTTATGGAAATTAATATATATATATATATATATATATATATATATATATATATATATATATATATATATATATATATATATATATATATATATATATATAAATTTAAATGCAAACAGTAAATGCAAACTTCGTTCCATCATATCCTTTCTGTGTTAGAGGTTGCACAGTTTGAATAAATTGCTACAGAACACAATCCATCCTATTCCACCACCATCGAGATAATGACCTGCCTGTACCACCATACGGAGAAGAAAGTCAAAACTTACCCTCCCCTCCACAGTGATAAGGCAGAGGTACATGTTTCGTCTCTAGTACACTCATCAAGGTACCGACATGCATCTGTCTGTGCAAAGGACATATCGGAAGGAAGCATACAACACTGAATGCAGCTTCGCCGACCTCCCGCCGAATGGCGTATATATGTTTATGCGGTTTGTATGGATTCCTCCGTGTGTGCACTTACTGTTCGCATTTAACTTCATTTATACACGGAGTTGCATCTAGTTGTACGTTTGCTGAATGTGATTTCAGCACTACAACGCATAATGTGAATATATCCACCGCTATTGCATCTCACTCGGAGGAATCCGTATAAACATCATAAACATATATACGCCATCCGGCGAAAGATCGGCCGCGTTCAGTGTTGCATGCTGATGAGTCTAGTAGAGACGAAATATGTACCTCGGTACGGTGGTACAATCAGGCCGTCATCTCGATGCTGATGAAATAGGATGGATTGTGTTCTGTAGCAAATTATTCAAACTGCGCAACCTCTAACACAGAAAGGATATGATGGAGAGAAGTTTGCATTTACTGTTCGCATTTAACTTCATTTATACACAGAGTTGCATATAGTTGTACATTTGTCGAATGTGATTTCAGCACTACAATGGCATAATGGGGATATATCCACTGTTATTGCATCTCACACGTAGATATATATATATATATATATATATATATATATATATATATATATATATATATATATATATAAGGTGCGACATTTATCTTAAGATAACGGATTTTCTCGATTATCTCGGTGGAATCACATTTTTTCGAAAAATGTTTTATACAAAAATTATAGGGTGGTAAGGGGGCTAACTAATAATTGCCTTGAAAATTACCTTGACCCTTGCCTTCAAGGTTAATTGAAGGTTAACTTCAAAATTTTAAATAGGACCACCCAATTTTGACCACGGGAATGAGAAAGGCGGAAAATTTAACCATCGAATATGACCTTTATCTCAAGGTTAAGGTCAAATACCAAGGGCAGTTCAACGTCAAAACAAAAAGATCGCAGTATTTCGTGAAATGTTTCCTACAAAAGTTGTTAGATGGCGGGGGCTATGTGGTAGTGACCTTGAAAATAACCTTGAACATAGCCTTCAAGGACACTTGAAGTTCAATTTCAAAATTTGGAAAGGAAACCACCAGTTTGACCCTAGGAAATGGAAAGGCTGATCAATTTTACACTAATTTCATCATCAGATGTGTCCATGATCCCAAAGGAAAGATAAACTTATCATGTTCAGTTTGCAAATCGAACGAAAAAAAATAATAAAAGCTTTCTTTTTACATAATTTACGAAAGTTTACTGATGCTTTTAAGTGGTATGAAATGTGAAAGAAAACTTCAACTGTAAACTCCTATCACTTTTCAACTATTCACATCAATAGTTACTCATTTATCACTTTTTGCAAATGATATACATTAGATGACCAATTGATTACAGCACGTGTTAAAAAGAACATGGATTTTTAATATAAACTTTTCAAACTTATTTATTTTACGAATCCTTAACAAAAGAAGTAGTTATTGTAACTTAAAATTATGTTTCATATGTAAGTCTGTAAAACGGAGAATTAGGATTATTTATCATTTTAGCTAAATGATTCTTTTAATTTAATTTTTTGGTAATTTTATTTGATTTAATTTCAATTTGAGTTTTTTTTCTGCGTTCACTTAATAATACCTGTAGGGAAATGCCCTAATTCTCCTACACAATCGCGTAGTATTCTCCTAGTGCACTCTTCCATAAACCGCTGGACCCAAATTTAGTCTTTGTAGCACCAAATTCAGGATTTGTTCTTGTTATTTCGAAAGGCCATTTGTTGCTTATAAAGGAAAAACAACAGCACACGTTTAATAAAATAATTAAACTTTTAAAACTAAAATATACAATAAATTTGTACTTCCATACGTTACAAAACTTATTTACAATCCTTTAAAATAAAGTAAGTTTTGATAAACCCAAAATTAGAGCGAGAAAAATCAAAATATTGCACGAGAGAGAATTGCGAAAATGTGATAGTGAAATCTCAAAATTTATGTTATCGGGTAAGAAATCAAACAGAAAGTGCTCAAGTCACTGGTAGGTTGCGAACAAATCGCAACCATTGACGTTTTCGGAAGCACGGTGATTGGTTGTTTATTTCATACTTCTCCTTGGACGGGAAAATCCTGCAGATCAAGATCAACGTTATTTTCAAGGTCACTACCACTTAACCCCCGTGCCACCCAACAACTTTTGTATAAATCATTTTACGAAATGCAGCGATCTTTTTGTTTTGACTTTGAAATTGCCTTGATATTTGACCTTCATTTAGAACTCAAGGTCATATTCGATGGTAAAATTTACCGCTCTTTTCATTCCTGGGATCAAAATTGGGCTGTGCTATTAAAAATTCTAAATTTGAAATTCAAATGACCTTGAAGGACAAGGGCAAGGTCATTTTTACTACTAGTTAGCCTCCCTGGCAGTCTATAATTTTTGTATCAGACATTTTTCGAAAAAATGTGATCCCACCGAGATATTCCGTTGTCCCAAGATAAATGCCGCACTCTATATAAAGTGACCGATTTTAAAAGACGTAGGGAAGGCCTAAATCAAAGGGGAAATTAAATAAAAACCTTTCATTTGACCTTGGGCTTGACATTCTAGGGCATTTCAAGCTCAATTTGCTTTTTTAAATAGAATTCTCCATTTGTTTGTATTCTGTTAGTAAATAGGTGCAAAATCTTTGTTAGGTACATGATGATATTTATAGAATAAAATGATTTTGAGATGATCTGCTGAAATAGGATTTACTTTCGTTGGCCCCCATTTACAGCTCATGCACCCACAACTTATATTTCTATTTAACACAGACCCCTTGCAGACGCAATCGATTCCTGAGGGTTCATATAGACACCTTTAGAAATCAATGTGAACTATACCTCACTGGATGGAGACCTGGAGGTAGCTTTTCTTAAAATTCCGCTCAAGGAGGTTTTTAAAATTATTGAAAGCATAGACCTGTAGAATTTCATCATATAAAAAGGATTTATTACATTACAAAACGGTGACATATAGACGAACGAATCTTCTTCTTCTCAAAGTGCCGTGCAGATTCCTGCGTAGGCGTCCTCCGACTTCTTCCCATCATATAATTCTATCAATAGCAGCACTCTGGAGTGTCTGGAAATCGTGCATTCCCGTCCACTGGCGGATGTTCCGGAGCCAGGACAGTTTTTTTCTACCCAATCCTCTCTTTCCTCCTTCGATCTTCCCTTCCAGCACAAGACGCTGGAAATAATAGCGTTCTCCACGCAAAATGTGGCCAAGGTAGGAGACTTTTCTCGTTTTAATGTTTTCAAACAGTTCGCGATCTTCTAGGTTGGCGATTTGAAGCACCTCCTCATTTCTTATGTGGGCGGTCCAGGGAATTCTAAGCATTCGCCTTAGCGTCCACATTTCGAACGCTTTAATTTTATTTATGGTTGTTGATTTGAGAGTCCATGTTTCTACACCGTACAGAAGAACGGACCAAACATAACATTTGACCATCCTATATCTTAGTTCAAATCTCAGGTCTTTGTTGGTCAAGAACCTTTTAAGTTTCAGAAAGGTGGTTCTGGCTTGTTCTATTTTACTCCTAATTTCGAGCTCCGGGTCCCACTTATCGTTTACGAGGCAACCTAAGTATTTAAATTTGGTTACTTGATCAATGGTCTGTCCCTCGATGTTCAGGTTGATGTTAGCTATGTTATCTTTAGCCACAACCATAAATTTTGTCTTGCTGATATTAATTTTTAGCCCGATTTGCTTGCTTGCCTCGTTAACAGCATCCAATAGCGTTTGCATATCATTTGCATTATCTGCTATGATTGCAGTATCGTCTGCATAGCGTATGTTATTGATGGGAATGCCGGTAACTTTAATTCCTATAGAGCTATTCGAGACCGCCTCAACGAATGCTCTTTCCACATACATATTAAACAACATTGGTGACAAAATACAACCCTGTCTAACACCCTTCCTTATCTCGAATTCTTCTGTTGTTAAATTGTTAATTCGCATTTCCCCTGTCTGATTCCAGTATAGATTGGCAATAAGTCTAATGTCTTTATCATCCAGGCCTAGATCTTGAAGGCATGTTATTAAAAGCTCATGTTTCACATTATCAAAAGCTTTTTCATAGTCTATGAAGCATATGAAAACGTTTTTCTGTTGATCAAGGCAGTTTTGCACCAACATACAAAGGCTGAAAACGGCCTCCCTGGTTCCAAATCCATTTTTAAAACCAAATTGACTAAGTCCACTAGCCTCTTCGCATCTTCTGTATAGTCTAGTGTGCAAGATTCTCAGAAAGAGCTTTAAAAAGTGGCTCATTAGGCTAATAAGACGGTGGTCCTTACATGCTCGTGCATTAGCTGATTTTGGCAGTGTAATAAATGTAGAGCGGAGCCAGTCCTTAGGAAATATTCCAGTATCGTAGATCTGGTTGAAAAGCCTTACCAGTATTTTTAAGTTATCTTCACTTATCAAATTGAAAGTCTCGGAGTACATATTATCTGGCCCAGGGGCTTTATTGTTTTTCGATAGTTTCATAGCGTGAACAATCTCACTTTCCAATATACTCGGTCCAGACAGTGAGTTGTTATCTATATTTGGTGGATCCTGGGGCCTGTCGTCGCTAAAGAGACTGGTTGCATAGGTTTTCCAAGTTTCTAATATTCTCTCGGGTTCTAATATGATTTCATCAAGATCGTTTTTAATATAGCTTATCGGTTTTTTCCTATAGAGTCCAGCTATTTCTTTTACCTTTTTGTGGAGATGGAAGCTGTCACCCAGGTTGTGTAGATTTTCAGCTTCCATGCACTGTTCTGTTAACCATTTTTCCTTAGCCACCCTTACTTCGTTTCGAACTTTTGTCTGATAGTTTCGGTAGTTATTGACGTCTCCCTGGTTTTTACAGATTCTACGTTTTTCCATTAGTTCAAGAATTTCCCTTGTCATCCAT
The DNA here is from genome assembly GCA_034092305.1 of Diaprepes abbreviatus. Lineage (NCBI taxonomy): Eukaryota > Metazoa > Arthropoda > Insecta > Coleoptera > Curculionidae > Diaprepes > Diaprepes abbreviatus. The sequence goes on along the minus strand of JASJET010000380.1, from coordinate 2,583,864 downwards.
TGATTTTTATTTGTTGGTCTTTCTCTAATTAAAAATGTACTATTTGTGTCATTGAAGGCTTTTTTGATGTTAGACCAGTGTTCCTCGATGTCTTCTGTCGCAGTGACACTAGAGAGCTCTAAGTTTAAGTGATGTTTATATTGTGATCTCGTCTCGCTATTTCGGAGTAGTTTGAGGTCTAGTGTATTTCTGCTGTTCTTTCTCTTGGCCCTAGCAAGTCTCAGATTAATGCTTGCGCAAAGCGGATTATGATCTGACTCTATGTCAGCGCCTGGCAATGTTGTGACCCTGGTGATCGAATTTCTAAATCTGCGGTTGATTGTAATAAAATCAATCTGATTGCGAACGATGTGTTGCCCACCGTCTTGCGGTGATTTCCAGGTATATAATCGTCTGGGCGGTAATTTGTACCATGTATTTGTTATTACCAGATTGTTTTCCTCGCAGTATTGGATCAGTCTCTGTCCCCTGTCGTTCCTTTGTCCTAGACCGTAATCTCCTACTATAGGGTCCACCCTGCCTGCTCCCACCTTCGCGTTAAAATCTCCCAGCACCACGTTTATTTCATGTGGTTTTGTAAGTTTTAGGGCTTGATCGAGTTGCCTATAAAATTCTTCGACTTCTTCGTCGGGTTTATCCGCCGTGGGAGCGTATATTTGGACTATGTTGATATTAGTCGGTTTGCCGCAAAGTTGAAGAAGAGCGACTCTTTCAGAGAGTGGTACAAAGTTTTTTACCGATTTTCGTAAATTTTCTTCTATCAAGATACCAACACCATGGCGATGGTTTCGGTCCGTTATATTACTGCCGGAGTAGTAAAGAACTTTACCATTTGACTGGACTACCCCATCACCGCTCCATCGAATCTCGCTGACCCCGAGAATGCCGATCTCCATTCTCTCCATTTCTTGAATCAAATTGTCAAGTTTTCCAGCTGCATGCAAAGTGCGTACGTTCCAAGTTGCTATTTTAATCTTCTTATCCAGTCGGAACCGGGGGATTCTTCGCACCTCCTGACCATTTAAGGCCTGCCCGGGACTGGAGGCCATTTCATTGAGTTCTTCCAACATGATAAGAATTTGTACGGACGGATGTCCTGGGGAAATTAATGCGGTGGTTTCCCTCTTGCCTTCCGCATCGCAGTACCACAGCCTTTTAACTGTCTCAGTCTTGCCTGTGGAAGTCCATTCGTGAGCCGGTCCATGGGCATTCCACTTACGCCTCATGTCGGTATTGGTGGTCGCTGCTGCCCTCCACCAAGTTTAGCTATATCTAGCGATCCTCATCTAGTTTGGCCTGCAGGTCGATGCAGTTTCCAGGGTGTGGCGCGGGGAGCCATAGATGAGAACTGGGTGTCTTGTGGGGACCAGTTATCTCCAACCATCTGCCGATTATATCGTCAGATGCGACCGTTGGCGACAAAAGGTGCTACCCCTCCAACACAACCCCATACACCCTACGAATCTAACAAAATTGAAAAGATTCCTAGTAGTTATAGTCAATGGAAATTAAACTTTTGTAGGGAAAAAAATGTAACTAGCGATTTTATTGCTAAAAAGAGTATATTTTGACATCACTAAAAACATAATTCGATGGAAATTCATGGGGTCCATGGCTTACAAAATGGCGGCCAAAAAATTGTCACATTTTTCAGTTTTTCCAGTTTGTCTTGAAAAATAAGGATTGTATGAAAAAATATTTCTAACAAAAGTTGTAGATAATAGAAAAACCTATCGATTGATATAATTAAAGTTATAGGTGGAGCCACTGGTTATTGAAATATAATTTTCTTTCTCGGAAAATTCCATTTTTTTATTTATAATTAAATGATATTTATTAATTAATTATCGCTTGAGAATTCTACGAAATGATAGATATTTTTGATTCAAAAAAGTGTGTTTAATCCGAAATTTGTGAGTTGAATAATTTCCGAGAAAATCGAGCACAAATTTGAAAAATCAATGGCGATTATTATCCTTCCTAATAAAGATCCAGCAACCAGGCTGACAGTAGTTTATTTGAAATGACGTATGTTCTTAAGATATATTTTCAAAAATTTTTTTTTTGATTTTCCGTCGAGAAAATTGCGAGAAACAGTTTGTTGCACTCGAAAAATTGCAATAACTTTTTTGTCAGTGTACTTACGATTATTTTAATACATCTATTAGATTTAGATATATCATTTCCGATCTCTGGAAAAAAAAATTGTTTTAGGATAAAATTTACCTTTTTTTTAAAAAAAAAATCGCTGACTAGCTGTCTTCGTGCGATTTGACTACCGTTGAATAGATTTTGTGTGTAGTTTTCAGAGGTCCATAGATCTTCCAGGGATGTTTTTCGTAAAACCGAAAAATTTTTCGATAAACTACAAGTATTCAATAATGTCTTCTGTAAATTTCAGCCCCTAATATTTATAAACCGCGACGTTGCGATTTTTTTTTTAAAGTAAATTTTATCGTAAAACAATTTTTTTTTCCAGAGATCAGAAATGATATATCCAAATCTAATAGATGTATTAGAATAATCGTAAGTATACTGACAAAAAAGTTATTGCAATTTTTCGAGTGAAAAAAAAACTGTTTTTCGCAGTTTTCTCGACGAAAAATCAAAAAAAAATTTTTTGAAAATATATCTTGAAAATATACGTCATTTCAAACAAATTGCTGTCCACCTGGTTGCCGTATCTTTATTAGGAAGAATAAAAATCGACATCAAATTTTCAACTTTAAGCTCGATTTTCTCGGAAACTATTCAACTCACAAATTTCGAATTAAACACACTTTTTTGGGTCAAAAATATCTATCATTTCCTAGAATTCTGAAGCGATAGTTAATTAATAAATATCATTTAATTATAAATAAAAAAAATAAATTTTCCGAGAAAAAAAATTATATTTCGATAACTAGTGGCGCCATCTATAACTTTAATTATAACAGTCGATAGGTTTTTTAATTATCTATAACTTTTGTTTGAAATATTTTTTCATACAACTCTTATTTTTCAAGATAAACTGGAAAAACTGAAAAAAGTGACCATTTTTTGGCTGCCATTTTGTAAGCCATGGACCGTATGAAGTTCCATCGAAGAATGTTTTTAGTGATGCCAAAATATGCCCTTTTCAACAATAAAATCGCTAATTACATTTTTTCCCAAAACGGCTATTTTTGAGTCTAATTTTCATGTATCATTCTTCTCTTCTTCAAGTGCCTTCTCCATTGCGGCGGTTGGCAATCATAATAGCTATTTTAATTTTTGAGGCAGTTGCTCTAAATAGTTGTTTTGAACTGCATCCAAACCATTCCCTTAGGTTTTTTAGCCATGAAATTCGTCGTCGTCCCACGCCTCTTCTGCCACTTATTTTGCCCTGGATTATGAGCCTTAACATGCTGTACTTTTCTCCTCGCATAATGTGTCCGAAATATTGCAGTTTTCTCTGTTTTACTGTTATCTCGACTTCCTTTTCTTTCCCCATTCTTCTCAACACTTCGGCGTTCGTAACTCGATCTACCCACGAAATCCTCTGAATTCTTCTATAGGTCCACATTTCAAAAGAGTTAAGTCTTCTCATTGCCTCTCGATTCAGTGTCCATGCTTCCATTCTATAATATAGAACACTATATACGTAACATTTAGTCAGTCGTATTTTAAGGACTAACGTTAGATCTTTGCTACAGATAACCTTTTTCATTCAAATAAAGTTGGCACGTACTTTCTCGATTCTGGTTTTTATTTCGACGGTATAGTCATTATTTTCTGTTATTAGGGTTCCCAAGTAAGTGTACTTCTTAACTCTTTCTATGTGCTGGCCTCCTACCATAAGGGTTTCATTATTATTGGTGTTGTTTTTACTAATTATCATGAACTTGGTCTTTTTCGGGTTAAGAGAGAGTCCATATTCTCCACTGGCTTTTAATATTTTTTTCATTATCTTTTCTAGGTATTTCAAACTATCAGCTATTATTACGGTGTCATCTGCATACCTAATATTGTTGATTAAAACTCCGTTTACTTTTATCCCTGCTGTTTCAGATTCAAGACTTTCCAATATGACCTCTTCAGAATAAGCGTTAAATAGTAAAGGTGACAACATACACCCTTGTCTGACTCCCCTTTGTCTTTCCACATCTCCGGATATTTCCTGTCCAAATCTTACTGCCGCTCGCTGATTGTAATACGACCCCGTTCCGGAAGCCAAACTGTGTGTGTCACTAATATCCAGCTCCAATTTGGAATGTATTTTAGCGTGTACAATTTTTAAAAGGGTTTTCAAAGTATGTGACATGAGACTGATTGTTCGATAGTCACTTTCTTTTGAATTTGCTTTCTTTGGTAAACATATGAATGTTGATGTTAACATTTCTCGGGGGATAGTTCCTGTCGTGTAAATTGTATTGAATAATCTCACCAATAAATCCAAATTTTTGTCATTGATCAGCTTCAACAACTCACTTGGCATTTCATCTGGACCAACAGCTTTATTAGTTTTTATCGACCTTAATGCATAAATGACCTCTGCTTTAGTAATTTCAGGCCCTATGTCACCGCTCAGACTGTTTATAGAAGAATTTTCGTGTCTTTGATCTTCAAATAGTTTTTCTATGTATTCTTTCCACCTGCATAATTTTTGTTGTATTTCCATAATAATGTTTCCTTCTTTGTCTAGCAATACGTTTGAGGTTTTCGCTTTTATATTCCAGCTAGTTCTTTGACTTTTTTATGCAAGTTGAAGTTGTCATACTTGTTTTGCAACTCCTCTATTTCCTTGCATTTCCAGAAAGGTATTCTTCTTTTGCTGCTCTTATTTTTCTTCTTATTTGAATTTGCAACTGTTGATATCGGGTTTTGTTGGTCTTGTGTTTCCTTCTTTCATCCATAAACTCCAAAATATCATCTGTCATACAATCTTCTTTCTTGTATCTTGATGTTGTAAGTACTTTCTTGCTTGGTTCCATAATTGACGTTTTGAAAAACTGCCACTGTTGTTCAACGTTGTCATCGTTTAACCCAGGCTTGCCGTGTCTTCTTTCTAAGTTTATGTTGATGTCTTGTCTCAGCTTTTCTTTCGTTTCTTCTGATTTTAATTTTTGTATATTTAGTTTTTTGATGTTATGATTTGTTTGTATCCTTTTTAATTTAAGTTGGAATTTAGCAATAAGGGAATTGTGGTCCGAAAATACATCCACACCTGGGTACGCCTTTACTGAATGTACTGCGTTTCGATATCTGTTTTTTTATCAGGACGTAATCAATCTGGTTTCTAAGTATGTTGTTGTCCTTATCTGCTGGTGACTTCCATGTATAGAGACGACGTTTAGGTAGCTTAAAAAAGGTATTTGTTACTACTAGATTATGCTCTTGACAGAATTCTATAAGACGATCTCCTCTATCATTGCGCACTCCAAGGCCGATTTTTGCGTTAAAATCTCCCATTACAACAGTAATGTCTCTAGATTTTGTGAGGCGTAGTGTCTGTTGGAGCTCATTATAAAAGTTTTCTATTTCGTCTTCCATTGGGTTATCATCAGCTGTAGCATTATAATTCTTTCGGATACCGGAATGAATCCTATTACTAATTTTGCTACCTTGTCACTAAGAATAATAGCGACTCCATATCTGTGTTGAGTGTCGCTGATGTTAGAGTAATAGATTCTTCCGTTCTCCGACTTAAGTTCTCCAGATCTGATCCATCTTGTGTCGCTTATACCCAGTATATCGATCTTAAGTAACTCTAAAAAGACATTTAAATTTTAATTCTAAAATTCATTTTTTAGTGTTTTAAAGTTAAAATGAACAAATTTTGAGATTAGTAAAATATATAGGTAATTAGAAGAAAAATTTAGACTCCTGAAAATACAAACAAAAAGGAATTTCGTAGAAAAACTAATAAACACATGTGTTCCATAAAAAGGTTGTCAGTGAAAAATGAAAGGCTTCATATTTTATTAATACCTGATTTATGGATTTTTTCCAAATGCTGTGAAAATAAAACACATTTAATTTTAACATAGTCGCCGCGAAGCTTTGTAACAACATATTACGATGACTTCAAGATTAGTTAAATTTCTCATCTTGTTAACTGTATTACTTTTTGTATATCCACCAGTATGTTGGAAACGTAAATTGCATAAACAATTTTACATCTTATTTCTTATAGTTGTGACGATTGTTCTTACTTTAATTATAACTCCCTATTGCTATGTCAATACAATGTCGCCCTTTTTGATAATACTATCATCGAAAGCTATGTATTGTGTCATACTTATTAGCACAGCCTTAATTAATATCATACTTTCAGTAAAATTAACAGGCAGTCAGAAAAAAATGCATGTTTTGGTTAAAATTCTGAAAATACTAACATACAACACAAAAGCAGGAGAAATAACTACAGGACCAAAAATAATTCTTGCTGTGTGGTGTTCCGTCGTTTGTCTAAAAGTTGGGGGTCGATTGTACTGCATGATGCATCATATAAATACTTTTTTGATATTTATTTGCAAGGACTACCTGACTTTAAGGTCAGAGTTTGTTCTTTTAACACTTTGCCTTTTAGTTTGGAAAATTCAAAAAAAAATTCTCCATATTCACAAAAAAATAGAAGTATCAAGAACCCTTGGATCGATTTTAAAATATAAAGATCAACTTGATGTATTGTATTCTTATATAGAACACATTAACCATATATTTGGTTATATCATAGCAACAGAGGTCATTCAATGCATTTTTACTTTATTACTAATCAGTCAATGTTTGATTTTTCCTACTTGTGATCACAGCAGGATATTTATTTTATGGACATCAGCATATACATTTTATTTTACGGTAAGAAATAGGAATTAAATGTACAATTTCATGGAATATTTAAGTAATATGTTATCGATGTAATTTTAATATATTGAAATTTTATGCATATTTGGTTCTAAACAATTAAAATCAGATGAAATATGCCATCATCATTTATGTAATAATAATGTAAAAATATAAAAATTAGTGTACATTTCATAAACTTTTATGTTATTTTATTTACATCGGTACAGATTATTTGAACTTACAAATATGACAAAAGGCGTTTCCCTCAAAACCAAATTTCCTGACTCGCTATATTACACTGAAAGAAATTGTTAAATTAGAAAAAATATCACCACAGGTTATTTAATCTTAACCAGATATGACAAAAGGCGTCTCGGTCAAAAGCAAATTTTCTTAGCAATTTCTATTGGATTGAATCTAACTGTACTGTCTAAGCTTCCTCAGGTTATTTTGTTTTCGAATTTTATGCATTTTATGTAAAATTATTATATATAACAAATTCTGAATGAAAATCTTCCTATACTTGTAGTAACGGGACGTAGGAATGTTTATTTTTAACTACACCTCAAAAACACAGCAGTAATTACATGTAAGAGAAAAAAAATTATAATAAAAATAAGGAATACTAAAAGAGTTACAAACTCAGGGGCGGATCCAGTCTCTTTCTTTGGGGGGGGGGGGCGGTGATATCACAAAAGTCCAGTATAGCAAGTTTTCAACGGGGAGGGGGGGAGTGCCAGCAGCACACATTCCTACTATAAAAGGCAGAATCGGTTCTATTTTCCTGAATCAAAGCTCTTGGGAAGGGGAGGGGCGATTACACACATACACATTCCTATACTCTATTCAAGAACTAGAGAGAGTAATAAAACTATTACCGAAACCTCCAACGTACATGCTCCAGTGCCGCAGGTAACTGAAAACTGCCGTAAATCTAATTATATTTAATAATATTAAAATATTATGAGATTTTATAAATTGACTACAACAATAAAATTTCCGATAACTCAATTTAATTTCTGTCAGTGAGCAAAGTACACCTTACAGTGTGTCCTTAGTGATTTAACTGGTTTGTGCTGGTTTTTATATATTATTTGAGATCAGTGACATACCCAAAAAATATGGCTTCCACGTCTATATTTATTCCAAAATCGTTAAACCAAGGCATTTTTTCCTCAACGAAAAACTTATTATGTTTATGGTGCCTTAAAACATCAATATCCAGATAATAATGTTAAAAGCTCTGTTGAGAATACTGAAGGAGAAAAAAACGACTGGAATTGTTAGTACGCCCAAGCCACATTCGATCACAGGCAGACGAAAAACCTCGTTGGAAGAAGAGATGTAAACTGCAATAAAAGGAGTTGTACATACATTTTATTATGAGAAGCAGATCCCAACCGTCGACAAAATTCGAACTAAAATCAATAAAGATCTAGATTTACCAGAAATTAAAAGAACTGAGCTCTGGAAATTACTCAGAGAACTTAATTTTTGCTGGGAAAAAACCACATAGGAAATCTGTTCTTATAGATCGTCCGGAAAATGCCCGTTGGAGAAGGAAATATCTCTGTCAAGTAAAAGGTAGAGTTGCTAGAAATAACACAACTTACAAAATTAGTAATTTAACTGAACTTTTGAATGATTTTTTGCATAAAGTTTCTGCAGAGAATTGGGAAAAATCCATGCAATAAAATAATAAAAGAAAATGTGGAAACTCGATCTCATGATCGGTGAGATAGAGGAACCAATTATAATTAATTTGAGCGAAGATAGCTGCACCCACTTTGATTACGCATTATTTACGTAATGTTTACCACCTTAAACACAATTTATTATTTAAATTTTCTGTAACATAAAAGTTACACTTGAATCCCTTTTTAGTGTTGAATTGTAATTCTGCAAATGGTTAAGAAATAAATAAACTGAAACGTCAAATGTAATAAAAATGTTTTTAATGAATAATAAAATGACCGATAACCCTAAAAATATTTTATTATATGGACGAATTTATTTTTTTATATATGTTTAACTTAGTATATTTTTGACAATGTGTATTTTGGAAGTATTTAAATTATAACTTAGAATTTTTTGAGAGAAAAAGGCTACGTTTTAGTCTAAATGTGCCTTAACCGGTTTCTATGCCAAAATTAAAAATAAAAATGCAGTTGTGATGTGTGTTAAAGATGTCAAAATTATCTATATTTTCTAATGTATGTGAATTATTAAGAAATCATAAGAAATAAAATAATATTATAAAAACTTTTTTGTTTATTACCGAAATAATGTTCTATGCCATAAATACTTAGTGATAAAATAAACCTCCTTCCACGCCTATGACAAGAATTAAAATTTTTTTAACACTTCACACATCCAAATATATATTGTTATCCAACCCAAATAGTCCATTATTATAGACCGGTATTTTTGATTACAAACTTTCCAATCCATTCCTATGAAAAATATATGTGTCTAACAGATTTTGCCAAAGACACCCGACTAAAGAACACAGGTACTTTGCGAAGAAAAAATAAGAATAAAAAATGATTTATTTCTCTCTCTCTAGTTCTTGAATAAACTATAGTATAAGAAGCAAGATCTATTTTCCTGAACTCAAAGCTCTTGGGGGGGGATCGCCCCCACCGCCCCCCTTGGATCGGCGCCTATACAAACTACATAGTAAATAAACTCTCACATACATATTCATACATACATACACATACACAGACATACATACACGCAAAAGGTAATTGCTAACGCAGATAGCACCTAATAAAGTATCATATCTATTTAATATATATTTTCTTATTTTGGCTAATTGATGTATTAAACATATCAATGTCTTCCCCTGCCAATAGCAACCAATTACAATCTAATTATATTTAGAGAGCAACTTTTAGGATTAGTTGCAAATAAATTGTGCTGCCTCGGCCTTAAGTTAGTTTTAGTGACATTAAATTTGATGAAGTTTATTAACAAGGAATCTTTATTCTTTATGCTATTCAAAATAAAATATATACATAATACAGACTGTATTGACCTCCCTGTATGCAAATATTGCATATTGACGCCCAACATGCTTTTATATGATATTAACAAAGGGAACTTTGGAAAAATATTGAATTTTTTTAAATAAAGGTATCTCAAGAATCTGTGGTGCTGCTTTCCGGTGTGGGTAACCAGATTACTGAGGCATAGTCTAGATGCGGTCTTACTAGAGCATTATATAGTATTTTTAATGTGAGATTCTTAAATTGCTTGGTATTTCTAGTTAAAAAAACCTAACATCTTGAATACTTTCTTTACATATGATCATAATGCAGATTAAAGCTAAGATTAGACTGTAGCGTAACTCCGAGATCCTTGCAGTGGTCTTTGCTGTCCAATTTATTACTGTTAATATTATATTTAAAATCAATCACATTTCAACGTCTAGAAAAAGTTATTGTAAAATACTTGTCAATATTTAAAAACATTCCATTCCTCGAAAACCATGAGACTACGCCGTTAAGATCCTTCTCTAGCTTTACACAGTCCAGGACAGAAGAAACCACTCTAAAGATCTTAAAATCATCCACAAACAATAGACATTCGGAACCTTCACTCAAACAATTGGGCAGATCAATTATAAACATTGGGAAAAGTAATGGCAAAATATTACTCCTTTGCGGAACTCCAGAAGATGCCATATATCTCATTGAAAGTTCCCCTCTTGCACGGCCTTGAAGAAAGGTAAGCCCTCATTAATTTGTAAGAGCGTTAGAAAGAGCCAAAGTTGACAAGTTTCTATAGTAAAAGCTTTCTCTGCATCTGGGAAAATAACATCTGTTTGCATCCCGCTGTCATTAGCTAGTGCCATGGAATTTATGAAAATGCAAGGGTTCGTTACAGAAGATCCGCCCTCCACAAAACCATGCTGCTGTTCGACAATGTTTCAACGTATATAGTTGAAATACAGGCGCGGATCCAAGAGAGGGGCGGGGAGGGGGGGGGTGATTGCCCCCCCCCACGAGTTTTGAGTTAAGGAAAATAGACCCGATTTTGCCTCTTACACTATAGTTTATTCTAGAACTAGAGAGAGTAATAAATCATTTTTTTCTTCGCAAACTACCTGTGTTCTTTAGTCCGGTGTCTTTGGCAAAATCTATTAGACACATATATTTTTCATAGGAAAGGGTTAGAAATTTTATAATCAAAAATACCGGTCTATAATAATGGACTATTTGAGTTGGAAAACCATAAATATTTGGAAGTGTGAAGTGTTAAAAAGGATTTTAATCCTTGTCATAGGCGTTGGAAGGAGGTTTATTTTATCACAAAATATTTATGGCATAGAATATTATTTCGGTAATAAACTTAAAAGTTTTATAATATTATTTTATTTCTTATAATTTCTTAATAATTCACATACATTACAAAATATAGATAATTTTGACAAATTTAATACAAATCACAACTGTATTTTTATTATTTTCAATTTTGGCATAGAAACGGTTTAGGCATATTCAGGCTAAAACGTAGCCTTATTCTCTCAAAAAATTCTAAGTTACAATTTAAATACTTACAAAATACTCATTGTCAAAAATACAAGAAATTCAGCATATATAAAAAAATTAATTCGCCCATATAATATAAAATTTTTTTTGGTGCTATCGGTCATTTTACTATTAATTAAAAACATTTGAGGACATTTGACGTTTCAGTTTATTTATTTCTTAAACATCTGCAGAATTACAATTAAATACTAAAAGGGCTTCAACTGTAAATAATTTTTAGATGTTACAGTTAAAATTAGACCCACTTATTTTTATTTCTATCGCACAGACATCTTAATTTAATTTAATTTATTATATGGAAATCCGATAGCTCCAAAAAAATGAAATTAACATGTTAATTCTACACGCTTAAGAAAATGACACAAATACAATAATAAAATAATAAAAAAATTACTGCTAATTGGAATTAAATGTATATAAAATTAAAGAGTGGGGCACACTCAAATAAAAATATATAAAAAAATATAAACAACATTAAACAATAAAAATTTAAATAATAAATTGTGTGTACACTGGTAAACATTACGTATTTAATTCGTAATCAAAGTCAGTGAAGCTATCGTCGCGCAAATTAATTATAATTGGTTCTTCTATCTCACCGATCATGAGATTGAGTGGGGCACACTCAAATAAAAATATATAAAAAAAATATAAACAACATTAAACAATAAAAATTTAAATAATAAATTGTGTTTACACTGGTAAACATTACGTATTTAATTCGTAATCAAAGTCAGTGAAGCTATCGTCGTGCAAATTAATTATAATTGGTTCTTCTATCTCACCGATCATGAGATTGAGTGTCCACATTTGGTTTCATTCTTTTATTATATGGATTTTTCCCAATTTTCCGCAGTAACTTTATTCAAAAAATATTTCAAAAGTACAATTAAATTACTAATTTTGTATGTTGTGTTATTTCTACCAAATCTATCTTTTACTTTTTCTTTCTTATATATGGGTTTATTATATTTATCTCTTTCTCGGGTTATACTTGTCGCTGTCGGGATTGCACGTCGAATATTTCTGTACTGTTTTGACTGACACGCTTTCCTATTACGAACAACTCTTCGCTAAACTCGTCTTCCTGGGATAATTTGGCAGGAAAAACCAAGGAAAAGGCCTGCATTGTCCACATCGTATTACGAATTTCTCTAAAAATGTGGGTGTTTCGTCCCAGTCTCAACTATAGAACTCGTCAGTGGGATTCTAGTTGGGATCTTCCCAAACACCCTTCCGTCGTACTTATTATCGTTTGGATCTTGTATTTTAAGTTAAATCTGACCGGAGGATGGCGGTAAGATGTTGATAATACAACATGCCTGCCTTTTTATAATTTGGCGCCACACTGAGGTGTTGGCGGTACGTCGTGACGATTTTTCCACTGACAAACAGATTAAAAGTCCAAAAAATACCAGTGCATATATTATATATATATATATATATATATATATATATATATATATATATATATAGGGTTCCTGGTAATTCAATACATTTCTTTGGAGATCTCATAATACAAGTGGCAACAGGGGCTCTCCTGGGGGAGGGGGCAGTGATATCACAAAAATACAGTATAACAAGTGAAAGCAAGTTGTCGATGGGGGAAGAGACGCCAGCAACATTCCCATTTCTAGTGTAAAAGTCAGGGTCGGGTCTATTTTTCTGAATTCGAAGCTCTTAAGGAGGCTGATCGCAAAAAAACAAGTTTTCGACGAGGGGGTGGAAAACAGCAGCATACACATTCCTAGTATGAGAACAAAAATCGGGTCTATTTTCCTAAACTCAAAGCTCTTAGGGGGGGGGGGGTCGCAAGAAAAAATAAGTTGTCTACGGGGGGGGGGGGGGGGTGAAGCCAACAGCATACACATTCCTATTGTAAGAGGCAAAATCGAGTGTATTTTCCCGAATTCTGAGCTCTGGGAGGGGGGCAATCGGCCCCCCCTGGATCCGCATCTGAGTAGCAGGGACTACATTTGACCCTAATATGGATAATACAAAATGCAATAGTTTTTGAGATATTTCGATTTTCAATTTTTTTCAAAAAATAAATCTCGCTATTTTAAAACGCAATTTAAAAAAAAAAAACAATAACTTTGTATAACTTTTTTGCCCGACTACTTGTTTAACACTATTGTCTTTGGTATATATATGGCAAAGAATTTTAATATATATATATATATATATATATATATATATATATATATATATATATAATAAATTTTAATTAAGAATAATATTTGCAAAAATAAGGTTATGTAGAAAAATTAATTACATTTGGTACCATATAATTATAAAAATAAGTATTAATTTATTTTAGATTCTTATATTTTGCTTGGCATTTGTTGGCGAACGGTTATCTGTGGCAGCAAGAAAAACTGTGAAAATATCGGGTTACAACTTGTCACGGGAAACAAATATAGTCCTTATAGAACGCCAACATGAAGTAATGGATCAACATATGTATTCTATGACCCAATATGCTTTTGAACAAAATTTAGTCTTAAGTGCGGCCGGATTTTTCCCAGTAAATCATTCAATGTTAATATTTATTTTTAGCACTGTTTGTGCTTACTTACTTGCTGTATATTATTTGACATTTTAATCTTATTTATCTGTAGTCTTTAAATAACTTTTTGGGAGCACTTTGAGATTTAGGGAGTTATATTTTGTGTGTAATACATCTCAATAAAATTTAAATTAAAAAAAAACTGTATTACTTTATTGACCTTTTATATACTAATCAATAAAATTTTAATAAATAATTAAACAATTTTGAAAAACAACGCCAAATTAATATCTAACAAAATGTGACCCACATAAAAGATCGAGAAATACTCTATATGTAATTGTTTTCTTATCGTAGCTTCTATGTATCTCGTGTTAGTAGTTATTTGTTGCGTTCTGCAATTTATTAACACGGATGTACAAATTTACTCACAAAAAAATTGCTCTTATCTATTTATGTTACCCTTAGCAATTCACCCTCTAAATTGCCATAAAACCATAAAAAGAAGATAAAATATAAACATTTACTTAACAGTCTTAAGGAGAATATATGACTTGTTATAAATACCCAAGGCCTCTAACACACTCACAAAATCGCAGAATAACCGAAATATTCCTTGGAGGAAACTGCAACTCTTTAAATATTATGTGTGTTATGGGCCCTTTTTTTAGAATTTTAAACCACTGTATTTCATGTCTATAATTTATTTCCAACTAAATTAAATATGTTTGTATTCATAAACATATTTTTCGTATATCATCATATTTAATAAAATTTTTATAAAAAAAAAATTGAACCGACTTCTAAAAGTATGCTAAAAAGTGAAAAATAACTATAAATTTATATAAGACATTGAAATTTTGAAGTCGGCGCCAAACTATTACCTGACAAAATGTGATTCGCATAAACAGATTAAAAATACTTTATTTGTAATTGCTTTCTTAGCATAATATTAGTAGTTATTTATTTCATTTAGAAATGATTTGACGCTGACTTCAAAAATTTCAATGTCATTTTATAGTTATTTTTCAATTTTTAGCGCACTTTTAAAAGGTAAAATTTTCAACCCACCATATTGGATCCGCCATATTGAATTTCAAAAAAAATAATTTTAACCTCTTAATCTAATCTAAATCTAAACCCTTCAAAGCTCCCTAGTACCAACTTTGGATGAAATCAGGAAAATTAAAATATCTAAACCGTCATATTGCATCTGACATATTAGATTTTCTTAAAATAACTTTATTTTCGCTATTTACATCTTCAAAAACGATTCAGTCTCATCTTTGAACAAAATTGAAAAATGTAAAATTTTTTGTCCGCTATATTGGATTCGCCATATTGAATTCTAAAATAATACTTTTAAATTCATAATTTGAAGAACTCAAGAACCCTCTATATTAGTGTTGGAGAAAATAGAAAATTGTAAAATTTTTAGGACGCCATATTGAATCCGTCACATTGAGTTTTTCAAAAAATAATTCGTAATTAACACTAACAAAAATACCCCAATATATTTTAGACAAAATCGAGAGATATAGAATCTTTAACCCGCCATCTTGGATCTGCCATATTTACTTTTTTAAAATAATTTCAGATTTATAATGTGCGATTCCAAAAACTCCCCCATGTCAATTTTGAAAGAAATCGAACAAAATTGTTTTTTGTCCGCCATATTAGATACGCCATAATGATTTTTTTTTAAAATAATTTCAGAATCGTTATGTGCGACCCCGAAAACTCCCCCATATCAATTTTAGAGAAAATCGGATAAAGTTTACTTTTTGTTCACAATATTGGATCCGCCATATTGAATTTATTTAAAATAATTTTAGATTCGTTATGTGCGAGCTCGAAAACTCCCCCGTACCAATTTTAAAGAAAATCATACAAAATTGATAATTATGTCCGTCATATTGGATCCGCCATATTGAATTTTTGAAAAGATATTTTAAATTCGTTATGTGTGCCTCCGAAAACTCCCCCACACTAATTTTGGAGAAAATGGGACAAAATTTAATTTTTTTGTCCGCCATATTGAATCCGCCATATTGAATTTTTTTAAAGTAATTTTAAATTCGTTATGTACGGCCCCGAAAATTTCCCAATACCAATTTTGGAGAAATCGAACAAAATTAATTTTTTTGGCCGCCATATTGTCAGCGCCATCTTGAATTTTACTGCACCAATTTCATCCAAAAAATATGGGACCACCGCAGCAACTTCCTGAACGTAACGCAAAAAATTTCATTCAAATCATTGTCGCCGTTCCGGAGTAATCGGTGTACATACATAAAAAAAATACATAGTCGACGAATTGAGAACCTTGTTCTTTTAGAAGTTGGTTAAAAATACATTTTATTGTTCCTTGCGACTTAAATTTAATAATTTTGCTTTAATACTTAGTATTTCCTTAACTTTATGTCCTCCAGTATGGTGTAAAAACAAAATTTTAAAAATAACCGTAATGGTGGTCCCTCTATCGATAACCAGTATCTGTATTTTTGCAGAAATCAAATTCGTTTGTATCAAAATTATTCAAAAAATTTTGGAACAAAAGTTTCAAATAAAACTACAATCGCGCGATCATTTTCATCAATTTGTTATTGCAAAAATCGTCCATTTTTTGCATATCAATTATTTATTGCAAAATTAAATTTTTTTGCACTCTTTGGATTTTAAAGGGAAGATC
The DNA here is from genome assembly GCA_034092305.1 of Diaprepes abbreviatus. Lineage (NCBI taxonomy): Eukaryota > Metazoa > Arthropoda > Insecta > Coleoptera > Curculionidae > Diaprepes > Diaprepes abbreviatus. The sequence continues at coordinate 2,567,300 of JASJET010000380.1, read as the reverse complement.
TCGTCATTTTGAACAAAATTATATATTACTAGCAGACCCGGCCACGCGTTGCTGTTGGACAATTATAATTCATTAAATTATTATATATTAAAATATTTAATATTGTTAAGAAAGTGATTGGTAAAGAATGGCGGAGAGTTTATATTAAGCACAAACCAACATAAAATTTTTTCGATCTTTCAGCATCGTTTTTTGCCGTGATTTGTTCTGCCGATCTAAGAACTCTTTCAGCACGTTTGTGTTGTGCCTCTCTTCTACAAACATTGTTGAGGTTAGATTTTTTTGGCGGCATTTTACTGAAAATAATAATTAAAATAAAATTTTTATAAAAAAAAATTGAACCGACTTCTAAAAGTGCGCTAAAAAGTGAAAAATAACTATAAATTTCTATATGAAATTGAAATTTTTGAAATCGGCTCCAAACTAATACCTGACAAAATGGGATTCGCATAAACAAATTAACAATACTTTGTAATTGCTTTCTTACCATAACTTGTATATATTAGTAGTTTTTGTTTCATTTCATATAGAAATTTATAGTTATTTTTCACTTTTTAGCGCACTTTTAGAAGTCGGTTCAATTTTTTTTATAAAAATTTTATTTTTCGATTTTTAATTTTGAGTTCATTATGATATCCATAGATTATTTGAACTAAGTACTAATCGAGATTAGTGTACTCCAAGGTGGCAAAAAAGTACCCATTTTATCCAAAGTTGTAATCACTCTAAAATGAACCACTAAAAATTATTTGATTCTTAGAGTTCTTCAAATACCAAATGAAATTGTGTCAAATAAATATTTCCAATATCGATATTTAAAGAATTTAAGACGTAAATTTCTTAGCTTGATATATTTTATATTGCATATTGAGTTTGTATACGCCCCAAGAACCCCGCAATATTTCAATTTTAGATAAAACCGGAAAATGTAAAAGTTTTAATCCCTCATATTGTATCTTATCCCCTAATACCAAATCCGAAAAAATGCGAATAAGGTAAAATTTTCAACCCACCATATTGGATCCGCCATATTGAATTTCAAAAAAATAATTTTAACGTCTTAATCTAATCTAAATCTAAACCCTTCAAAGTCCCCTAGTACCAATTTTAGATGAAATCTAGAAATTTAAAATTTCTAAACGGTCATATTGCATCTGATATTAGATTTTCTTAAAATAATTTTATATTCGCTATTTCCCGAATAAATTATAGGAAAAATTTATAGTTAAGTTTTGATCCGCAAACGTCATTTTTGACATAAAAATTTAAATATGTCCAAAACGGTGAGACTTAAGTATAAAACATTATATATGAAATATATCTAGAATTTTACATAAAAGTCAAAAATGCGATAATATATAGCATACTCCATTTAACATAAGCTAATTGACATCTACTTCCGGTATAACCGGAAGTGCCACCATCTTGAAAATATTTTAGCCAGCTGTCCCCCCCGCACTTTAATACATTGTCAAATTTTCAAATGCTTCCTAATTATAGTTTTCCCACAATCGATCGATAAATTTCCCGGAAAATCACCCTATATGTGATTTGAGTCATTTTATTCGATATTTGTACCACTGTGCGTATTTACGATAATGAGAATTTTCTATTTCAAATACAATTGGATAATTATACGAAGGATACTAGAAAAGTAATCTACCTAGCCATAATAACAGTTGACCGTGCGTTGCCTGGTAACGTTAAACAATGACGACCTTTTTCTAATATGCCAAACTTAATTTATATTCGATTATTATTTTGTATTTTATGAAGCATGTTACAATAAAAATAAATTTTATGAAATTGGACCATTGCTGTGTGGTTAAATCTTTGACAATGTGTGACACTTATCCTAAAAATATTTAATGCACGAGATTCAAAATAACCATAGTTCAACCCATCCTCTATAAGTGTAAATTCTTCAGATTTGGCTCCATCTGACTTTTTTTTATTTAAAAATTTGTAGAGAAACCTCAAAGGTGGCCATTTTGCAAAGAATAACCAGTTGAAAGAAAGCATTAAAGACTATTTTCAAAGCCTACAGAAATCATTTTTTTCTAATGCAAAAAAGTCGTTACAGGAAAGGTGACGTTATGCGTTGAAGCATAGACTAAATAAACACAAGACTGTTACTCCAATGCTATAATATTGAATCTCATAAAATGGACACAACGATAGAACACAACTCATTCATCATTACAATGTTGCGAATGACTGAATATCAGTAATAAAATGTTATATACATTCCTTTGTAACAAGTATAAAAAAATTTAAATTGTTGGATTTCCGTTCAAAACATGGCAATGTTGCATATCCCTTCCTGCCAACTAAAGAGGATAAACTCAGCCTTGATACCTTGATGAAATGCACGGTTGCCACTTCCTGGCGACCTTTTACTTCAATTAGAATGTTGCCAATTTGCCCTAATAAGATGCTACATGATTCTATAGAAAAGCAAGATCAAAACTACAAACTAGAAGGTGGCCTAAGTATATTTGTTCTTTGAAAAAAGAAAACCTCTATAACAGTGGTATAATATAGGCTTATTGTTAAAATAATGCTCACAGTGCTACATTTATAATATGATAAAATCTTAGTTTTTGAATGTTTCTTCGAAATATGACAACACTACACGTCACCTCGCAAAATATCAGTGATTGATACACAATAATTTTCTCAGTAATGACTTGCTTTATATTTGTTTATAGGGGTTAAAACCTTATTTCTTTTCGCTGTTTTCATTCGTAAATGTTTAAACTTACTTAATTCAATCAATAACTCTTAGTCATACATGAATTTCAAAAATTAAGTTGACAGGTATCTGCTTTTTCCACAATTATTTATTACGGGGTTAACTACCATGTAATGGAATGATAATATTAATTATTTTACACTGTTCAATGTGAATTATATTCTGTTAAAGTGAATAATTAAATAATCACTATGTGAATAGATTTCATTTGGGAATAGGGTAGTATATATTTTTTATCACTATCCAAGAAAGTCTAAAGAAAAATAAATCAGTTATCGAACTTAATTTTTATTATCTTTGTCGTTTAAATGTTTTCTTAAAAATACATAAACTAATTCAATTTATAAAGACATAAAAGTCCCTCTTTAAGATTTGCCTATAAATCTGTCGAAGTAATCCTACCCTGGTTAAGTAAATAATTCCGTTGAGATAAGAGAGGTTTTTTAACATATGGTATATGCAAATACCCTTTAAATGTATTAAAATATTGAACGAGTTTCCCATTATTAGGAAACAAAAGAATAATCAAATAAACTCATTATACTGTAATATAACGTTTGACCTGTGAAAGGAATTAATGTAGCGTCTGTTTTTCCTGATTGCAAGAAAGAATGATGCAAATACCAGCATTATGAATAATTAGGCACTCAGGTTTTTTCACAGGCGTTATATTATCTTATTCGTTTAGTTATAGAAAGAAATAGAATAGTCTTATTAATTGTGTTTATATAAAAATTAAGATTAAGACGCTCAGAGGCCAATTCGGGAATCAAGCATCCGGCTAACACCCTCAGCACAAAACGATCGAAACCTTCGAACTTTAAGGGAAAGAAATTAACGTTTACCTGGTTCCATCGGGTAATATGGGTACAAACGGGAAACAAAGGGATGTCGAGGGGGTGTAAGATTCGAAGACACTCTTTTAAGGAATAGTAAATTTCAGTACCAATCTGAAAGTCGAATTAGGGTGATCGATACGGTTCTTGAAGTCCAATGCCGTAGTGTATATTCGACGGGAATGAAGGTTTTCTTTGTTTGATTTGTTTTTGATTTAATTCGGGAAGTAAAGGGAGTATCATGTGTTATTTTAGTCGAACGTTTCGCGTTTTTCATACGGTTTGATTAAGTAATATAAATACCTGTTTTTCAGGTTTTATTTTACTTTTTTTGTTTAATATTTTATTAAGCTATTTATACGCGTTTTTTCAAAATTGGGTTTTATATTTTTGGTTATTAAATCTGCCAAAAAGAGCAATTATGTTAGTTTTCGTAATTGTTATTAGTTTTAAGTTTCTCATTGTAAAATAGTTTGTTTTTCTATTTTTTTTTGTTAAATAGAGTTAAGTGTTTTGAGAAACTTGTTTTGTTCAACTTAATTAAAACCTTCACGCGAATTAACTTGCGGACGCGCTGCTGCGAGACCTACAAAACACGAGATGTCAACTGTCCAGCTAATGAGCAGCACTGCCTGAGTCCTGAAGTTCTGAGTTGTGGTTGGTAAGCTTAAATAACAGTAGTTGTTTGGAACTAAAGCTGCAAGAGAGAAGATGAACGTTCAGACTTCCAGAGTGTCTTTATTACCATAAAATTTAATTATAGGTTATCAAAATAGCTACTAATTAATATGGGGCAAAATATGGTTATAGATAAAATGATTAACGCTACCATCATATATCATTTGCAGGAGTCTATGATCAAATTCTGTCACATTATTTACTATAACAAAATTTATTGAATGAGTTGGATTTAATACTTGGATATTTCTCATCTTGCGCTCTCGCCAAAAATAGTAAAAATAGTTGCTAAAGCGTCCATAAGTGGTGAAAGTCTTATGTTTGTTTAGTAAATGGTTGAAGTTACGACAGATTGTGTTGAAAAATAAAATAATCAGATCTTTTAACTCGATGTCAAAGAGAAAGCTTTTCTAATATCCCTCGTATTTCCCATGAAATATTCAATACTAAATACAAAATACCTTTAACTATACGCTAGTAATAATATCTTTATAATCCTGACTCACAACCAATGCGCGTTGGCTAAAATAATATATATTATTTTATTTCAAGTATGTCTTAATACAGACACATACAATCTTGTGTTCTAGAACTTAATAAGAACGACATCATGACTCTAGAATTTAATCATTTTGCTTTAGTGCTAAGTATTTGCTTAACCTTATATTCTCCAGTTTGGTGCAAGAATAAGATTTTCAGCAAATATATTACCGTCCTTATTCTATTGATTACCAGCCTATGTATCTTAGGAGAAATATATTTCTTTTACTATGTGAACAGCATTCCAAGACATTTAATTTTAAAAATTCTAGTTATATTTAGACAATTTTGTGCTGTTATCGTTAACATTACAATATCACTGAAACTTATTGCTACAAAAGACGAATTAACCATTTTAAAAAATATGTTAAAACTACTTTTTCACGAAGGTGGCAAAATTAAAAGATGCTATAAGATTGTTATAATTATATGGTCTCTAAGTCATTTTATAATTCTGATGAGTCTGGAAACAGCTTTTTTCTCACTTCGATTTGACTACGTCATCACTTTCACTGCCGTACGCTATTTTGGAAATCGATTGATGGCTGTTATTGTAACTATCTGCTTAATAACTTGGGAGATTAAGACGAGACTAAATTCAATTCATAAGGACATAAGATCGTTAAGAAATCTAGAGCAGATTATCGAATGCAAAGAACAGCAAGAAATTTTGTATAGATATATCAAAGACATTAATAACATATTCGGCTATATAATAGCAACCGCTGTTATTATTTGTATTGTTAGCATTTTAGATACCAGTTTATGTTTACTATTTATGGCTTGTGGACCTAACGCGACAGTTGCCACTACAAGAGTAATATTTGTAATGGATTTTTTCGTAAGTACCTATCAATTTAAAAACACTCCTAGGAAAAACTTTTAAATTAGAACCAGTGGACTATCCTGTGGTTACTTGCTTAAGCAAAAAAAATTTAGTCTCATTAATTTGTTTGCAGTTTTTGTTTGTCGATCATTTTCGTTTTTAACCGACTTCTAAAAGAAGGAGGTTCTCAATTCGTCGACTATGTATTTTTTTATGTATGTACACCGATTACTCTGGAACGACGACATCGATTTGAATGAAATTTTTTACGTTATGTTCAGGAAGTTGCTGCGGTGGTCCCACATTTTTTTGGACGAAATTGGTGCGGTAAAATCCAAGGTGGCACTGACAATATGGCGGCCAAAAAATATTTATTTTAGCCAATTTTCTCCAAAATGGGTATAAGGGAATTCTCGCGGTCGTACACAACGATTCTAAAATTATTTCTTTAAATTTCAATATGGCGAATCCAATATGGCGAGTAAAAAGTCAATATTGTCCTATTTTCTCCAAAATTGGTATGGGGAAGTTTTCGAGGTCGCACATAACGAATCTGAAATTATTTTTTAAAAATTCAATATGGCGTATCCAATATGGAGAATAAAAATTAATTTACAATTTTTTTTCAAAATTGTTATGGGGAAATTTTTGGAATCGCACGTTACGAATCTGAAATTAGTTAAAAAAAATTAAATATGGCGGCTCAAAGATGGCGGATACATCTTCAGATTTTGTCTAAAATGAGTACTGGGGATTTTTGTTAGTGTTAATTACGAATTTAAAATATTTTTCGAAAAAGTCAATCTAGCGGATTCAATATGGCATCCTGAAAATTTTACATTTTTCGATTTTCTCCAAAACTGATATAGGGAGTTCTTCAGTGTAAATTATGAATTTAAAAGTAAAGGGTTTAGATTTAGGTTAGATTAAGACATTAAAATTATTTTTTTGAAATTCAATATGGCGGAACCAATATGGTGGGTTCAAAATTTTACCTTATTCGCATTTTTTAAAGTTTGGTATTAGGGAGTTTTCGGGGTCGTGTATTATGAATCTGAAGTTAATTTTTTACAACTATTAGGTTGATAAGTCTTCAATATGAGGGACTGAAAATTTTGTATTTTGCAATTTTGCGTAAAATTGATATTGCGGGGTTTTTGGGGCGTATACAAACTCAACATGCAGTATAAAATATATCGGGCTAAGAAATTTATGTCTCAAATTCTTTAAATATTGATATTGGAAGCTTTGGAGGCCTATATTACCAATCTGAAATTAATTTAAAATTTAAGATAGTGAATTTACTATGAAAGACTAAATATTTGTTTGCAGAATTTTACTGGTATTTGGAGAACTCTAAGAATTTTAGGGTGATTTACAACTTTGAATATAATAGGTACTTTTTTGTTACTTTGGAGTCATTTCGAGGTAATCTCGTATAGTACTTAGCTCAGATATGGATATCATAATGAATTCAAAATTAAAAATCGAAAAATAATATTTTTACAAAAAAATTGAACCGATTTCTAAAAGTGCGCTAAAAAGTGAAAAATAACTATAAATTTTTATATGAAATTGAAATTTTTGAAGTCGGCGCCAAATTATTTTTAATCTGTTTATGCTTATCACATTTTGTCAGGTATTAGTTTGGCGCTGACTTCAAAAATTTCAATTTCATACAAAAATTTATAGTTATGTTTCACTTTTTAGCGCACTTTTAGAAGTCGGTTCAATTTTTTATAAAAATATGATTTATTGATTTGGGCATTTTTTCATATCAATTATTTATTGCAAAATTATCTTTTTTCATTTTTTTGCGTTTGAAAGGAAGCCCTCCTCTTTCTGAACAAAATGATATCTTATAATAGTAAATCGAGAAATTTGTTGCTGAGATATTGTTAATTCTTTATCCCAAGACACGAAATGTTGGTTGCTATAACTTTTTTTTGAGTCAAGATTTTGACCTTCACAAAGATTCAATCTCTTCTTGAAGGCCTATATTTTCATATCTTATGTGGGGCAAATGAAAAAATTAATTTTTAACCGCTTAAATATTGCTTTAAAAAAGGAGATGTTTTTTTAATCAAGAAATAGAACTGGAGCCCCCCCTTTGGATGTTAGATATTTATAATCTAAAAATTCGAATAGCTGAGTTCGAGATGAAGGTTTTCAAAAAAAGAAAAACTTTCTCGGACCAATAGCAGCCGAGTTAGGATTTTTTTTCAAAAAATCGCAGTGCTTTTGTTTATAACAATTGAGAAACAAATCGAACGGCGTATGATATTTGGAGAGTTATATTTTCAAAATACATGATCAGATTTTACAGAGTGCGTTATTAAAAATCATATGTAAAATATAGCGTTCAAAAAGCGACTGGCCGACAGCGGTGGTGGGAGAACCCGCCTCCGAATTATCGCGCGCTCGAGAAAACTGAACTCGCAGCTTCAAATGAGCAAGAAATGGACCAATTTCGATGTTTTTTTTCTGGGGTAGCTCGAAAAATTTTGGTCCAATTTGTTTTTAAGAGAAAGTTTTATTGATTGCGTTATTTGGAGTACTTATAAAATTTGAAATCTGTGGACAAGGTTAATATCAATTTTAATCTACTATACCTAGTAAATAATTATTCAAACTTTTTCATATTCAGATGTGACAGAATTTGATTATAGACTCTTGCCGATGACATATTGAGGTAGCGTTAGTTATCTTATCTATAATCATTTTTGTCCCATATTAATTAATAACTATTTTAATAACCTACAATTGAAATTTCACAGTAATAAAGACACTCTGGAAGTCTGGTCGTTCAACTTCTCTCTTGCAGCTTTAGTACCAAACACTACGGTTATTAAAGCTTACCACAACCATGACTCAGACCTTCAGGACTCAGGAAAGGCTGCTAATTAGTTGGTCAGTAGACATCTCTTGCTTTGTAGATCTCGCAGCAGCGCGCCCGCGAGTTTATTTCTCGTGAAGGTTTTAATTAAATTCAATAAAACAAGTTTCTCAAAACACTTAGTCTATTAACAAAATAAATAGAATAAAACGGACTATTTACAATGAGAAACTTAAAACTAATAACAATTACGAAAAACTAACATAATTGCTCTTCTCGACCGTTATTTTAACCAAAAATATAAAACCCAATTTTGAAAAACACGTATAAATAGCTTAATAAAATATTAAACAAAAAAGAAAATAAAACGCGAAAAACAGCTATTTATATTACTTAATCGAACCGTATGAACATCGCGAAATACCCCACTAAAATAACACATGATACTCCCTTAACTTCCCGAATTAAATCAAAAACAAATCAAACAAAGAAAACCTTCATTCCCGCCAAATATACACTACGGCACTGGGCTTATAGAATGGTACCGATCACCCTTATTCGAATTTCAGATTGGAACTAAAATTTACTATTCCTTAAAAGAGTGTATTCAAATCTTACGCCCCCCCCCCCCCCCCGCCCCCCCCCCCGACACCCTTCTGTTCGAAGATTTGGGAGTTTTCTTACTGAGGGCGTTAGCTGTACTATACCGGATGTTTGATTCACGAATTGACCTGTGAGCATCTTAAGCTTAATTTTTATATAACACAATTGATAAAACTATTCTATTTCTCCCTATAACTAAAGGAATAGGATAATATAACGTCTGTGAAAAAACCTGAGTGCCCTTTATTCATAATGCTGGTATTTGAATCATTCTTTCTTGCAATCAGGAAAAACAAACGCTACGTACATCCTTTCACAGATCAAACGTTATATTACAGTATAATGAGTTTATTTGATTATTCTTTTGTTTCCTAATAATGGGAAAATCGTTCAATGTTTTAAAACATTTTAACGGTATTCCACATACCATATGTTAAAACTACCCTTATCACATCTGGTTTTATATACCAGGGCAGGATTACTTGGACGGATTTATAGGCAATTCTAAGAGAGGGTCTTTTACGTCTTCATAAATTAACTGACTTTATGTATTTTTTTTAAGAAAACATTTAAACGACAAAGATCATAAAAGTTAAGTTCGATAACTGATTTATTTATCCTTTAGACATTCGTGGATAGTGATAAAAAAATATAACTACCCTATTCCCACGGCATATCTATTCACAGAGTGATTATTTAATTATTTATTTTAACAAAATATAGTTGACATTGAACAATGAAAATAATTAACATTTGTTCCATTACACAGAGATGACAAATGCAAATTTTTAATTAAAAAAAATTTATTTCATCTGTTTATTCATTTATTTATCATATAAGTATAAAATAATTATGTAGCAAATATCCAATAATGTAAGCTATTTATGTAATTTTCCGTTCTTTTGTTTCCGGTAAACTTTATTCTTCTTTATGGTTACCAAAAATACTATTTAAAATATTAGCATTTTCAAGGCTCGTTTAAGATAATTTGGTGGAAAGCTGGGTCTTAAATATTGATGAAAGGTTGATTTCACCTTCAAGAACATCAGGAAATCATGCTTCTCTCACTAATCATATTAACCAGTTAAGTATTGTATATTTGTAAAAAAATCCTTGTAAATAAAATTTCAAAAAGATTGGTAAAAAATCAAAAAAAAAAAGGAAATTTCACCCCAACTACCCATTTTTACTCTTCGGAAGTGGCAAAAGAAAAAAATTAACAAATTCCATCTAATCAGACATAAAAAAAATCCCTTCGTTCACAAAATTTGAAATAGTTTAGTAAAAATTGAAATTAATAATAATTTCACCATAACCCCTATTTTTAACCGACTTCTAAAAGAAGGAGGTTCTCAATTCGTCGACTATGTATTTTTTTTTTTTTTTATGTATGTACACCGATTACTCCGGAACGGCTGCACCGATTTGAATGAAATTTTTTACGTTATGTAAAGGAAGTTACTGCGGTGGTCCCATATTTTTTTAGATGAAATTGGTGCAGTAAAATCCAAGATGGCGCTTACAATATGGCGGCCAAAAAAATTAATTTTGTCCGATTTTCTCCAAAATTGGTATGGAGGAATTTTCGTGGTTGTACCCAACGAATCTGAAATTATTTTTCAAAAATTCAAAATGGCGGATCCAATATGGCGGACAAAAAAATTTAATTTAGTCCGATTTTCTCCAAAATTGGTATGGGGGAGTTTTCGAGGTGCCACATAACGAATTTTATATTATTTTAAAAAAATTCAATATGGCGGATCCAATATGGCGGACGAAAAAATCAATTTTTTCCGATTTTCTCCAAAATTGGTACAGGGGAGTTTTCGGGGTCGCATATGACGAATCTAAAATAATTTTTAAAAAATTCAATTTGGCGGATCCAATATGGCCGCCAAAAAAAATTTTTTTGTCCGATTTTCTCCAAAACTGGTACGGGGGAGTTTTCGGAGTCGCATTTGACAAATCTAAAATAATTTTTAAAAAATTCAATATGGCGGATCTAATATGGCGGACGAAAAAATCAATTTTGTCTGATTTTCTCCAAAATTGGTATGGGGAAGTTTTCGGGGCCTCACATAAAAAATCAAAAATTATTTTAAAAAAATTCAATATGGCGGATTCAATATGGCGAACAAAAAAAATCAATTTTGTCCGATTTTCACCAAAATTGGTACGGGAAAGTTTTCGGGGTCACACATGACGAATCTAAAATTATTTAAAAATGGCGTATCTAATATGGTGGATAAAAAATTAATTTATTTTCTTTAAATATCGATATTGGAAGGTGTTGGGGCCTATATTACCAATCTAAAATTAATTTGAAATTTAAGATAGTGGATTTTCTATGACAGACTAAATATTCATTTGACCCAATTTGATTGGTATTTGGAAAACTCTAAGAACTAAAGAATTTTAGTGGTTCATTTTAGGGTGATTTACAACTTTGGATAAAATTTGTACTTTTTTTCCACTTTAGAGTCATTACGAAGTACAGTAATTTCGATTAGTTTTTAGTTCAAATAATTTATGAATATCATAATGAATTCTAAAACTAAAAATAGAAAAATAAAATTTTTATAAAAAAAATTGAACCGACTTCTAAAAGTGCGCTAAAAAGTGAAAAATAACCATAAATTTTTATATGAAATTGAACTTTTTGAAGTCGGCGCCAAATTATTTGTAAATGAAATAAACAACTACTAATATATACAAATTATGGTAAGAAAGCAATTACAAAAAAGTATTTTAAATCTGTTTATGCAAATCACATTTTGTCAAGTATTAGTTTGGCGCCGACTTCAAAAAGTTCAATTTCATATAAAAATTTATGGTTATTTTTCACTTTTTAGCGCACTTTTAGAAGTCGGTTCAATTTTTTTATAAAAATTTTATTACCCTTTGAAGACGTCATATCAATAAAATGACCGCAGAAATCGCGACCACAAAGCATACCCTATAGAGTGCTAACAGACAATACATTGCTTGAATAATTGTTTCCATTATTAGCGTCGACGTGGATGGACTCGCAACTAAATATTAGATGCGGGCTATTTAAACCTTGGGTAATACAAAAATTTGAAATATAAAAATACATTTTTAATTTGCAAGTATAAAAATCTGTTGTATATACATTAAATAACGTCTTTTATATGGGAATATAAAATAGAGTTATTAGAAACGTATATATAACAGAGTCTTATACCAGCAAAGTAAAAATATACAATATTCTTACAGAGGGAGAAAAAAAAACATAAGATTCTTATGTATTTGTATTTCTACAAAGAAACTTTATAAATTATGTATTTATAACATTTATTTTACAAAATTTTCAAGTACACAAATAATCTTAAATCTACACACTACTTTATTATTATTCGTTTTGCATTAATTTTGGATTTATTCTGATTGAACTAAAAATCGTAATATTTACTCATATTGGCCCATATTCTATTTTTTAGAATGTATAATAAGTACTATGTTTTACAATAGAAAATAAGCAGAAGAGTTTGACGTGTTTAATGCATAGGAATATAAAAGTTAAAAAGGTAAAGACAATCTGTACATTTAATAAAATCGGGAAATGTTGAAAAAGGAACTACTATGTTTTATACCACTAAATTTATTAAGAAAACAGTGACTGTAGTTTCAACTCACAGAGTCATTTTCAAACTGAATTACAAAGGCAGACTAAGTATCTAATACAGAAACATGAGAAAATTTAACAATAAATAAAAACTACCTGAGAAATTACATTGTTACAAAGGGGAGGTACTAAATTTTGGGAACTAATTATTATTTGGCGACAACAAATAACGGGGAAAACCCAAGTTCTGTCTGGTCATTAAGCAAATTTACATTTTTATTTTTACTATGTTTATATATTTCTAAAGATTCAAGAATATTTAACTTTTGGCCCTTTGTTGCATAATGTAATATGTCAGTGTTGCTTAAATCAGGAAAATTGTGGCTGTGTTCTAAGCAATGGTTGGCAAAGCTCGAGTCTGTTTTTTGTAGTCTATATGATCGGTGGTGTTCTGAAAAGCGAGTTTTAAAGCTTCTACCACTTTGTCCAGTATACAAGCTATCACACTCTGAACATTTTAACCTATAAACTCCTGATTTATCAAATATATTAATTTTATCTTTAGCATTGTAAAGGATAGTGGACAGATTATGTTGAGATTTAAAGGCTACTTTTATGTTATGTTTGGAAAGAGCATTAGCTATGTTTTCTGATAGGGTACCACAGTATGACAAAGATATATAAGATGAACTATCTTTATCATTTTTTATTTTGGGATATATTGAATTAAAAGCTAGTTGTTTTTGTTTTTTAGTTATTAATTTCTTTATCGTTTGTTGGGAGAAATTGTTTGATATTGCAATCCTTTCAATGATATTTAGTTCTTCTTGAAGATCTTCTTCAGAGAGAGGCAAAGACAATGCTCTATATATCATTGAATTGTATGCAGCAATTTTGTGTTGTAAGGGGTGAAAAGAGTCATTAGATATAGTATCACCTGTAAACGTTGGTTTTCTAAAAATTTTAAAATTACATTGATTATTGAGATGAGATATGGTAAGATCAAGAAAATTTATTTTATGGTTATTTTCAGTTTTTAGTAAATTCAATAATTAAAAAACACTTTCTGCTAACATAACATAACATAAGCAATATGATCAATTCATATTATTCGCTTAAAACTACTGGTATTTGAAGGGAAACAGACAAAAGCAACCATAATCCTTAAAACCTTTAATATTTAGAGTCAAAATCGTACATCAAAGGCATAGACATGAGAGTAATTAATAGTACTTCAATGATCAAAGGAAAGGGAAAAATTCTTTTTGGGACCTTTTCTTTCCAATTCAAATAGAAAGAGAAGAATATATATATGAATTTCAAAGAAATCGTTTTTGCAATCTGGCAACATCATCGACTTCAACAAGCACGCCATCTTTAGCGAACTATGCAAACTATTATTTGTTGATGGCGGCCGTTTTCTTTTGATTTATTGTGATTTTGGTCGTGATAATTTTTCGTATTTTTTCGATAAAAAAAAGTGCATATATTTGAATTATTGTATAATACAGAAGCTTCTATTACTGTGAAATTTGTGGTTATAACAAAAGTTTAACGATTTAGTTGGGCTTTCTTTCAGCCTGCGGCGTGCGGAAAAAACGTGACTTGGACTCTTCATATTCGTTTAGCCAAAAAATTTAGATTATCTCGACGAATATTAGTCGTAGAATCTTTATTTTTTTCTTAATTTGAAGTTTCTCGACGAGATATAAACAATGGATGACATGTTTTTGTAATCAAATTATTGTTAAACACAGCAATAAACAAATTGTGGTACGTGCTTTTCAAATTGCAAGAAAAATTTTACAGTCGTCAACAGTATAATACTAATTAAGAATATTAAAAATCAAATTTTTAAAGTACCGTTAATATTTATGGAGTTATAGCACGAAACAAATTGCGACTGTCATTTGCTGCCAAATTATTGGTTGTACAAAAGAAACACATGTTGACTTTTTTGTGTATTTTATTGAACGAACATTTTGCAGACACACAATTTTTTGCTTCCATACATATTTTTTGCTTAAATCTATACAAAATAATTATTTCGTTCTCAGTTTCTTAGATATCGATGGAGACTCATTTTCGAAAACCTTATCGGTTTCATTCTTATCATTACAATTATCATCATCATTATCACTCTCATCGTCATTATTATTATTACTCTCATCATTGACATAATTATCATCATCATCAACATCATCATTAAAATCATAATCATAATTATTTTCTCCCCTATTACTTTCATCGTCTTTGACAGTAATATTACAATAATTTTTGATTGGATAATCGCTTACAATATAATCGTCAAATTTGGTTTATTCTGCATCTCGAAAAATAATAATGCAATCAACAAATGTTGCTACTTGTTTCATGATATATCTCGATAAATATTAATGTTACATTAAAAGTCAATCTAATTTTTAATATTCCTAATTAATACTTTACTGTTGACCACTGTAACAATTTTTTCGCAATTTGAAAAGCACGTAAGTACGGTAAAATTATAATTATGCATAAAATGTATAAAAGTGCAACAATTTGCTCATTGCTATGTTTAACTATAATTTGA
This sequence comes from Diaprepes abbreviatus, assembly GCA_034092305.1. Lineage (NCBI taxonomy): Eukaryota > Metazoa > Arthropoda > Insecta > Coleoptera > Curculionidae > Diaprepes > Diaprepes abbreviatus. The sequence continues at coordinate 2,552,068 of JASJET010000380.1, read as the reverse complement.
TTACAAAAACATATCATCCATTGTTCGAATTTGAAGCGTCCGAGTCACGTATGTCTCCGCGCGCCGTAGGTTGGAAGAATGCCCCGCTCCACTGCTCATTTTTTAACTCTCGGAGTAGGTGCAACTTTAAACTATTGCCACATCAACAATTTTGAAATAATTGAGTTGAAAACTGCTGCATACAATGGTTTAACCATCTTCTTATGTGTTACAACATAAATAATCCCTTAATATTAAAACAACTCCACAGCGATATTTTGAAAAAGAAACTCTATCTCAGCTTCTAGTGGTCGTACACAATTTTTCTTTTTTGAAAGTGTGCGTCAAAATCTCATCTATCGCTTCCACTTATCGGCATTTCGATATCAACAATTGTTGAAGAGTTATTCTATTTGTTTATAACCAAAAAACGAACCTCAATTTTGTTTATCTGTTTCAACAATTTAAGACCAACAATAATTCATTTCGTTCTTTTTTGTTATTGTTAGCATAAGTCTCGAACTTTCATTTGCGTACCCGCAGACCGCTGTACGACCTCTAGATCGCTGAGAATAAACAATAAAAAAAACATAAGGAGTTATAAACAAATTCACTGTGCAAAAAACTATTGAATATTTTTACTTAAAATTTTACACATTTTCTTTAGCTGTAATGTAAAATTAATGCAATATATTTTTCTATTGTTTATAAACAATTGAAAAAGCAGCCATTTCAGCAGTTTTTTTTTTACAATTACTAACGAACTAATTATCGAATTTAGATGGGGCTTAGCTTATTTTGTACGTATTTTTAATGCTCACAACTTTTTGACTGAAACATAATAGTTTTCCCGAGAACTCGAAAAAACCGTTTTTTCACATCTTAATTGTTAAATAAAAAAATTTTCTCCCAAAAAAACAATGAGACATAAGATACTACATTATTACTATTATCATTCTGAAGGTTTCTACATAATCAGAAGTCTACTAACAATAAATTTCAAAATCACCTCGTGTGAGGCTAACTCCGTCGACCTACAATGCCGATTAAAGATCGAATGTATTAAACAATGTTTACACCAATATTTCTAATTTTGATTTTCTTTTAATTTAAATCTTTTGTTTCAACGTTAGGGAGAAAACTTTTCTAATATCCCTCGTATTTCCATGATATATATTCATTCCTACATACGAATACCTTAAACCATAGGCTGATAAAAATATATTTATATTCATGACTCACAACTAATGCGCGTTGGTTACAATAATATTTATTATTTTATTTAAAATATGTCAATACAAACACATACAATCTTGTGTTCTAGAACTTAATAAGAACAACATCATGACTCTGGAATTTAATCATTTTGCTTTAGTGCTAAGTATTTGTCTAACATTATATCCTCCGATTTGGTGCAAAAATAAAATTTTCTGAATATATTACCGTCCTTATTCTATTGATTATCAGTCTTTGTATCATTGCAGAAATGTATTTCATTTTCCATATAATCAGCGTTCGAAAACATTTAATTTTAAAATTTCTCTTTATGTTCAGACAAATTTCTATAGGTTAACATTACAATAACAATTAGACTTTTTGCCGAAAAAAACGATCTGACTATTTTAAGAAATGTGTTAAAACTATTTTTTCATGAAGGTGGCAAAATTAAAAGATGTCATAAGATTGTTATAATTATATGGTCCTTGAGTCATCTCATATTTCTGATAAGTCTGGAATCAGCTGTTTCCTCAATTCCATTTGACTACATCATGACTTGCACTGGCTTACGCTATTTTATAATTCGACTGGAGGCTATTATTACAATTGCTTGTTTAATAACTTGGGAGATTAAAAAGAGACTAGATACAATTCATCTAAAAATGAAGTCGTTAAAGAATCTAGAGCAGATTATCAAATACAAAGAACAGCAAGAAATTTTGTACGGATATATTAAAAGCATTAGTAACACATTTGGTTATATAATAGCAAACGCTGTTATGATTTGTATTGTTAGCATTTTAGATACTAGTATATGTTTAATATTTATGGCTTGTGCACCTTACAAGACAATTGCCACTACAAGAATAGTACATGTAATGCATTTTTTCGTAAGTACCTATCAATTTTAAAACACACCTAGGAAAAACTTGCAACTGGTTACTTGCTTAACCAAAAAATATAATCTCATTATTTTGTTTGCACTTTTTGTTTGTCGATTATTTTCGTTTTTGTTTTAAAAATAATATATGAATAACCCAGAACAAGAAACATGAATAACTAGGAGATGAATGGTTAGGGTAACCAGGGGAAATGGCGTTCACTTAAGAATAACATGATGTATTTTTTAATTTATTTAATATAAATCAAAATTAAGAAAAGTAGCAAAGTCTTTAACTATCGGGTAATCAACAATTTAACAACAAAGGCATATATCTTTGACCTACTAGTAGAAGGAAAACATTTAAAAAAAAAACATGTTTGAGCGGCATTGCCCCTGACTTTGGGTAATGCCGCTCGGGGCACGGGGTAATGACGCTCAAACAGGTTTTTTTGGAATATAACAAGTAAGATACATTTTAATTAAAGAAATATAATGAGATCAACCTTAAAAAATAAAAGTAAAGTCTACAATCACAAATTTGCATCAATTATCCCTATTTGTACGTAAGATTAGCCTTTTTCAATTTAACAAATATAGTAAAGTTTTCTATGGCATCAACTTCAATTATTATAACATAATATAGAATAACTATTAGTTACTAGAGGTACGACAAATTAGAAATAGAAATATTTTAGTTTTGAACACATAATTCACAGATATATTCATCTGGCGTATCCCACCCTGAACATATAGCATGAGCCCACAGTCCGCAGTTGGTGCAGCGATACCACAACTCGTTATTTTTTCCAAATTCTTCGCAAATAATACATTTGTTATAATCTTCATCATCCACATTCATTTCGTCATCACTGTCATCATCGCAAAGGTGCTCTTCATCTTCACTCTCTGAAGAACTTTCTTGTAAAATTTTTCTCTTGTAAGATTTTTGTTTCATTTGTTTGTTCTTCTTTTCTTTGACATCTTTTTTTGGTCTTGATTTATCATCGTTTCCAGTCTTATTGAGTTTCGGTACTTTTTTCTTTTCTTTATCCCCTAAAATTATTTTTATAAGAGGCGAAGTTAATATGGTAGCATGTTGTTTGCAAAATTAACTTTTTTTCCCACTTTTTTGATTTAAAGGGAAGCCCTCGTCTTTTTGAACAAAATGATATTTTATAATAGTAAATCAGATAATTTGTTCCCGAGATATTGCTATTTAGTTATCCCAAGACGCAAAATGTTGATTCCTCTTGAAGGCCTAAATTTTCATATCTTATTAGGAGCAAATTAAAAATTAATTTTCAACCCCTTAAATATCGCTCTGGAAAGGGGGTGTGCCGTATTTATAATTTTTCGAGGAACCCCACATTAAAAAAAAAACACCGAAATTGGTCCATTCGTTGCTGGAATACGACGAATTTTTCCTACCCTACATTTTATGTAGGATTTGTTCTTACATTGCCCCCAACACCCCTGAGTAGGTCTCATCCATCTCGGAATTTACGTCACTATATTTACGTATCGCTTGTACTTAGTAAATTTATATTTTAGATTACTAGTCCGAACAAATATTTAGGTTATAAAGTCGTGTGCGCTTGCTCTGTATGACTCAAACTGTGCTACCAATTGCTAACTATAGGCGAGTTATTTTATTCCATCGATGATTTTGCGCACTAACCTAAAATCCATTAAACCGTTCTTAAAATAAAGTGATAAAAATGCGATTAATCATTAAACCGTTCTTTTTTTTATCGATAAACGCATCAACAATTCATCGAATTCATCGGCTTCAGATCCCGATGAATGCGATGAATAGGTAGTGGGGGAACAATAAGTGTAGGTTTTGGAGGTTATGTTTATTATTTATCACTTAAAAAAAAACCGTTTGACACTATTTTTGATTAAGTTATTATAGAGAACAAATATTTTTTTGTAAATGACGGATTTCTTCTATTAAATCTGACCTACCCGACCATACATTTCAGATTATAATGTATGAAGACACTTAAAATGAGGTTACCAAAACTAAGTATTAATATGCTAAATTTTTTAGCCCATAATTTTATAATAATATAAATATGCTGAAGAACAAACTCCCAAATAAAATGTTTAAAAAATATTTGTTTGTGGGTTTTTAAGGTTAGATTTTATTATATGTCAGTTAGGAATGAGCGTTCTTAAATTCAACAAAGTTGCATTGAAAATCCATTTATGACGTCACAAGAATCCATCGGCTTAATTCAGCGCTTTTTTATCGATGGAATAAAAGAACTCGCCTTATATTTTCATTTGAGAGTCACATAAAAGTGAAAGTTTCTCAAATTGAGAATTATGTCATTCGTCATTAAATTGGAGTGCCCTCGAAATTAAAGGAAAAATTAATTATCCAACTGGTAATCTAAAATATAAATCTATTATATATAAACTATTTTTGAATATTTTTTAACGTATTTCTATATTGTTTGGCATAACATACTTAAACGTTGACTTTTACGGCTTATAATATAATACAGTGTGAAACACCCAAATAGCACACTTCAGTCCACTGGATATCCATCGTTTATCCAAAGCTGGACATACTGGGTATCCATGGGATGTCCAGAATTTGTCCACCAACATCCTATGGATATCCACTGGACTATACGTTTGTCCCACTCATGGACGTCTTTTTGAATTCCATATATTGTCCAGGTATGGATCATTTTTGGATATTAATAGGACCAATTTTGGATGTCCATATAATGTACTTTCTTGACCCGATTGTGGACATATTATCCGATGGTATTGTGCTTTTTGGATTAATAGGTCATAATCTATTGTTCCCTGTTTTTGACGTTCCGCTAACATGAATGGTAGATATTTTCAGAATTTGCTTAGGGTCCGAGAGCTTACAGTACCTAACTAATTTTCACTTCTGAAGATACAGACCACTTATGTCATCAAAACGTCAATAACAAGTAACCATAGATGGCCCTATTAGTCCCAAAAACTAAACAGATATAAATTACATGCGCAAACCAGGTAACAGGAACTGGATCACCATATTACACTTATTAATTACAATTGTCAAGTTTTTAATACAACACTATATAAGAATATAAAATTTTATAATTAGTCGAATTGCAAGTGCTACAAAATATAGCTTCAATTGATTTAAATTGTTCAAGCTATAGAAGGATCACTATGAATAAGGTATCTGGTTCCATAGTAATATGTACAATTTCAATTGGGTAATAGAAAATATACCAATTATTTAAATACTTTATTGTTACAATGATTATTTTTTCTAGATTTATTTCTGTCGTTTATTCTCTTCAGCCATTGTCTAAACTCGTCTTCGGCTGTTTTTTTATTGACCTCCCATTCTTCTGCCGCAGCTGAAAATTAATAAGGTGCAACGTTAGTATTTTATGGCTTTGTATAGTTAACAAATTCCGAGTGTCGTATTTAATCTTGTTCGTTGGGGCTGTTTCAAGCCTTAATGTTCCATAGTAATTTTCCATAACAAAAAACATTAAAGTATAAGAAAGCCACAAACAATGATAACGATTACAACAGAAATATTAATTTGAAAACTCAAGATCCTATTAAACTCAGAGATGTTTGTAGGAATTTAAAATGAAATTTAGATTTTACTTATAAAAGAAAGTTCTCTCTCTCTCTCTCTATATATATATATATATATATACATATATATATATATATATATATATATATATATATATATATATATATATATATATATATATATATATAACCAAATGCATCGTAATTGCTTAGAGTGCTTAAACCAATAGACCAGAAAAAAATTTTTAACACACTTTTTGTCAGGGTATTATCAGAACAAGGGTATCTAGAGTTTAACGTGTGAAATCTGACACCCAATATATTCTTATTATTTACGAGTATGACAAATAAAACAGAGAGATTTTTTTCATCAAATTTTTATATTTAAGTGGTAACTTACCTACAAATAGTGAACTTTTAAAAAGCACTTTACTGTTCCATCATATGTATAATTATTGGAAAGGCTATCTGTCATTGTTACAATAAATTATCTTTTAATAAGTTCATAGGTATACTTTCCTCCAATTTTCGTTAATTGTAAAACATAAAATTATATTACATTATTGAGATAATTAAACGTTAATTCCACATATGCTAAGCTAAGAACATTTTTGACTTTAAGAATCAAAGTAAAAAAAATATATATAAAATAATCCTGTAAAATCAAACTGATTTTAGTATTGTTTCCTCATGTATGGAAAAAAACGTTATTTAAATTCCCCACAGATAAGTAAGTTCTTATGCCATTTTTAAAAACATCCAAATGGGCACTTCTTAAGTAAAAACTTTCTGTTTTTTCAAAAAATTAAGTTTTTTTTTATCAATAGACTCATACACATAAAGAAGCATTACTCGAATAAGTTTCAGCTCTTATTTCAGGAGAAGTGTAATAAACTTACTGCATCTTTAAAGTTTAAATTGTCCTGAAGATCTTATGTGACTTGAGGCAGCTGATTATTTTCTTCGGTAAAAGGATAGTTGAACTCCTGCAGAAAATTTTTTGCAGATACTTGTTGTTTTTTCCCTATTTAAGATTACCTGAATATCTTCTCTAATTTGGTACAAATTGGCTTTCACGTAGGAATTTTATTTGGACCAATCTGGAAAATTCATCTAAAAAATAATTTAAAAAAAATTAAATTATAAGTCTAAACCTAAAGTCGAACTGTCAAACCTTTATTATATATTTTTTAACAATAATACTGCACAAAAATACACATCAATGTAAACTTGTACTAGCGTTTAATCCAAAATAGTCATAAAAAAATTAATATCGTTATTCAAATTTGCTATAGCTTTTAATCCATTATAAATTTTGATAACATTTAATAATGCCAGCAATCTTATTAGACTGATTACTCTATAATGACTTTGTCGGAGAGAAATTTCTCTAAAATTTACAATTTTATTATTACACAAATTTACAACTCTATCTATGCTCCATTTTAACCAACAAGATACAAAATTCATTGGCCTATCAAAATATTTGCACTTATTTGTAGTAATTTCCATTTAAATAAGTTATTGTATGAAAAAGAATAGCTACAAAAGCTATATTTTAACATACGTGTTTTTATACTGAATATTTTGTTTACTTTCAAATTTGTGCGAGTTTCATATTAAATTATCAGCTTTTCGTCGGGCATGTCTGTAGTTGGCATAATTTAAAAAAATTAAATTAAAAATAACTATACTTACCTTTAACGGTGGCATCTGCTTCAAATAAAAAGTACACTTGATTTTAGCTCAACTAAAACTCCAAAGGTCTTTTTTAGCTCGACGTCAACACAATAATGGGCACAAAATATCTGAAGGGATATTTTATGATAATGGCGGGCCGGTGGGTTAATAAATGACAATTCTACAGGCCGATATTACAGTATCCGATTTTACCGACAACCCGAAATTTAAATTATTGAGGGCAAAAATCTACGTTGAACCAAAATTTTATTAAAATCTTTAGGAGTTAGTTTTAGTTAAAGTTGCAATATAATTATTATAATCGATATTCTACAGTTCAGTAGTTATTTTCCTTTGTATAATTAAGCTTTTAATATAATATAGCTTTACAGGCCAAGTAGTATGGCTAATTTTCAATCAATTTGTGTATCTGCCGAAGAAAAAAAGAAAAATGAGCTATATATGGTTCTGAGATACAATTTTATTAATTTCAGGAATTTTTTTAAAGATAAATTAATGGACGTCTGATGGACTTACACTGGACATCCAGATATGGACGTCCATAAACGGTCCGTGGACATACAGGACATTATATGTACCTATTCTGAATATCCAATGGAAATCTTGTGCTATCTGGGCAGTTAGAAAGTTATTTTTTACGATTTAGTGCAAGACATTTTTTTCTTTAAAAAAATTATTTCATTTCTGACTAAGTTTTCAAAGGTTTGATGCTCTACAAACTTGGCTGGGAGGGTGCATCGCTCACGACACATCTTTAACCATCCTATACCTAAAGCCAGTGACTCATCATTGGCATATAGAGTGTCCCGGGTTATGCGCAGTCAGGGGAATCAAATCCAGTGGCGTGTGCATTGCAGAAAATAATATATGATGAAATTCCTGGGAATATCAAAATATTTTTTGTAAGTTAAATTTATTTCCTCATATTTTTATCAACCCTTACAATTTTTTTCCTGGAGGGGAAACCTTGCATAAGCAACTTCATAAGGTGTTAAAGATAGTGTCAGACTCTTACCGACTGAAATCCCCCGGACTCCAGGTCCTACCGATTTTCTTTGGACTACCGTTAGCAGTGACTGCTGGCAGTCCAAGGTTATTCGGTGAGGCCTCCGGTTTTCAGGCAATTAAGCCTTAACAAACCTTTGCTTTTTCCACTCACTGTACTTCACATTAGGAATTGCCTTGTCCAATAATATTTGCTAATTTGAATATTTTGTTTTTCCGTGCCACTTAACTCTTTATTTATGCCCATAATAATTCAGTTGGATTAAGTTCACAATGGTATGGTAGCAGTCTCAACACTGTTATATTTTTTCCCGAACCATTTCATCAATAGCAAATTTGATATATGTTGTTTATTTATCCTCACTAAATCTAGCAACTGCACTTTAACCATTCTTCCGTTAAACTGAATATTTTTTGAGAGGTGCCATTGGCATATCTTCGCTCTTTTAGAGGCAGAAAGGTAGAACTCGGAATTTTTCCCTGGTGTCGACTACGATACCGGGCACTGTCCATTATAATTACCGAATCCGGTTCCACAGGGTTTAAAAACGAAGAAAACCATCGTTCAAAAATATCGGCATTCATGTCTTCATGATACTCCCCAGTTTGTTACATGATTATTTTGCTTGTCAAATTTTTGTTTATTTAGATCTCCTCCAATATAGATTTTTTGCCACATTTAGCCCTACCTACTTTAGTAAAACTTATCGAAAGAAAAATCTTATTTGTCTAAATTGCTAGTAACCAGCCCAAATATCAATAAAAAGATACTAGAAATCCGAATCTTTGGAGTTAACTTTTATTTAACGTTGTAAGAGAACAAAAGTTTATTGTGATTTTTACTAATTTTAACATTTATTAACTCTAAATTAAATTCTACTAAATGGAAGAATTTACTTGAGTCCCCCTCTGTATAAAGGTTTGGACCGTTAAATTATATATCTTATGTCTGGCCAAAAATAGTCACATATCAGGAAAATATAAATCCATTAACAAACTTAAGCCCAGTTTTATTACTTTTGGGGTAGTTAATTTTTCTGAGAAAAAACAACATAAACTTAGTGAATTTATGTGACACAAAAACTAATCTGTTCCACCCTCTCGAGGTTTTTAATATAAATCTGTCAAAGTAACTTATTAGTCTTAAAAACCAAATCATTAAGGGTCTAAGGTTAAGTAGTAAAGTGATAACCACATGTGGCAGACCGTGAGAGAGCTTTCTTTTACTTAAACTGAGCAAATTTTCCCATTATAAGAAAACAAAAGAATATTTAAATAAAATCACTAAAATGCAATATTAGTATTTGTTATTATGTACAAAGTTCGCGACTGTTACCCATTTGACCCCAATTGACGAAAATAAGAATATGAAAGTGAGAAAATGGTTAAAACCTTGGGGTTTTTTCATGGGTTCTTTCACGATCTTTTAATGTAATTGTAAAATAGATATTGATCACATTTATATAAAGTAGTTATTAGTTTTGAGCTCTGGTCAGTTTTAATATTAAATTAAATTAAATTCGACGCATGGATGACTTATGCCATCTATGAACCAGGGGACCGAAAACATACCGACGCTCGGGAAAGAAAACTACCTTTCGCGCGCGGGGATGCACCGCGTAAGTGCGTTCTATTGGTGGAAAAGCATGCATGTCGAAACCAACGCATCTAATAGGGAGAAAGGAGGTGTTAAGAGATGAAAGTTGAGTTTGATTTTGAGAAATTAATTAAAGGCAGTTACGATTTAGAATCCGTCTAAGTCAGTTTGGCGTGTGTTTTAGTGTTTTACCAGTGTAAGAAGGTTTTTCTCTGCTGACTTTTCTGCTATTTTTGTCTTGTACTTTTTTTTTATTCTTCCAGACAGCATTTCAATTAGTAAGGGGAAATTAACTTTATTTTCTACCGGGGAAGGGAGTCCACCATCCCTTTAACTTTTAATTAAACAATTTAATTTGGGATATTTCTTTATTTCTAAAAGGTTGTTTTATTTTTTCGGTCTTATCAAAATTTATTAATATTATCAGTTCAAATTTGGGTTTATTTCATTAAGGGGAATATCAGAATGGCTTAGAGAACTTGTAATTTTAAGTATTTTTAATTATATTCCAAAATTCACTCTTAAGTTTCTCATTTGTAAATATTGTTTTATTTTTCTTTTATTTTTGTTAAATAGAGATAAGTGTTTTGAGAAACTAGTCTTTCTTTTATCGATAAAAAATCTTTTTGTGGGTAAACACACGGGCGTGCACTTGTGTACCAAGGAGCATAGGAAGAATCCTGCTTTGGCCAGCTGATAGCAGTGTTCCTGAAACCCATTTGGGTTCCTGGTATTGGTAAGCGATAACTAACGGTAGATCTTTAGAACTAAACTTCAAGATCGACCAGACTACAAGAGTGCCTTTGTCGCAGCAGATTCGAATAATCTATTTTTTTTTCTTTCTCTTAGGTTTTAGGATAGTTACTAAATAATATGGACAGTAGTAAATTGTGTGCGGAACGGCCATACGCTACCAAGAACAATCTATTTGCAGTAGTTCACAATTGAATACTGTCACAATGTATCGTTTAACTCAATATCTTGACGGTTACCGTAAGAATAATTAAAGGCATTTATTTTGGTTTTAGTCTCGGTGTCGAACAAAACACAAGAAACAAAAGAATCTAGTCATTTAATCATTTATTTAATTTATCCACTTTACGACACAAACCTTAGGTCCATGTACATTTGAAATTGGTAATACCACAGTTTTTGCACTTAAATATTTTCAACAATCGATATCTTTCAAGTTTACATTAGACTGAAATCATTTGACTAGAATTCTACTTGGCGATCTATAATAATTCATCTGGCAATTAATACTTTATTCCTTCATATTCATCGATGAGCTGCTAACTTTCTGTTTGATAAAATAGTGTTAGCCATAGATGCACTAGATGAGCTATAAATATATGCTTTGGGGAACTTGTCCTGAAGTCGTCGTCTGCCTAACCAAAAAAAAAATAAATTAAAGGTTAGCCTAAACAGTAGAAGGAAGACTTTATATGATATATTTATTAATATTACATTCGTTGACTAAAATGAGGTTGTCGGACTTGCAATGTCTTTATTTTTATTTATTTTCACGACGTTTCAATTAGGTTGTATCTCTAATTGTTATCAAGTATAAACAGTTTATTGGACCTCGGATTTGAATTCAGGGCATCTAATTACATAAGAATATAGTGATCCGGTGAAATAGGCATCCACTTTTTTTTTATAAACTTGTGTAATTATTAACATTGCGAAAACAGTCATTTTTTAAGGCATTTTTCCAATAACTAATTGATTAAATGAAACCAGCAATAACTTAAATGAAAGGTATCAATAATACCTTTAAAAAAATATGAGGAACTTACACTCTAAAAATAATATTGTCGCTTGGCATTTGTTAATGCAGATTATTTGAGCATCTAAAAGCATATGGGCATTCTTGTATTGACCCTGTCTACAACTTAAAATACTTCCAATCCTGTGGCAGATTAACGTCATGAATTTCGTCCACAGACTGGAGTATGGGCCATTTTATTAGACCTCTGAACCACTGTGCGCTAGTAACGACAATATTACTGCATTTTAAATATAATTAAGTATCCATATCTAAATGATATTTTTCAATACACGTTCATTTATACTGTACATACAAATAGACTAAACCTTATTTTTACCTCTTAATAAACGCTATGACTTCGAAATTTAATAATTTTGCTTTAACGCTAAGTATTTTTTTAACATTATATCCTCCGGTTTGGTGCAAAAGTAATATTTTGAAAATATGCATTACCGTTATTATTCCATTAATTACGAGTATTTTTATAATTGTAGAGATTTATTTCATGTTCGTGGTAATCGGCTTTAAATATCATTTATTTTTAAAAGTTCTACTGATACTCAGGCATGTTTGTACATGTACTGTCAATATTATAATTTCAATTAAGCTTTTTGCCAATGAAGGTCAGCTAACTAATTTAAAAAATATGTTAAAATTATTTTTCCATCGAGACAGAAAAAGTGGACAAATTAAAAGATGCCATAAAATTATTATTGTTATGTGGTGCTTGATACATATTCTAATTCTGATGATTCTGGAATCATCCATTTTCTCAGTTCCATTGGATTATGTCATCAGTGTTACGGGAGCACGATTTTTAGGAACTCGCCTTGAGGCTATTATTATAATTGTCTCTTTAATAACTTGGGAGATTAAAGAAAAACAAAAAACAATTCATAAGAAAATAAAATCATTACAAAACCTAGAGCAGATTATCAAATATCAAGAACAGCAAGAAATTTTGTATGGGTTTATTAAAGACATAAGTAACGTATTTGGTTATGTAATAGCAGTCGCTGTTATTATTTGTGTTGTTAGCATTTTAGATGTCAGTATCAGTTTAATATTTAAAACTTATATTGGGACAGTAGTCTATACAAGAGTAATACATGTGATACATTTTTCAGTAAGTATTAAATAACACTAGATAACAGAGTTTAAAGTATCCTAACCGCAAATTCAACAACGAAAATTTTCCAACATGTATAGATTTTGAATTATAGAATATATTAGTTATTTTTATTTAATACAAACATTTTTATATAATATTCATACGTAAGTCCAAAACAATTAAAAAAAAACGAAATATTTTAAAGATAACAGGGTTTATTTACCAAAATACACATGAAAATACATTTATAGTAAGTCTTTTGTACATAACTTTTCTGCAAATGTTGACTTTCGTTTATATTTCTGATCGCTTTCTCTCATAAGAAACCAACAATAATCCCCCAGCATTGCTGAATCCCATCTGCTTTGGTAGCGTTGCTCCATTGTTTATATGTTTTGGTAGAACCTTTCTCCATGCTCATCACTAACCGCGCCCAAATTTTCTGGGGAAAAATTTAAATGGCAGTGCATGAAGTATATTTTAAGACACATGCGACAGCCCATTTTGCAGTAGCTTTCAAGTAGTTCTACAAGTCATTCGTAGATTTTTTCTTTTTGTTTCCTAAAAACTCTTAAACAATTGTTTTAAAAAAGAATACCCACGCAGCTAATTCAACATCACAACTGTTGATCCCACAGTATTTTTCTAAATAGTGGTTCAACAAATATTCCTTCCTTGAGCTTAGCATCACTTAGTTTAGGAAAAATTAAAAAAAAAAAAATTAAATGCATCTCTTCATATAATGCTTTAACGAAATTTTTAATCAATCCCAGTTTAAAGTGTAAAGGAGGCAACAGTATGTTTTTGGGATCAATAAGAGGTATATTTTTTACCTTAGCTTGACCTGGAATACATTGATCTCTCGAAAGCCATTCTTTAACTTTGTAATGGCTCTGTTGTACCGCCCACCACTTTACCCCCTTTTACTTACTATTTCTAGGCCTTCCATCTTCCAGGGCTGCTACAAGTTCTTCACTTTCGGATGACTGCACTACGTTTATTGTACGTGTTAGAATTTCGTCGGATTATAAGAGCTAATTTATCTCTAAAGGGAGCATTATTCTCAACTTTGAAGTTGATAAAATCTTGGAATTATATATATTTTATTTGAAAATAATTAAACTAAAAATTCACGTAGCATATTTATTTTCATTACTTTAGGAGCCACCTTTTCTACAAAATGTACTTTTCCCCAAAATTATAAGATTTTACATATTTTATGCTACCGACTCACTATTCTCATTTTTGCTCACTTTTCCACAACTGCTTAAGGCCGTTTTCTAACTCTTCAGAAATTTCGCGCCACGACCAAGACTTAATTCTGTTTCGCGTTATTTTCAAATTACACACAACCGGACTGGCCCACCGTGCCGTGAGATTACTGTTACATTTGACTCGGAACTAACTTTCAACCGTAGCTGTAATGTTATACCGAAATCCGTTCAGGTCCGGAGTAATGTTTATCTTTAATTCTAATTTTAATTTTGTTATGTTCGTAATAAGTAACAGGCAAGAGTTGCTTTTTATATTAAATTAAATAAAACACGATAATAATATAATATATTATAATATTTGCATATGTATAAATACTTAGTTAACACTAAGTTCTATATTACTAAACTAAATCTATTTCACTGTCGCTACTGTCATCTAGATTAATAACTAATTTTTCTATTGCATTTTTAAGATAGACATAGGTTTTTTCTATTTCCTTTACATGTTTTACAGAATTTCCCCAATTAATTTGAGAAATTTTTTTCGCTTCACCATCAATTAAAGCTAATACATTAGAATTAAGTGTAGGTGAAATATTATTACGACGAATTCCTGCTTTAAGTTGGTGTCATATTTGCTCAATGGAGTTGAATATACAGTGGTAAGGTGGTATTACTGTGTGATCCATACTTTCTGCAAGTTCATCGCAATAATATTGTTTTTTAAGAGACAAATTTTTAAGCACTTCCAATAACTCTTTTTTTGTATAGTTTTCATGAAAATATATATCATTATCATACATAGAGTCTTGAATTTTTGCTTTTGGATCGTTTGAACAAGGTGCTTTGAAAACCCTTTTTCAGATCCAGCATTTAAAATTCTTTTACCGCGGTTTGACGGCGCAAGTGTCACACACTTACCGCTAGAATCGTCCCATCCACTGGTTGGGGTATCATTGGTATCAATCCATGTTTCATCTTAATAAATTATTGGTGTACTATGACTAAAGACACAATTTAAACTGGCTATTTCGGTTCAGATTTCATTATATTATACATACTAAATATAAATAATACCTAAAATTTTACTTGCATTTGCTAATTATTCCGGGCCTGTGCGGCAGTAAATTTATACCTGCTCACTATAATCTAGTGTTTATAACGGATATCGATCTACCTGCGCGAGGGGTATGTGGTTTTAGAAGCTTGGGTTTAGCCTTGAAAACTCGCTCCGTGCAAGTGGCTGAAAAACTCGATCCGCTTTCCTGTCTGCTGTGTAACGGATATCGATCTAGCTTCGTGCGTGGTCTCTTTTTTTACAGATTTATTTAGTGGATTTTTTTCAATTTAACCTTGAAACGACTTTGAAATGATTCTAGTTAACCTTGAGGTGTTAAACAAACCATGAACTCAGATTTAGCGCCCCCAAAAGTCTATGTTTCTTCTTTTACAAATCTATTAAGTAAATTTTCTTCAATGTGATCTTAAAATAATCCTGAAATGACCTCTGGCTGATCCTGGGGGATTAAACAAACCACGAAATCGGATTTAGCAATTTCAAAATGTCCGTATCGACTTCTTCAGATTTACATAGTGAATTTAACTCCGTTTGACCTTGAAATGACCTTGAAACTGATGTGATAGAGGTTATTGAACCTCAGATTTGGATTTAGGGCAAGAATAAAGTGATTCAGTGAAATAGGCATCCACTATTTTTATAAACCTGTATAATTATTGACATTGCATTGCATGGACATTTTTGAAGGTTTTTCGGTATTTTTGCAATGACTAATTGATTAAATGAAACCAGCAATAGTTTAAATTAAAGATCTCAATACCTTTAAAAAAGTATGAGGAACTTACGCTCTAAAAATAATATTGTCGCTTGCAAAAACGAAAACCATATTTTCGCCAACTTTGAACCCCCGCCATTTGTTAATTATAATTATTTCAGCATCCAAAAGCATATGGGCATTCTTGTATTGACCCTGCCTACAACTTAAAATACTTCCAATCCTGTGGCAGATTAACGTCATGAATTTCGTCGCATTTTATTAGACGTCTGAACCACTGTGCGCTAGTAATAACAATATTACTGCATTTCAAATATAACTAAGTATCCTTATCTAAATGATATTTTCAGTACACATTCGTTTATACTTTACATACAAATAGACTTATTTTTACCGCTTAATAAACGCTATGACTTCGAAATTTAATAATTTTGCTTTAACGCTAAGTATTTTTTTAACATTTTATCCTCCGGTTTGGTGCAAAAGTAAAATTTTGAAAATATTCATTACCGTTATTATTCCATTAATTACGAGTATTTTTATAATTGTAGAGATTTATTTCATGTACATGGTAATCGGCTTGAAATATCATTTATTTTTAAAAGTTCTACTGATACTCAGGCATATTTGTACATGTACTGTCAATATTATAATTTCAGTTAAGCTTTTTGCCAATGAAGGTCAGCTAACTAATTTAAAAAATATGTTAAAATTATTTTTCCATCGAGACAGAAAAAGTGGACAAATTAAAAGATGCCATAAAATTATTATTGTTATGTGGTGCTTGATACATATTCTGATTCTGATGATTCTGGAATCATCCATTTTCTCAGTTCCATTGGATGATGTCATCAGTGTCACGGGAACACGATTTTTAGGAACTCGCCTTGAGGCTATTATTATAATTGTCTCTTTAATAACTTGGGAGATTAAAGAAAAACAAAAAACAATTCATAAGAAAATAAAATCGTTAAAAAACCTGGAGCAGATTATCAAATATCAAGAACAGCAAGAAATTTTGTACGGATTTATTAAAGGCATAGGTGACGTATTTGGTTATGTAATAGCAGTCGCTGTTATTATTTGTATTGTTAGCATTTTAGATGTCGGTATCAGTTTAATATTTAAAACTTATTTTGGGGCAGTATTCTATACAAGAGTAATATATGTGATACATTTTTCAGTAAGTATTTAATAACACTAGCTCACAAATACAAAAACAAATTGCAACTGATGTTATAATGGCTGTCAGTGGGAGTTTAAAATACCCTGACTGCAAATTCAACAACGAAAATTTTCTACCATGTTTAGATTTTGAGTTATAGAATATATTAGTTATTTTTATTTAATACAAACATTTTTATATAATATTTATACGTAAGTTCAAACGAGATATTTTAAGAATAACAGGGCTAATTTGAAAAAATACACATGAAAATAAATTTATAGTAAGTCTTTTGTACATAACTTTTCTGCAAATGTTGACTTTCGCTTATATTTCTGATCACTTCCTCTCATAAGAAACCAACAATAATCCTCCATCATTGCTGGATCCCATCTGCTCTGTTAGCGTTGCTCCATAGTTAATGTGTCTTGGTGGAACCTTTCTCCGTGCTCACTAATCGCACCCAAATTTTCTGGGAAAAAATTTAAATGGCAGTGCAAGAAGTGTATTTTAAGAGAAATGCGACAGCCCATTTTGCAGTGGTTTTTAAGTAGTTCTACAAGTTTTTCGTAGTTTTCTACTTTTTGTTTCCTAAAAATTCCTAAACAATTGTTTTAAAAGAACCTCAAGCAGCTAATTCAACATCACAACTATTGATCCTACAGTATTTTTCTAAATAGTGGTCCAACAAATATTCCTTCTTTAAGCTTAGCATCACTTAGTTAAGAAAATTTTTTTTAAGTATTTAAATGCATCTCTTCATATAAAGCTTTAACGATATTTTTAATTAATCCCAGTTTAATATGTAAAGGAAGTAACAGTGCGTTTTTGCGATCAAAAAGAGGTATATTTTTTACCTTAGCTTGACCTGGAATATATTGATCTCTCGGAAGCCATTTTGTAATGGCTCTGTGTTGCTCTATTGTCCCCAACACAAAGAAAACAGCAATACTTCGTAAATCTACCATGAAACCCGTATACCTTTTAGGTCACCACATATTTGCCACTTATACGTATCATAGCTTATTGCGTTTAGAATAAGTGACACACTTTCATATATTTCTTTCATGTCAATTGCATGTGCGAGAGGAATAGAGGGTCTTTTGTTGCCATTAAAGACCAGAACTGATTTTAAGCTTGTTTTAGAATAATCTATAAATCAGCGCCATTCGTTCGGGTCATGTGCAAATCCTAATTTTTCCATAATACTATTTGGATTAACACAAACACACATTTTATCCTGTAGAGTCAAAAAGGAGGATAGCTCCTGGTTACGGTTCCTAAGTATTGTAACTTTGGTTCCAGTAGCTAGTAAATTTCATTGTTGTAATCTAGACCCTAATACTTCAGCAAGCTCTTTAGACAAGCGGAAGTTCCGAACTAAATCATTTAATTCAGGTTACTCGATTAAATGGAGTGCTTTTCCTTCACCTTCGGGAAAACACGAATCGTCCTTTTCTGATACATTATCGGGTTCTGCGTTATCATCATACACTTCTAAATCTTCCTCCCATTCTGCCAGTGCCGCTGAAACTGGTAAACCTTCTCGATGAAGAATTCCCAAATCTTCTCTATTGCAGTTTAATGTCCGCTTCCAATAGTTTGCAAAATGACGAGAAAACGGAGGATCAGTTTTTGCTTTACTCTTGTTATAATCGCTAACTCATCACTGTTCTCGAAGAAACGTCGAACTATGTTGCCATCGTTAGTGCTTCCTAACCCTTTCTTTGGCATGTCAACAAGAAGTCCTAATCTCTCTCCTTAAAGGCCCGTTGGATGGTAGCCTTTGTCTGTGCTTTCACCTCTTTGTCTTTCTGTTAGTTCATAATTTTCTATTTTCTTTAAAGGCTTTTGTTCGGTTTCCTTAGTAAATTCAAATTTCAGAGGCCCGCAATTCATAGTAGAGGAGGGTTTGGAATTGTACAACACAATCTGTTCTTGTTGAGTTTGCGTGCTGAAATATTCGGATCAGTGAATTTCATTTTATACTGGTTCTGACCTGACGTTCCATCGAAGCCCCATTTGCAAATGGAACTCATATCTTCAAATCTAATTTATCGATTTGTTCAAGGGCGTCTAATTTTAAACAATATAATTCGATCCACTGTATGATCCAGTAAGCCTTGGAATTTAACCTCGGCTTTTGATTTAGTAAAAGATAAATACTCGTCATGTGGATAACATGCTTTTTTTGTATTTTACACAGCAGAGTACGATGAAAATATATTACTGCCTTTCTGTTTAGCCCAATTTTGTAATCGTTGATATTTGTTTCTGGACAATCCAATGTCAAATAGAAGAGCGGCACACAAATGAAACTGGGCGCAACGCAACCATAACACTGTTGCCTTTGACCTGAGACGAAACTTTAGAAAGAAAAGACTGGCCGTAGAATCGTTACTATAGCCAACCTTGTATTTTAAATTTCTTAACTAGAAATTATTTTGGCCCTTTTCTCAAATTCTAACCTACTAAGCCTTTCTAACTTCTTTCAGGTTAGTTCGGAACAGAAGTACCTTGAAACGAATGAAAGGGTGTATTTACTTTTCGCCTAAACTTATAACGTAATCGACGGAATATTGTAAATAAATAAACAAATAATTAAATTCAATTTAAATCAACAAAAACACCTAAAAGTCTACAAGAGGTGTTCAAACAGGCCTCCACTTTGAGCAAGACAATAACCCAGTCTATTGTAAAATACGGTTCGCGTATTTGCCGAAACTTCAGGGGTTATATCCCTATTAGCCCTTTCTATCATGTCCTCACAAAACACCATACATGTTTCCTGGTCTTTCGGAAAAATTTCTTGAGTTATTCGTAATTTGTATCAGCGATATTTGTTCCGCTTTAAAATATTCCGAACTGTTCGAGCGTTCATATCAAGTTCTTCGGCAATTACGGTACTATTGCAAGGAAAATTAATTTCTGCTAAACTACAAACGTCAGTCTCCCGATTTGCTCGTTCTTCAGTAATTTGAGGAACCGGTTGCTCCTCATTATTATCAGTGCATTTTTTACAATTTTTTTGGACAACCGGTTGTCTCAAATTTTTTAATAATTTCCTAAATTCTAAATTTTTAAGGAACAGGATGATTTTCGCACGTAAATGCAAATCTGCCGATTATCTCATCCATACCTTTACCAGAATAGTACCACTTAATAATCTGCTCTTTTTGTTCCGTGGAATAAACTATCATTTCAAATACAAAAAAAATTGGCGCGAAACACTGAAATAGCAATACTCGGCACTTAAGCTTCGAGGGCCTGAATGAAAGCAAATAAGTTGGAATCCTCTTGTTGTGCAAGGGCGTGGCGTATGCTGCCGCCCGCCCTCACCGCGCCAGCATTGTATTACCCCTCACTCTAGGGCCAAACTGGAAATTTATTAAATTTAAGTATGTCGATGCATATATTCTGTCTCATTCTGATTTGATGAATAATATAGTATTTTCTTTATCTTACTTAAGAAACGTCCAGGTTCCGGTTTGGATTTTCCACACCTGTATATGCTTTTTGCAATAGCCCATAAATTTGGTCCAAATGAACTAAAAACTGTCCGATAAATATTCTTAAAAAAAATTTTTTTGTTTCAGTTTCACCTGTTATGTTTAATAATTGTTGGAGAACAATTATCAGTAGAAGCAGAAAAAACAGTAAATATATGTCACGAAGTAGTTGAGCAGCGAAGTCAGTGTTTTGCAATCCAGGAACGTCAAAAAATTAAGGAACATTTGTATGAAATGGCTCTACACGCATCGCAGAGAAATACTAAACTTTGGGCAGCTGGTTTTTTTGCTGTAGATCATTCAATGATACTCTTTATTTTTGGAAATGTGTGCAGTTATCTAATAGTGGCATGCCAGTTAATATCTGCCACCACGCCGTCTTCATAAAAAAATAACGCCATAAAAATATCAAAAAATTTTTCGTAGATCTCTAGTTTTAGTGTAATAGTTTTATATTGGTTTCATCATTCATTTATTCAAATATATACGGTAAACCCTCTATCTTGAATTTTAAGAAATTAATATTATATTCGTAATATAGACCCCAAAAAGCCACCAATTTATCAATATATTAAAAACTTGAGACATGTAAATTTTTTAGTGCAACATATTTTATCCTACATATTGAGCTTGACGAAATTACTTTAATATTCATAATATACCCCCAAGAACCCCTCTTCATCAATTTTGGATAAAACCAAAAAATTGAAAATTTATAATCCCCCATATGTATCTGTTATATTAAATTGTAAAAAGTTAACTTCAGATTTGTAATCTACGACCCCGAAAACCCCCTAATGCCAATTTCAACCCACTATATTTAATATTGAATTTCAAAAAAAAAATAATTTTAAACTCATAACCTACACCCTCGAAAACTCCCTAATAGATACTAATCAGGGGTCTGTCAAGTTCAATTTTTTAAAAATAATTTTAAATTCGTAATTTACACTCCCAAAAACTGCTCAATATCAATTTTAGATAAAATTCATAAGATATTATATAGAATAAAATTCTAGGTATTGTTGACTTACTATAACACATTTGTAAATTTGCGTAACATATGCTGTAATGTACCAAGAAATTTACGTGTGGCAAACATTTATCCCTGTATGAAATCTGATAGAATACAATTTCCAATATACGAAAATAAAAAGCAACTTTCACCAAAGAAACCACCCATTTTGCACTTTTGGAGGAGCTAAATTTTATAAGATATATAAAAGAAAATTCTAGACCAGAAAACTTACATTTAGCAAGCATTTTTTTCCTGTGTAGAATTTGAAAGAATAGAATTTCAAAAATCAGTCTTCGTCAAAAAAACTAACAATTTTTCACTTTTGAATGACCTAAATTTCGTAATGTACTCTGTAGGTAATTCTAGATATTGTTGACTTACTATAACACATTTGAAAATTTGTGTAACATGTGTGTAGCACTGTTCAATATTCATCAAAAGGCGTATTTTATTAGTTTATTAAAAAGCGCTGCTTTGTACCAGGAAAATTACGCCTAGCGAGCATTTTCCTCTTATACAATGTGATAGAATACAATTTAAAAAATACGAAATAAAAAAAGCAACTTTCGTCAGACTCAAATAATTTTTCGCTTTTGAATGACCCAAATATCATAATGTACTCAGTAGAAGAAAATTCTAGATATTGTTGACTTACTATAACACGTTTGAAAATTTGTGTAACATGTGTGTAGCACTGTTCAATAATCATCAAAAGGCGTATTTTATTAATTTAATAAAAGGCGGCTGCCTTGTACCAGGAAAATTACGTCTAGCAAGCATTTTTTCCCTGCATACAATGTGATAAATACAACAAAAAATAAAAAGCAACTTTCGTCAAAGACTATAATAATTTTTCACTTTTGAATGACCTAAATATCATAATGTACTCTGTAGAAGAAAATTCTAGATATTGTTGACTTACTATAACACGTTTGAAAATGTGTGTAACATGTGTGTAGCACTGTTCA
Source organism: Diaprepes abbreviatus (assembly GCA_034092305.1). Lineage (NCBI taxonomy): Eukaryota > Metazoa > Arthropoda > Insecta > Coleoptera > Curculionidae > Diaprepes > Diaprepes abbreviatus. The sequence continues at coordinate 2,529,569 of JASJET010000380.1, read as the reverse complement.
ATAATCATCAAAAGGCGTATTTTATTAATTTAATAAAAGGCGGCTGCCCTGTACCAGGAAAATTACGTCTAGCAAGCATTTTTTCCCTGCATACAATGTGATAGAACACAGTTAAAAAAATACGAAAAGAAAAAGCAACTTTCGTCAAAGACTCTAATAATTTTTCACTTTTGAATGACCTAAATATCATATTGTACTCTGTAGAAGAAAATTCTAGATATTGTTGACTTACTATAACACGTTTGAAAATTTGTGTAACATGTGTGTAGCACTGTTCAATAATCATCAAAAGGCGTATTTTATTAATTTAATAAAAGGCGGCTGCCTTGTACCAGGAAAATTACGTCTAGCAAGCATTTTTTCCCTGCATACAATGTGATAAATACAACAAAAAATAAAAAGCAACTTTCGTCAAAGACTATAATAATTTTTCACTTTTGAATGACCTAAATATCATAATGTACTCTGTAGAAGAAAATTCTAGATATTGTTGACTTACTATAACACGTTTGAAAATGTGTGTAACATGTGTGTAGCACTGTTCAATAATCATCAAAAGGCGTATTTTATTAATTTAATAAAAGGCGGCTGCCCTGTACCAGGAAAATTACGTCTAGCAAGCATTTTTTCCCTGCATACAATGTGATAGAACACAGTTAAAAAAATACGAAAAGAAAAAGCAACTTTCGTCAAAGACTCTAATAATTTTTCACTTTTAAATGACCTAAATATCATATTGTACTCTGTAGAAGAAAATTCTAGATATTGTTGACTTACTATAACACGTTTGAAAATTTGTGTAACATGTGTGTAGCACTGTTCAATAATCATCAAATGCGTATTTTATTAGTTTAATAAAAGACCGTTGCTTTGTACCAGGAAAATTACGCCTAGCAAGCATTTTCCCTGTATACAATGTGATAGAATACAATTTAAAAAATACGAAAATAAAAAGCAACTTTCGTCAAAGGCTCTAATAATTTTTCACTTTTGAATGACCTAAATATCATAAAATGTACTCTGTAGAAGAAAATTCTAGATATTGTTGACTTACTATAACACGTTTGAAAATTTCTATAACATGTGTGTAGCACTGTTCAATAATCATCAAAAGGCGTATTTTATTAGTTTAATAAAAGGCCGCTGCCTTGTACCAGGAAAATTACGTCCAGCAAGCTTTTTTTCCCTGTATACAATGTGATAGAATACAACTTAAAAAATGCGAAAATAAAAAGCAACTTTCGTCAAAGACTATAATAATTTTTCACTTTTGAATGACCTAAATATCATATTGTACTCTGTAGCAGAAAATTCTAGATATTGTTGACTTACTATAACACGTTTGAAAATTTGTGTAACATGTGTGTAGCACTGTTCAATAATCATCAAAAGGCGTATTTTATTAGTTTAATAAAAGGCGGCTGCTTTGTACCAGAAAAATTACGCCTAGCAAGCATTTTCCCTGTATACAATGTGATAGAATACAATTTAAAAAAATACGAAAATAAAAAGCAACTTTCGTCAAAGGCTCTAATAATTTTTCACTTTTGAATGACCTAAATATCATATTGTACTCTGTAGAAGAAAATTCTAGATATTGTTGACTTACTATAACACGTTTGAAAATTTGTGTAACATGTGTGTAGCACTGTTCAATAATCATCAAAAGGCGTATTTTATTAGTTTAATAAAAGGCCGCTGCTTTGTACCAGAAAAATTACGCCTAGCAAGCATTTTCCCTGTATACAATGTGATAGAATACAATTTAAAAAAATACGAAAATAAAAAGCAACTTTCGTCAAAGGCTCTAATAATTTTTCACTTTTGAATGACCTAAATATCATATTGTACTCTGTAGAAGAAAATTCTAGATATTGTTGACTTACTATAACACGTTTGAAAATTTGTGTAACATGTGTGTAGCACTGTTCAATAATCATCAAAAGGCGTATTTTATTAGTTTAATAAAAGGCCGCTGTTTTGTACCAGGAAAATTACGCCTAGCAAGCATTTTCCCTGTATACAATGTGATAGAATACAATTTAAAAAATACGAAAATAAAAAGCAACTTTCGTCAAAGGCTCTAATAATTTTTCACTTTTGAATGACCTAAATATCATAAAATGTACTCTGTAGAAGAAAATTCTAGATATTGTTGACTTACTATAACACGTTTGAAAATTTGTGTAACATGTGTGTAGCACTGTTCAATAATCATCAAAAGGCGTATTTTATTAGTTTAATAAAAGGCGCTGCTTTGTACCAGGAAAATTACGCCTAGCAAGCATTTTCCCTGTATACAATGTGATAGAATACAACTTAAAAAATGCGAAAATAAAAAGCAACTTTCGTCAAAGACTATAATAATTTTTCACTTTTGAATGACCTAAATATCATATTGTACTCTGTAGCAGAAAATTCTAGGTATTGTTGACTTACTATAACACGGTTGAAAATTTGTGTAACATGTGTGTAGCACTGTTCAATAATCATCAAAAGGCGTATTTTATTAGTTTAATAAAAGGCCGCTGCTTTGTACCAGAAAAATTACGCCTAGCAAGCATTTTCCCTGTATACAATGTGATAGAATACAATTTAAAAAAATACGAAAATAAAAAGCAACTTTCGTCAAAGACTCTAATAATTTTTCACTTTTGAATGACCTAAATATCATATTGTACTCTGTAGCAGAAAATTCTAGATATTGTTGACTTACTATAACACGTTTGAAAATTTGTGTAACATGTGTGTAGCACTGTTCAATAATCATCAAAAGGCTTATTTTATTAGTTTAATAAAAGGCGCTGCTTTGTACCAGGAAAATTACGCCTAGCAAGCATTTTCCCTGTATACAATGTGATAGAATACAATTTAAAAAATACGAAAATAAAAAGCAACTTTCGTCAAAGGCTCTAATAATTTTTCACTTTTGAATGACCTAAATATCATAAAATGTACTCTGTAGAAGAAAATTCTAGATATTGTTGACTTACTATAACACGTTTGAAAATTTGTGTAACATGTGTGTAGCACTGTTCAATAATCATCAAAAGGCGTATTTTATTAGTTTAATAAAAGGCCGCTGCTTTGTACCTGGAAAATTACGCCTAGCAAGCATTTTCCCTGTATACAATGTGATAGAATACAACTTAAAAAATGCGAAAATAAAAAGCAACTTTCGTCAAAGACTATAATAATTTTTCACTTTTGAATGACCTAAATATCATATTGTACTCTGTAGCAGAAAATTCTAGGTATTGTTGACTTACTATAACACGGTTGAAAATTTGTGTAACATGTGTGTAGCACTGTTCAATAATCATCAAAAGGCGTATTTTATTAGTTTAATAAAAGGCCGCTGCCTTGTACCAGGAAAATTACGTCCAGCAAGCATTTTTTCCCTGTATACAATGTGATAGAATACAACTTAAAAAATGCGAAAATAAAAAGCAACTTTCGTCAAAGACTATAATAATTTTTCACTTTTGAATGACCTAAATATCATATTGTACTCTGTAGCAGAAAATTCTAGATATTGTTGACTTACTATAACACGTTTGAAAATTTGTGTAACATGTGTGTAGCACTGTTCAATAATCATCAAAAGGCGTATTTTATTAGTTTAATAAAAGGCCGCTGCTTTGTACCAGAAAAATTACGCCTAGCAAGCATTTTCCCTGTATACAATGTGATAGAATACAATTTAAAAAAATACGAAAATAAAAAGCAACTTTCGTCAAAGGCTCTAATAATTTTTCACTTTTGAATGACCTAAATATCATATTGTACTCTGTAGAAGAAAATTCTAGATATTGTTGACTTACTATAACACATTTGAAAATTTGTGTAACATGTGTGTAGCACTGTTCAATAATTATCAAAAGGCGTATTTTATTAGTTTAATAAAAGGCCGCTGCTTTGTACCAGGAAAATTACGCCTAGCAAGCATTTTCCCTGTATACAATGTGATAGAATACAATTTAAAAAATACGAAAATAAAAAGCAACTTTCGTCAAAGACTCTAATAATTTTTCACTTTAGAATGACCTAAATATCATAAAATGTACTCTGTAGAAGAAAATCCTTGATATTGTTGACTTACTTATAACACGTTTGAAAATTTCTATAACATGTGTGTAGCACTGTTCAATAATCATCAAAAGGCGTATTTTATTAGTTTAATAAAAGGCCGCTGCCTTGTACCAGGAAAATTACGTCCAGCAAGCATTTTTTCCCTGTATACAATGTGATAGAATACAACTTAAAAAATGCGAAAATAAAAAGCAACTTTCGTCAAAGGCTCTAATAATTTTTCACTTTTGAATGACCTAAATATCATATTGTACTCTGTAGCAGAAAATTCTAGATATTGTTGACTTACTATAACACGTTTGAAAATTTGTGTAACATGTGTGTAGCACTGTTCAATAATCATCAAAAGGCGTATTTTATAAGTTTAATAAAAGGCCGCTGCTTTGTACCAGAAAAATTACGCCTAGCAAGCATTTTCCCTGTATACAATGTGATAGAATGCAATTTAAAAAATGCGAAAATAAAAAGCAACTTTCGTCAAAGACTCTAATAATTTTTCACTTTTGAATGACCTAAATATCATATTGTACTCTGTAGCAGAAAATTCTAGATATTGTTGACTTACTATAACACGTTTGAAAATTTGTGTAACATGTGTGTAGCACTGTTCAATAATCATCAAAAGGCGTATTTTATTAGTTTAATAAAAGGCCGCTGCTTTGTACCAGGAAAATTACGCCTAGCAAGCATTTCCCTGTATACTATGTGATAGAGTGCAATTTAAAAAATGCGAAAATAAAAAGCAACTTTCGTCAAAGTTTCTAATAATTTTTCACTTTTGAATGACCTAAATATAATAAAATGTACTCTGTAGAAGAAAATTCTAGATATTGTTGACTTACTATAACACGTTTGAAAATTTGTGTAACATGTGTGTAGCACTGTTCAATAATCATCAAAAGGCGTATTTTATTAGTTTAATAAAAGGCCGCTGCTTTGTACCAGAAAAATTACGCCTAGCAAGCATTTTCCCTGTATACAATGTGATAGAATACAATTTAAAAAATACGAATATAAAAAGCAATTTTCGTCAAAGTTTCTAATAATTTTTCACTTTTGAATGACCTAAATATCATAAAATGTACTCTGTAGAAGAAAATTCTAGATATTGTTGACTTACTATAACACGTTTGAAAATTTGCGTGACATGTGTGTAGCACAATTCATTAATAAACTATCTTCAAAAGGCGTATTTTATAAGTTTAATAAAAGACCATTGCATTGTACCAGGAAATTTACGTCCGGCAAGCATTTTTCCTTGTATGTAATGTAATAGAATACGATTTCAAAAATACGAAAATAAAAACAACTCTCATCAAAGAAACCAACAATTTTACGTTTTTGAGTGACATACATTTCATAAGATAATATAGAGCAGAAAATTTGCATAACATGTGTGTAGCACTGTGTAGTAAAACATCTTTAAAAGACATATTTTATTCGTTTAATACAACAACATTGTTAGGTAACAGATTTAAGTCTAGTTTGCATTTTTCCTCAGTAGAAATTGTAGAATGAAATTACAATGACAAAAAAAGCAATTAACATTAAAAAATCTAACAATTTTGCCCTTCTGAGTGACTTAAATTTCCTTAGGTACTAATTGACTTACTATAACATATTTGGACGTTTGTCTAGTATTATTCAATAAAAATTATCTACAAAATGTGCCTTTTATTTGTTTAACAAAACACCACTTTTATAAACCAGGCACTTTCCTTAGCTTATATTTTTTAGAAGTAATTTTGAAAAAGAAAACATAAGACAAATTGACACACTTGTTATCCCCGTAAACAAAAAATAATAAAGAGGAAAAAATTTTCTGCTGTAAAAATCTGTCAAGTGCGTGTTGAGCATGCACACATTAGGGACCTGTAGCTGCTTCAGAATAATACTTTAATAATTATTATAATTTTAAAATTTCTAAAAAAAAAAACATGTAATTTCCACAAGTTGTGAAAGCGTTTTAATATTTCATTTTTTAAATCGATTATAGCCAAAAAGCAAAGCGGTGGAGAAAATCCAAAATATGAAATGAAATGAAATGAAATAATTTATTAGCCATAAAACTGATACTTCAGCATTGGTTTCGTCTATACAATTAAATAAAAAATATATACATAGCATACCTTAATGCTAGAAAAAACAAGAAACAGTTAAATTGGTTAGTATCATTAGATACTTGTTATAATATAAAAAATGTAAAATAACTTAATCTAATATTTAATAATAAAAACCACAGATTAAAATCCTACAACAACTAACGGGAAAAAAAAATAAAACGACAAGAACACAATTCGTAGCACTGGTCAGCGAAGGACGCAACGAAACAATCACACACAGTAAAAGAGTCAGTACATCCTACAGGCTTAAGTATTCGTTAAAAGAATAAAATGACACCTGAACAAGAAATTTTTTTATTTCTGTTTTGAATTTATTAATGTTTGGTATGTTTTTTAATTTTACAGGCAATTTGTTAAACAGAATAATGCAATTATAAATTGGGGATTTCTCAAAGAATGCCGTTCTATGTTTAGGTATGCTAAGAATGTCACTATTTCGTGTATCATATCTGTGACCCTGGCCAAGAGTTTTAAACTCTGAGTAATTTTGTTTTACATATAAAACGCATTTTAGAATATAAATTGAGTAAAAAGTTAAAATGCTGTTTTCCTTAAAAATGGGTCTACACGAATCCGTCGGCTTAAGACCAAATATCAACCTCACTATTCTTTTCTGAGCCAGAAACACTCTATTCACTTCACATCCTCTTCCCCAAGACATGGCATTGCTTGACAGATGACTGTATGCCAAAGAATAATACACAGTCAGCAATCCAGCCCGGTCTAGAGATGACCTCATCTGCAAAATAGCAAAGAAGGCAGAATTCAATTTTTTACAAACATGTTCGATATGGGAAAAGAAATGCAGCGACTCATCAAGCCACGTGCCTAAAAATTTAGTATAAGCTGAGGTTTCAATATTATATGTTTCTTTATCCTCTGCCAGCAATGGTTTTTTAATATTGAAATTTAAATATACAGTCTTTGTTGGGTTAAGTATTAACTGATTACGCTGACACCAAATCTCCAGCTCCTCACATACCCCTCCCGCTGTACGCAACAGCTCCTCTGGGGCATCCGCAGATATAGCTATCGTGGTATCATCAGCAAACATAACCAACTTTCCCCTACTGATGAATCTAGGTAGGTCGTTAACATAAATCATAAACAAGAGCGGCCCCAAAACTGACCCCTGCGGCACACCCAAGGCGACTTTTTTGCAATCTGATTTACTTTTTTGGTATCGAACAAATATACTCCTATCAGACATATACGAGTTGATGAGTTTTAGGATATTTCCTCTTATACCCGAAGCAAAGAGCTTTCTCAATAAGAACTCTCTACTCACAGTATCAAACGCACTTGTTAAGTCAAACATTAGGCACATCACATACTTGCCCCTGTCGAGCTCAGCATATACAAAATTAAGTAAATCACAGCATGCTGTCTCGATGGATTTGTTCTGTCTGAAACCATGTTGGCAAGGAGTAATAATTGAATTCTGGTTAAAAAAATTCATCAAATTTTCGTATATTATTTTTTCAAAAACTTTAGAAAATACACTCAGTATAGATATTTGCCTGTAATTGGCCGGGTTGTGAGGATCATCCTTTTTATATATTGGCGTAACTGCCGCCTGCTTTAGTATTTGAGGGAAAATGCCCTCTGAAAGTGATCTGTTTATTAAATATGTCAAGGGAAGTGCGACAGATTCTGATATTAATTTTAAAATTTGCGGACTTATACTATCGGAACCCGAGGAGCGTTTGTTCTTTAACGAATTAATAGTCGATACTATCCTTTCCTGAACCACCGCAAAAACTACTATTGTTTGAGGAATTGATTCTATAGTTGTTGCTGGTAAAGACATGTTTCGACCATAGGCCTCAAACAACTTCAACTTGGTAACAGAGCTGAAATATTCAGCGAAGTGGTTAGAAACCTCCTGAGGGTCATCGCTTTCACCATTGCTGAAGCGCAAAACGATGTTGTGGTCTGTTACCCTTTTCCGTCTATTTAGATTTTGGTTAATACAATTCCATATTTCTTTCGTTTTGTTGGTTGCATTATTTATTTTGTCTCTATAATAAGTTTTTTTTGCGTTTTGTATACTTCGCCTATAATCTTTTTTTTTTGTTGCAATAAAGCATCCTATGTTCGGCACTGGCTATATATCTTTGTAAGAAATAAAGATTATCCAGTTCCTTTCTTTGTCTTGCCAAAAAAGGACCATACCACGCATTAGTTTTTGTCATCGATTTTTTGTAACTTCGTCTCACTCCCAACGGACAACTCAAATCCAAGTAATGGCCCACAGTAGATGAAAACTCCGACCAGGCAACATCCGCGCCTGGAAGTTCCAATAGAAAAGACCAATCAACCCGCTCTAAAAGATATGAAAAGTGAGATAAGTTAGCTGGGGTTAAATTTCTGCCCACCCTATCTTCCGCTGTGCTATGATTGGTGGTTATATTAAGATCATAAGAAACGCTAATTATATGAGCAAAGTGGTCTGCCAAGTGAGGATTTATTAACTTGCAGCTATAATTAGACCTTGGCAGATTGGTGCAAACATAATCAATGACACTCCCACACAGATCACCAAATCGATTTAATGCAATTCTAGTAGGCAAGTATGTAGTTATTTCCAGATTAAAAGAATTAAGAATATCACATAGAATTGCTTTTTTGCTTGTATCCTCAGAATAGTCTATATTTAAATCACCAGAGACAATTACATACTGTGAATATCCTAACAGTAACTCTATGGCCTTAGAGAAAACATCAGAGAACAACTCGACATCACCCGCTGGTGGTCTGTATACACAAAGGACAGACAGTTTGTCAGAAATCAACAAACCACACATCTCCACGCAGCATTCCACAGATAAGTCATTTAGCCGTTTTATGGGTTTTAGGTTTCCCAGGGTGCCATTCTTAGCAAAAATTGCACACCCACCATGCTGATGGTCAGTCCTAGAGAAGCGGGATATTAATGAGAAATGAGGAATATTCACCTGAATTACATCATCGTTCGCCAACCAGTGCTCAGTCACACACAACACATCAATATCCTCAGTATCAGTAAACACAATAATTTCGTCAAGTTTGTTGAGAATACTCCGAACATTCACATGGCTGACCGTGACATTATAAGCAGAGGCTTTACGAGCAATGCCCAAATTAGCACCAGTTGATTTTACTCCAGCAGATCTAGCTGGGATAGTCGCGGATACAAAAAATTTGAGGTTACCCCACTGTCTGAAGGAATTTGCGAAGCCAAGTAGTTTTCCTTACTGTTTGAAGTATTTACAACGTTTGAAACTATTTCATTTATTATTTCACTTATTACCTCTGATTTATTTAATAAGTTATTTTCATTTTGATCGGTACCAATTAAGACATTACTCACATTACAATCTAAGCCTTTTGAAACATTATAAAAAAGACTATTGTCATTATATTCTAGGAGCGATTTTAAAACTATTCGATTATCCAGACAATCATACGAGATGTACTTCGCTAACAACTTACAAAGTGTATATGTACTAAACCTATAGTGTCTTGCTTTTCTGAAATTAGTAATTATTCGAATTGATATATTTTTTTTTAATGTAAAAGTTTGTAAACACTGCAAGAAACGATGATACACGTTAGACCTTGAAAAATCACACTTAATACAAACTAATAAATTTGTATATCTACCCACAGAAAATAAAGTATCCAAATATTGTTCCTGGATACATATCACTTTATTCAGGTTCAGAGATAGTACAACGGTATCCTTCGCATTGCAATGTCTCGTCCTGTCAAATATACACTTTGACAACTCTTCAAGGTCCGCACCAGGCTTCACCCACCCCTCGACAGAGTATGAGTTGTTACATAGAATATTTTTTAGCACTGGGGAACAATTTTGTGCAGATCCATCTCCAACTATTATAACCTTCTTCACCGCTATACTCTTGACAGGAGGCACTACCGCATCGCGAGATGATCTCTCGGGGATCAACTTGTCCAATCTGTAATTTGTAGCATTACACGTCTGCGATCCCTCTGCCGAGACGACAGGTTCCGTTGCTTCCAAGCACCGGGTATCAATCATACACCGTCTCACCTCAGTCTGCGTACCGGAAGAAGATTGAAGAAGTTCGGTCTGTATACTTGCAGATATAAATGTTGGAAGACCCTTCGTTTGCGTTGATACAGAATTTATTTCTGGCCTTTTTTTAGGTTCAGCTACCTCCGACTTGAAAGATTCGATAATTTTGGTTAAGTTTTTTATTTCATTTTTTTTATTTTTAAGTTCTTGAAGTAGAAAGTCAATCTTTTTTTTGTTTAAGAGGCATTTAGACTCAAGATTTTCATTTTTAACCAACTGATCCGCCAGTTTATTTCTTAAATCAGATATTAAATTTTCTGATGTGTCATGGTTCTTCTCACCTTCTTCTCCACAGATTATATTTGTATAACTAATATTAGGTGTCCTGTTTACTATTACTTCCTTAACCTTCGAAATACCGGCGGTATTTGATCTTAATAATCTTTTAAACAGTTTACCAGGATCAGCATCTGCCATCTTGAGATATTTTAAAAATAAATATAAATGTGTGCTGTACTGAGTGAAAAGGTAATATCAGTTCGTATATGGTCTCCCTTAGAATTTGCACGTTTTTGCGCCAATTGTTAAGGTGATAAGGAATGACAACTATTAATAATAATGTTCGTTATAATTTGAGTTGTTGTTCGCTTTATTAAGACTATGCGTAAATTATGAAGATTTTTTATATGTACGTACATGTTTGTATGAGTAATTCCAAATGGCACACGTCACTCTATTTATTTCACCAGTCATTTCACACAAAACACAAAACTTTGAGCAACAATATTTCAGAACGTCCGAACGATATTGACGACCACACACAAATAGTGGCCGACAAAGATCCAAACTTACCGGTTAGTTATCTCTTGTCTTGTCCTGTCATCTCTACAAATCGTATGAGCACCTGATATTCCATGATATTACAACCGAAGTCGATCCAAAACCCATCACACAACAAGCTGGCTTTCGATCAGGTAAATGCTGCACTAGTCAAATCTTGTTCGCAAGAGTACGTAAATTTATTTTCCACCTACGATACTATTAACCACACAGGTTGTTAGTCTCAAAGATGTACGTTTTACTTAATAAAACGAATAACTACTGACACAAAATACACACAAGCTACGATAAAAAAAAAGTCATTACAAATAAAGTATTTATCATATTTTGTGAGATACTAATTTCACGCCGACCTCAAAAGCTCCAATTTATATTCTTACTTTTCGCTTTTAGAGTTTTTTTAAAAGACGGTTCAATTTTTTTATAAAAATTTTTTTAAAGCCCTATTTAACGATCGATGGGGTAAAAAAAACTTCAATTTCACTTAACATTTATCTTTCTATTTCTATTTCACGTATAATCTCTACGAAATGTTGCGAGTTCTTGACCCAGGAAGATGTATTTCCTTGTAATAGTCTCAGGATTGTGCGAAGGAACTTGGCACGCTCAGAAGTCGGAGAGTTCCGGGAACTCGTGATAGGTAGTTAAGGCATGTCTTGTTTATGTATCTTTGGGAGTCCCTAAAGATGTGGTTTTGCTGTGGCGTGGCGTCAACCTAGTCCAGGTCCTCTCAGGAATATATCGTTCATGTCTCTTAAGAACGCGATAAATTCTTCCTTCGATTGTTGATGTGGAATTCTTAGCAAGAAATGTATAATTTCCTTTCCTTAAAACTTCGTCAAGTTTTTGATTGTACTCGTATGTCTCAGCATTCATTACGACTGTGGCATTCCATTTATCCGCTAGTAGAATTTTAATACTAAAATTTTTCTGTAGTTTAGCTAGGGCAATTTGCTCGTCTTTGCTGATGTTTGGTTTAGTTTTTCCAGATTTTTGTAGAGTCTATCTTACTTTCCACCTAAAGTCATCTGCAAAAGGCACTCATTATATCGAGAATGGGAACCTCTATTGGAGCAAAGTGAAGTTCAAACCTTTAGCCAGTAGTAAATTTTCCGCTGAGGTTAATTCCTTGACAGATATATTAATTATTGTCCTCTGACTTTCAGATGGGTGTTGTCGTTCTTGTCTGCTCTGGCATTTGGAAATATTTAATTAATTAATATCACCCTTTTTAAATAAAGGGACTACTAAAGCTTTTTTAAGTTCATCTGTATAAATTTCGGTTACAAAATGACTCATCAATTATGTGGCCTATTGGCTCAATATAGTTTGTTAAAGCAGAAAGACTGGAACATCATCAGCTCCAGAATTTCTTCTGCTCCATAAACCGTTAAATATATTCAGAACTTCCTCCTTGGTAACCCGCGTTAAAAACAATTTGTCAAATTTTAAAATAATATGAAAGGATCTTTTGTGTATTTTAAACACCTTTTCGGAGACAGGTGCTCCTCCCCAGAAGAATAGACTGTATTGTATAACAGCATAAAAACTTGCATAATACACTGCCTTCGAGGCAGTAAAGTCAAGATTCCTAGATACCACCCTCAAAGAGTAGCAAACACTTGAAAACTTACTGCACAAAAGTTTATATATATGGTCCTTCTTAAATTAGAATCCAGCCACACTCCCAACATCTTACTGCTATCGCCTGTATCGATCTTTGTATAATGTATTGTCACTGAGGATGGTAAAGCAACATTTCTTTGAGATGTTTTAAAAATAACACATTGAATATTTTAAGTATTTAAATACAGATGATTACACGAGAACCAGAATTTGAAGTCTAAAATTGTCATATGTTTTGGTTTTAAAAGATTTGGGATCGATTTATTTTTAAGAAGAAGTTTTGTATCATGTGCATAATTAAAAAGAATATAACAGGAATCGGGGTTAATTGTTGGGAAATCATTTAAAAAAATTACAAAAGACAATAGTCCCAATATACCCTGAGGCACACCCACCTCTATCTCATTTGAATGAGAGTGTACTATGCCATTGTCTTCTCCCCTCAGAATAACTCTTTGGGATCTTTTAGTAAGATATGATTTTACTCAATTCAATGGGTTTCCCCTGACAGCATATATAAATAGTTTTTTAAAGAGCATTGAGTGATCCAGGCAGTCAAAGGCTTTAGAGAGGTCAAAGAATAGGCGCGCCGTCATTTCACCATCAAGTGGCTGATACATCGCTGCCAGAAAGTCAAACATCGCCATCCCTATCGATTTGTTTTTTAAACAGCAATGCTGAGACTCTGCAAAAAGGTTCATATGTGAAAAATAGTGATATAAGCGATTATAGAAAGCTCTTCCACAAATTCGGAGTATGATGATAAAAACAAATTGGCCTATAGTTTAAAAGTATATCAATATCACCCTTTTTAAATAGAGGCAGTACTAAAGCTTTTTTAAGTTCATCTGGATAGATTCAGGTTACAAATGAATCATTAATTATGTGTCATATTGGTTTAACGAAGGCTTCTATAGTTTGTTTAAGCAGAAAGACTGGAACCTCCTCATCTCCGAACTTCTTCTGCTTCGTAAACCCTTAGATATATTCAGAACTTTCTCCTTAGTAACAGGCGTTAAAAACGTCGAGTTCTGTACCTTCCGAACTATTAAATTAAATGGCACATTGAAATATGCAGACTTAATCAGATTTTTTGGGTTGTTTGGGTTGTTAATAAACACATCATCAAACCCTGTGTAGATCACCAGAGGGCATCACATTTTTATTTTGTCTTTTTTGCCCGTTAATTGTCTCACTATCTGCCAGGTGACCTGACCTTTATTTTGAGAATTGTTTATTTTACTGGTGTAATATTTACTTTTTTCAGTTTGTAGAAGTTTGAATTAGGTCACTGTCGAATATTTAAAAATGGATTTAGCTTCGTTATTATATCTTCACAATATGCTAAAAAAGTCAAGTTGTCTTTTACATTCAATTATTTCTGGACTGTCCTATATTATTTAATGACCGAGGAACCCTAAAATTATACTCTCTCTCTCTCATACACACACACACTTTTATATATATATATATATATATATATATATATATATATATATATATATATATATATATATATATATATATATATTATTGCATTTGCGATTTTGCACTTCGACAAGATCATTCGACCATTTCGAAGCAATCTTTGTACATAATTTTAGGTGGTAATTCGTGTACCCAATCAATATGAAAAAAAAAAATTTTTATAAATAAAATTATTTAATCCCTTCTAGCATTATATTTTAACAAATTTAATCACATATAATATCCAAAACGGCCATCCTGTACTGTCTGGAATTAGTATTTCTCACTAGAACCCTGTTTCTATGTGACAACGTTGCCAAAATCTTCAACGAACTGGCAACGATGTAACCTAATCCTTTTGACTGGCCCAAGGTAAAGGAGAAATCGCCATGCTTAACAAATCCCGCGATGTCCCTGGCACACGATGATTTTATAGTTGTTGGTTCTGGTAACCACAAATTTCGCATTTTGATTTTATAATTCTCCAAAATATCGGCACTCGGTTTTATTACTGGCTAAAAAAAGAAAGATGATATAAAATAATTTTTATGTTAACTTGTAAACATATTTAAGTAAAAAACATGGTGCATCAAAAATGCAGATCTACAGAAACACGAAAATATTAAGATAGAAAAAATTCAAAAAAAAATTTACTAATTTTATAAAATACAAAAAAGTGTTACAATTAAGCGAGATACTACGATACTTGAATACAGTTCAGTGTTAGCGAAAAGATTCATTCCGTAAAAACGTAGCTAAGATCAAGTTTATAGTGAGCCACGCATGCGAAAGAAGCTCCTTATCAACAATTCGCGTTTACAACAGTGTTAGTCGACTCGCGACAATTCTGTGCACCAATTTAGCCTTTCCATAACACTAGCATTCCTGGTTTTGACTTATTGTATCACCTGTTACAATTGTTCTAGGTGAACAAGTTGGTTGCCTTAATCAGGTTTGGTAGTGTGTTCAGTGGTTTGTCCTCTGGGTATAAACCTTCTGGATTGATCCCTCAAGGTGTCTCCAGTAGGTTAAAGCTTCGCATTCAAAAATGATGTGTGAGACTGTCTCGTCCTCTTCATTACGTTGTCTACATAATGGTTCTTCCTTAGAGATGTCCATTATATATAGATGTTTCTTCAAGCTGCAGTGGTTAGGTATAAGACCTATCACCAGCCTAATTAGACGCAAAATTTCGCGGCTTAGTTTACCAGATGGTTGGCTCAGCAATAGTTTGCTGTGCTTGTGACCCGCAATGTCGTTCCAGTGGGTCTGGTGTTGTTGATTTTTCCATCAGGTGGCCTTTGTAATTCCAAATATCAGTTCTGGTCCAATAAATGTGGTACCAGACTCTTGTCTTGCAAGTTGGTCCACTTTGACCCGGGATACCCTTGGATCCACGCAAGAGTGACCTTGTTGTGTTTTACCAAACCGACAAAGTTTTGAAGACGGTTCCAGAGTTGTTTTGATGCTATTTGATAGCACGCTAGAGTCTTCAACGCTGCCTGACTGGCAGAGAAAATAAGAAATGTCCTGCTCCTCAGATTCTCCCGAAAATAAACATAAATCAAATGCATTTCGGCCTGAAATACTGTGGTATGGTGCCTCAGTGCTTCACTTATGTTAAGTCAGTTGTGCACCCGTCCGTGTACCAGACACGGTTTCCTGGCTGACTCACTGTTCCGTCAGAGGTCACCTTCTAGTCAAGCGGAATGGTGTAGGATCTGTCAAAGTTGTTCGTTCTTGGCATGGTGTCACTGCTCATTTCTAAGGATGAATTCGTTACCACGCCTTTGATGCTGGTATGTCCGAGGTTCAGACATTATTTAGTTCCAGCCTGTATGCCTCCATGCTGGCCTCAGCCCTGATTATTATACCAAGGGGGAGGTTTAGTAGAGTTTCCATGGCTGCTGCTGAGGTGCCATTCCAGGTATAGTCCATCGTGATTGTAAACAACAATATGTGCTTCAGTTTGACAGCAATTGACAGCTACGACGTAACAGATGGTACCAACCTTCGAACAATACGTGTCAAAATTTGATGACATGGTGATCATTAGTCGTCCAGATATTGAAGTTTTAGTAATGCACCTTTTGATATTTTCAAAACTATGGAAAAAATGAGTTTCGTAAGTTGATAAAACTCTGTCATTTGGTGAGAAAAACCTTTAGACTTCAAGAATGGCTTGACAAGTGTTATAAGCAGTGCTGTCAAATGTTCCACAGAAAAATACTTGCAAGTTTTATATTTATTCCTGGCAAAACGTGTGTGATAAGAAAAAACTGATATTGCTCAATTAAACTGAATATTAGAAAAAGACAGATGATAACAACATTATCCATCCTTTAAATTTTGGACTGCAAAACCATTTATTTATGAAAAGAAATAACTACATGTAAGAAGTAAAAAGAGGTAGTAAAGAGATTTAATTTTAGAGATGGGCATCTTATCGATTTTCATATACTTGCCATCAGTTGTATGTCATTTCGCCTTAATATTTTATCAATTTCTGAGTACAAGTTATCTGTTCCTAGCAAATCCCTGGCATGATAGTATTTCTGGCAAAATTACTGGCATAGCTAATTATTCCTGGCAAATGCAAGGAATTACTGACAAATTGACAGCCCTGGTTATAAGGAATCTGCTCTATCGAAACAAACCATTTGTCGTTGGTTTGCTGAATTTAAACGCAATAGGTACTCAAATGAAACTGTTACACGGGAAAATGTCAAAAAATACAGAAAATAGTTTTGAACAACCATAAAGGGAAAGTGTGTGAAACAGCTGACATCGTAAAGATATCAATAGACCACGTGCACGAGTAATTCGACATGCGAAAGCTCTGTTTGAAGTAGATATCACGTTTGCTCACAGTTGACCAAAAACAACAACGTATTGATGATTCAGAGCGATGTTTGGAGAAAGAACCAAATCGTACACAGAAGAAATCATTGGAGAGTATCAATGCGGATTCAGACCCGGCCGATCTACTGTTGACCAAATATTCACTATAAAACAAATAATGGAAAAATGCTGGGAGTTCGATCGAGAGCTTCATCAGATGTTCATAGACTTCAAACAGGCTTTCGATAGAGTATGCCGGATGAGACTGTGGACAGCGATGCAAGAACTTGGCTTTCCTAAAAAACTAGTCAACTTGATACGGATGAGTATGGAAGGACTACGATGTAAGGTAAGAGTTGGGCAACAGTACTCGGAGACATTTGAGATTAACAATGGACTGAAGCAGGGAGATGCACTCTCACCACAACTCTTCAACGTAGCTTTAAAACACATAATCAGAAATGCAAGAATTGATGCACCGACTTCCATATTCCATCGAGAAGGACCAAACTTACTGCTGGCATTTGCAGACGATGTAGATCTAATAGAAAACACAAGAATAAAAATGAAGGAAACTTTTATCAGGCTCGAGAAGGAAGCAGAGAAGATCGGGCTACAAATAAATGAAAACAAAACTAAATATATGTACACGAGCCGCAATATTCGAAACAGAGACAGAATTGGACAGAACATCACCATCGACGACTACAACTTTGAGCGCGTCAGAGAATTTAAGTATCTTGGAACAACAATAACTGAAGATAATAACGGATCACAAGAAATAAACAATAGGATCCAAGCTGGGAACAGATGTAGCCACGCCCTTCGAGACCTGATAAAATCGAAACAACTAACAAGACGAACAAAGATAAATCTATATAAAACAGTTATAAGACCAGTAGTGATGTACGGCAGCGAAACTTGGACAATAACAAAGGCAAACGAAGAGCGACTGCGAATTTGGGAGAGAAAAATCCTAAGGAAAATCTTTGGCCCGTTACTGGATGGAACAACGGGACAATATAGAATAAGAATAAATAAAGAGTTAGAAGAGTTATACGCAGACGCCAACATAGTAAAAGAAATAAAGTCTAGAAGACTCCAGTGGACAGGCCACCTCATAAGACACTCTAACGAAAGAATAGTGAGACTGGTGTGGGAAGAAACCCCAACTGGAAAAAGACCACTTGGACGACCCCGGCTCCGGTGGCGGGATAATATAGCAGGAGACTTTAAAGCTATGGATGTAGAGAACGGGATGGAGCTAGCAAAGGACAGAAACGAATGGAGGCATATTGTCAAGTCGGCTAAAACCCACACGGGGTTGTAACGCCACGGAAGGAAGGAATGATGTTTGGAGCTGTTTAAACGAAATAAAGAGGAATTTCTCATGTGGTATGTGACAATGGATGAAACATGGATGGCCACTATACCTCGGAGTCAAAGCGGTAGTCAGTTGAGTGGAGAAAGCGACCAAAAACGCAACAGTCGGTAGGCAAGGATATGACCTCCGTATTTTGGAATGTGCAAAATCATCAATAGTGAATATTATATGAGGTTATTGGTGCGTTTGAAGGAAGAAATCGAAAAAAACTGTCCCAAATGAAGAAGAAAAAAGTGCCCTTTGACCAAGACAATGCACAGTCTCACAAGTGGATAACAACGATGGCAAAACTGCACGAATTGCACTTCGAATTGCTTCCGCATCAACCGTATTTTCCAGATTTGGCCCCTAGCGACTATTAGCTGTTCGCAAACCTCAAAAAATGCTCATTGGAAAGAGATGTGGATGGATACAATGAAAAGGTGATCGCCGAAACTGTAGCGTATTTTGAAGGGTTGCGCAAATCGTCCTATAAAAAGGCATAGAAATGATATAGCGGCGCTGGAATAATTATATCGTTCTAGAAGGAGAGTATGTTGATGAATAAAGTCGAATTTTGCCTAAAAATTGTGTTTTTATATGTTAGTCTAGGCATTTTTTCGATCCACCAATTATATTTAGTTGATATGATTGATCAAGGTTTTCTGTGCATATTTATAATGAATATTATTTATATTTTAATGAAAGTCAAAAGTCTTTTTCAATAAACATATGGAGAAAAAATAAAATTAGAGCAGGAAGTGTCATCACCTGGTATTTTTAGTGAAAAAGAAAGTACAAGTCGCAGAAAATTTAATGAAAAGAAATGAAACAAAATCCACGTTTTTGTTTCCCCATGTATTTTTTGATGAAAATCATCAAAAGTGTTGATTTTCAATTATATTTTGAACATTGAATAGCATTTGAGGGTAAATAAAATCGAGATATGAACGCAATGTCTAAATTCAATGATTATTTCGCCTTTAGCGCTATAATTTCCTTGTCTCCCTAGAGAAGTTATAAAAAAAAATGTATAGAAAACGCACGATTCTTAAAATATACAAAATAAAATTAATAATCTTAGAGGTATTTCCGTATTTTCCTATATAATGGATTTCGTGAAAAAAATTTAATAAAAACGGTCCCTTTTTGACTTTCAAGACAAAAACTAAGTTCACAATCTTGTACTTTCCCTACAAAAACGAAGAAATAGGAACAGTTTGTTTTCCTGTTAGAATATTTGAACCATATCACAGAGAATAGTTCGAAAATAATTAAAAGTTAATTTTTACCATAAAATCTGTTTCGGAACGACGACCTTATAAGTGTTTTTCAAATCAAATAATAATTTCCAAGATACTGCGGCAGTATGATGACGATAAGATCCTAAGATTGTGAATTTCAATTATATTTTAACAAACATTACTGGAGGCAATTTGCAATGTTCCGCGCGCATTACACGGCAGAGAGAGAGAGGGTGAATATGGGATCGTGCTATCTTTCTCGTTTTAATAAATATAGGTCTATATATAGGAGCGTTATAAAGGTGGCGAAAGAAACACATTACAGGTGTCGGATTGAAATAAAGCCAAGGAAAGCTGGAATAAAGTCAACAGCTTAAGAGGCAAGAATAGTGTGGTGCAGGATCGGTTGGGCTTGGACCTAAATGCCTTGAATAGCTTTTACTGTTCAGTGGCAACTGACATAACATAAAAAATTAATGTACAAAAAAAGACCGTCAGATTTATTTAAAGGCATTTCTGTAACCAATTCTTTTGTTTTGTTTGACACTGATGTAAACGAGCTAAAAATATCATAGCAAGTAAAAAATAAAAACACATCTGGTTTGGATGAGATGTCGATCAAGGTTTTTGAAAATTTGCCTGACATTGCACTGCATTTCCTGTCTAGAGCTGTAAATCATTCTTTCTTAAGTGGTATATTTCCATCATGTCTCAAAACAGCTACAGTAATACCAATATATAAGGGTGGAGATCGGAGTCAACCGACAAACTTTCGCTCAATATCTCTCCTGCCCACTCTTTCTAAAATAATTGAAAAACTGGTTAAAGGAAGAATAACAAATTTTCTTAGCCAACATAACATTCTGTCTGAATGTCAGTTTGGCTTCAGACCTCCAAGAACACTACGGACGCAGTTTTTTCTTTTTTAGAGAAACTCTACATCAGTTTGAATGAGGGCGATATCGCGGCTGCGGTCTTTTGTGATTTCTCAAAGGCGTTCGATTGTGTGAATCACGAAGTACTTTTGAGTAAGCTCGAATTGTATGGTATTAGAGGAGCGGCATTAAATTGGTTTGCTACCTACCTTTCGAATAGGCAGCAAATGGTTAAGTACGATGGAGAATTTTCCAGTGTCTCTGAGTTGTGGCGTCCCACAAGGTTCTGTTCTTGGGCCCCTGCTCTTTCTTTTATATATAAATGACCTGACCAAAATTGATATCCGAGGAACATTTACATTATTTGCAGATGACGCAACAATTTTATGGCGTGGAAAGAATGACTGTGATTTGAAACATATTATCGAGTGTGACTTGATTAGAGTGAATGAATGGTGTGCTGCAAATTATTTAAGTTTTAATTTTACTAAAACCAACGTGTTAAGTTTCAAATTCACCTGTGATAGTTTAACTTTGAATAATCATTTTATAGGGAATAAGCTAGTGACTAGATTTTTAGGTATACTTATTGACGATAAGTTGAAATTTACTGACCACATAATGGGATTAAATAAGAAGTTGGCTGCCGGGTGTTATGCGGTACGAACAGTGTCAAGGGAATTAGATTCGAATGTGGCTAGAACAGTGTATTTTTCGTTGATTGAATCTCATTTCAGATATGGAATTGCATTTTGGGGATTCTGTAGTCGGCAGTAATTAAATTCGATTCTTGTTTTACAAAAGCGAGCAGTGCGTTATTTATTTAATGTAAAAATGAAGGAGCATTGTAGGCCTTTATTTATTCAGGGCAAAATATTAACAGTGATAGGCATTTTCATTTTAGAAATAGTGGGACTGATTCATAAAAAATATAAAAATTATTCAACTCCAAACCCATATAATACACGTAATAATGGCCTGCCATTGCCCATTCCCAGGACTACTCTCACTAAACAGTCTCTTATTTTTGAGGGAATTAAAATATATAACAAAATTCCTCTAAAGTATAGAAATATTATGGACGATAAATTGCTTAGGAAAAAACTTAAGGGCTTTCTTGTGACACGACCGTATTATTCACTGGAAGAATATTTTGCTGATCATTTTTAACAAGTTGTGTTTGTGCTTTCAACATGGGTGTAATGGTGTAATTTTATAGCTATTTTTGTCTTGTTTTACTTTATTTTATTTGACTGTAAACTTTTAAATTAATTTAGTAGACATTTATTTTATTTTAGGTACCTGTTTTGTTAATTATGGACTTTTGTTTATTTACACTGTTTATTTTGATTACTGACTAATCACGTGTTTATTGTTATCATTGATCTGAGTTTTTTTTTTAGTTTTTTGTTGTCCCAATTTCTTGTGTTGCATATGTTTTTGTTTATATTTATTTTTAAGTTTTAGTTCTGCATAGTGCTTTGTTAACAAAATTGATTTCTTTACAACAATAAAGCTTATTATTATTATTATTATTATTCCCATAATTCAGAACTACGCCCCTGCCAATCGCGAATCGAAGCGAGAGAGATAGCACGACCTCATATTCTCTCTCTCTCTCTCTCTTTCCCGTGTAAAGCATTACACGTTGCCTCCAGTGGTATAAGCTCGAAGGTAACAGATGATTGTTCATTACCGTAAATTAATCATCATATGACAATATTGACAAAGATATAAGGTTTCTGAAATTAAATGACTCAGCTCTTGATAATAACAATTGTTTTTTGCATGTACAGTGATAAAACTCTTCACACGGTAGACAATATTAACTTAAATCATCAAACTTAAAGATTCATTAATATTCTGTTATTAAACTAACTAAATGATGTCAAATGGTAAAAGATTTTTGGATTTAAAACTACGTACCCTTCCTGCGGTTTTAGCTCTTTTCCTTCTTCTCCGTAATCTCTGAAGCAACATCTTATGTTCTTTGCGCATCTCATTTCTCTTTTTGGCCAGTAAGTCTCTACGTTGCGGCTCTTCTGGCTCTTTTTTAAAATCCTCCTCTTTAGGCATGCTTATAATACCAAATTTTGAACACAACCCTTTCTTAAGCGGAGTAATTTGAACAGGTATTAAGCAGTTCTCGGGCAAAGGTATCACAGTATTTTTAGATGTATTTATCAAAAATTCCTGAAAAAAATTTTTACTGTTACTTTTACATACTTTTTCCAGCTGTTACTTTGCAACTGACTAAAATAACATATAACACTTTAACTTTTGAATATTTTGTTACTTTAGCCGATAATAAATACAATTACTGAATCATTTATTACAACTAGGTTTTTTTTTCTCAGAAAATACTACAGTATTGTACTTGTTCTTTTAGTACACAATATTGTTTTTACCTGAATTGTTTTTAAAATAGTCCTATTTCTAAGAACAAAAAAATTACTACACTCCAAGGTATTTTCACTCCAGTCTTTAATAAGCAAGTTCCAGTTAAAAGAAAAGGGCGACACTATTCCAAACTTATTAAAATTTGTTCGTTTATTTGGCGGCAACCTAAAACATAGGAAACGTATACAGCGGGTCTCAACATGGTTAGAAATAAAGTATTTTACAGCGAAAATGTTCGATTATTTCTTAAAAATTTACTACCATTATTAAGATATACAATATCGTTATTCTTCCCACGCTATATTGTGGATGTATCACTACAGGATCAAGCACTTCGTTTATCGACAGGCGCCTTCAGTACACCTACCACAGTCAGCCTACAAGGCTCGATTAACACCTCCCCCCCTTTCTCTCCTGCTGTCCCTTCACCGCCTCTATTTTCTTATGAAATATACCACCTCAATCAAATCCAGGACTTTTCTTATTGATCGCCATAAACTCCTTAACCCCTTTAATAACACCCCAGTTTCTTTCAAAGTCTCATAATCTAATAATTCTTAATACCTCCCCTATTCTCTTCCATATATACCCCTATTGGTATTTTCCCCCCTTTAAAATCAACCTTGCTCTTCTACAATACAATAAAAATATTATCCCTTTTTCTGTTATCACTATCTATCTTTCATAGACCACTTTAAATCCGATCAAGGAGTGGATTCTGCTTGCCACGACAGTCACCTCTAATATCAAAGAAAAACTAAACCCCATTCCTCTACCTTCCCTTTTGAATTATTTGCTATTAAAAAATGCGTCAGAGAAATAAGCAACGCTGATCCAACAAACACTTAATCATCACTTATTCCCTGGGCTGTCTAAAATCCCTACTATCCGACAATACCTCACATCCAATAACCTAGTCTTGGACCTGTTAAAAATGGACACCCCAAGCAAACTTTATATTTCCTGGCCTCAAGTCATGTTGTCATCGATGGGAATGAACTAGCAAACTCTCAAGTCAAATATGCCATAATGGTACTGTTTTCTTCACTCTAACCCAATATAAAAAGACTACAAACATATAAACAACGCCTTTCACAATGTAGTACAAAGCCTTTGTGATCTCATGAGAATTCTAACAATTCCCCATTAATTAAGTAATCTTTCGTGTTCTTATCATTTTTCACAACTTTCCAGAAAGAAGAATATTATAAGGATTAGACTTGCAATCAGTCACTCTAAACTGACCACCTTTCATAATAATGAGAATCATTTACAATGTTTAGTTTGTGTCTACTCCCTCACTATAAAACATCATATTCGAATGTCTACGATGTACCACCGATCGAAATATGCAGCATCTAGTAAGAAATTTTACGACAGATATGTTCTTTAGAATGATAAAAGCCAATGCAAAAGGCAAATCGGCCTTTATGACAAAATCTAATAGTTATCATCATTAATATTGAATGGGACAAATGGTCCTAGTCACTAACGCGCCTTCAACTATTAAATCAAGGAATCAATCATTACTTAAAAATTTACAAAGAGATTGTTTAATCCTATTTTTTTCCGAAATAGACAATTTTTTTGCATCTTCATTCATTTCTCATAAGTTAGAAATTACACTTGATTAATTTTACTTTTGTTGGATGTTCACAGGCTACATCACAAATGGTAGAAATGGAATGTCTTGAATGCAATGACGCTGCATTTTGATAAGACTGGTCTCCTGGTCTTCTCTGTAAGAAAAGAACATGAGCAATCATTGCTGGTAAAACTAGACCACAGGAATATTCCTGTGACTGAATCGGTGAAGTTTTTGTGTATTACTTTGGATTCTTCTTTAAAAGAGTCTACTCATATTGATTCTCTAAATTCAAAATTAAACAGCGCATGGGCATTAAAACGCCAATTAAAAAATAGCAATGACTGATAAAAAAGATTAAACATTATCATGATAAATTGTTCAGCATATAGTTTCAAAAATCGCAGCGAAAAAAAGGCGTTGGAGTTACTTTTAACTTTGATTAATTTTTTTGGTACTTACAGTAATATTTCAATAAAAGTGCTTTAGTATGTTGTTGTCAATTGTAAATTACATGTTTAAGTTTAGTTATTTAAGATAGTTTTAACATTTTTCATTTACAATTTGCCATTTAAAGGACATATTTTTCTTTCTTCTCTAAAAAAAAATGTTCTACATATACCTGAAAAATCTCTCTCTTGATTCTTCGCTAACACATTTTTCCTCAGTTTTACCGGCCTCCGTGTCAGGGTATAAAATATCACATTGTGACCTCTCAAAGGCTATTGACTGCGTTTCTCTTAGACCACCGGCACGGGCACCCCACATAACAAAGGATAGGAAAAAAGATTGAGACCAGCTGGAAGGTACAATAATGTCCCACCCATTTGAGTAACCTACGAAAGAAACAGTATAACTGTATACAGTGGCATAAAAGTGCTGGAACAATCGACTAAGTCAAAAACAAAAGGTTATGAAGAAAAACTTATTTATACCATAGATAGGAAATGTTCCACGTTAAGGCTTTCCATTAAAAAAATTAACTTGACCTTTAAATAAACCTAAAGGTCATGGTGGAGGTCACCATAAGCCCTTCGATTTCCTTTGTATTTCAAATTTTTTATTGTGAGTTATTCGATAATTCCGCTACTTTTGTGCCACCTTGTACGTAAGTGTTATCAAAGAAAAAGTATATTTAGTCAATGGTGTTATACATTTTGCGACTAACAAGTAAACCTACCCAAGTGTACCTCACCGAATTCAATGAAACTTGGCATACGAGTAAAACATTGAAAAATATTAGACATGAAATTTTTTGTAGCGACATAACTCACTTTTAGGGGTAAAAACTACCCCTTGAGGGTGATAAGCAAGTAACGGAGCCGCTAAAGACTTCCTCAGGAATGATTTGTTTGGTAAAGGTTAAGGTGATGCTTGAAGTTATTTTTAACGTGAAATCAAATGGTGACCTTGAATCTGACATTGGCAAAGCCCTTCATAGTTGTTTGAAGGTCACATTATTTTTTCAAATGGGGACCATCTTTTTAACATCTGCAGTCGAAATAGCGGTAAATTTTACGTCCAAATATGTTTAAAAATTTGACCATCACAATGACCTTCATCATTATTTCAATCGATTCAATTTGACATTCAGAACCATTAAAAGACAGTAGCTTTAAAATATTTTTTTGAATTCATAACCATTTTCTGAAAAATTTATATACCAAGGTCTTATGAAAAAATTCTCTACAAAGTTCTATTTATGTTAAAAATAATTGGAAATTATTTATATATATATATATATATATATATATATATATATATATATATATATATATATATATATATATATATATATATATATCAGTTCTCAGCGAGTAACGAGACGAACCGCACTTGAAAATGCCAAATGAGATTTTGGCGAAACGTCGTGAAAACGATTTTTTGACCGAACGGATTGAAACCCGGAATAACCAAACTATTCATATATATATATATATATATATATATATATATATATATATATATATATATATATATATATATATATATATATATATTCATTCGAAACTTTTTTAAAACAACTAAACCAAATAAAATTATGATAACTTAATATATACTACCTAATGAATGGTCTATAAGAAATATACGAAATATATTATTTAAAGAATTTATTAATTGAAAACTAAAAATTGTATTCAAAAACATGTTTTTTCAAAATTGTTTTGCAATTAGATGACTTTTACTATATACGCTTTAATATGTGATTTTGGTGGTTTTTAATTTTTTTTTTTTTTTTGGGATTACCAAAAGAATCTAAAGAAATAATATTTAAATAATTCCAAATTTAGAATCAGGAAGCCTTAAAATTGTTGCTCATGAATGTTAAAATTGCCATCCTAAGTTTTTAGGACGTATTCCCACAATACACATACTTTGTTAAGTGAAAACCTAATGAAGTATAGTCAAGCAAATTTAAGATACCAAAAATGTTGTAAATGTACATACCAGTAAACTATGGAATTTTGATTTTCAAAGTATCTGTCATGTAATGAGAAAATGTGGTAATACTTATATCAACTAAATCAAGCGTAACTTTTCCCGTAGAATCAGATTTTGGCGTTTATTTTGCAAAAAAAAGTTAATTTTGCAATAATTTGTTTAAACAAATTAATTTTGCAAATTTAAAGCAAATTTGAATTTAGCGATGTCTCGGATATGGTTTCTCTGGGTTATGGTTCAAAATATTATAGTCAAGACAGAGAAAAAAAATTGACCTTTAAATAATCATGAAGATCGTTGCAAAGGTCAAATTTTGAAACAAATTTGAAAGTAAAATTTACCGCTCTTTCGATTGCAGATGGTAAAAAAGAGAGCTTCCACTTTAAAAAATAATTTGACCTCCAAACATAAAGGTCATTGTCAAGGTCAACATTTGTTTTCTCCTAGAAAATTACTTCAGGTATGAAGTTACTTTTTACCAAACAAAGCATCCCTGAGGAAGTTTTTAGCTGTTCCGTCACTTGCTTATCACTCTTTATTACACCGTCAAGGGGTAGTTTTTACTCTTAAAAATGATTTATGGCTGCTACAAAAAAATAGGTGTCTAATTTTTTTCAATGCTCTACTCGTAGGCCAAGTTTCATTCAATTCGGTGAGTTACACTTGGGTAGGTTTACTTGTAAGTAAATGTTTTAAGCTTTACCTGCATACAGGTATAATGTACCAAAAAAAATTATGAACGTGAATTTAAAATGACAAATTAAATTTTTAAATCACCAAATGTTAAAGTAATAATATAACATGAACTTCCTTTTTGCCTTACCATTATTTTTAACCCCCTTATTTCCACCTCTCCATAGTAGAATAATAGGAACAGGTTTCCCTTTTTCTTCCAAATCAGATCCAGGAACCAGAAGCTCACTTCTCATTTCACAAATTTTTCCATTAGGTATCTTAAGAAATAAATAATTTTTATGTTTCAAACGTTTTTTTTTTTCAAAATGTAGTAAATTTAGTAAAATGACGACTCAACAATTTTTCGCACATTGCAATGCATTAGACTTCTGGTCTAGCTTAACCAAAATATTTTGGTGAAGCATAAAAATTTAAATAACAACATACTATTTTTATTCTAAAATGCACTGCAATGTTTTTTGCGTTTTTTATACGAAATTATACCTAAAACTAATCGTATTAAATAATTTTTTAGAAAAATCAACAATGATATACTTTTCAAATTTTTCCATTTTATTGCTTAAAAATAAAGGTTTTCATTACAATAACATTAATTTAAACTCAAAATGCTTAAAGTCAAAGTCAATGTCAGCATTAAGTGTCACTATTAATAACACAACTTTTGTCTAAAAGAATTTTTTATATATTCCCTCAGCAGTTATTGCAATAGTAACTTACTTGACCTCTAAATGACCCTTAAGTTATTTTGAACTTATATCAGAAAATGTTGTTTTAGCCGTCAGAAACAGGAGATTCCACTTAAAAAAATAATTGACTGATATACGAGGTTTGTCCCAAAAGTATCGAGCCTACCTTCATATCTCCGCATTGGTATTATTCTTTATCATCCGGTGAGTGACATCCTTCAAAGTAGTCCCCATTTAATTGAATAACACCTTTTCAGCGGTGTTTCCACTTCCTGAAGCAGTCCTGGAAGTCAGTTTTCGGAATTGCCTTCAATGCATTCGTCGCATTAGTTTCAACCGTCCCTTTGTCATCGAACCGGAGCCCTTTAAGCGGCATTTTTAATCTGAGAAAGAGCCAAAAGTCGCAGGGAGCTATGTCGGGACTGTGCGGAGGCTGGCGAAGCTGTACGACTTGGTGCTTTGTTAAATATTGCTGCACAAGGTTCGATGAATGCGCTGGCGCATTGTGGTGGTGAAACAGCCAATCACCGCTTGTCCAAAGCTGTAGCCGTTTTCTTCTGACTGCGTCACGCAATCTTTTCAATGCTTCAACGTAGTATTCCAAGTGGTTCTGAGCGATTTCAAAGCGAAGATTCTTCTGCTTTGCCGTTAGCAATTTTGGGATGAATTTCGCACACGCGCGAACCATTGCCAAATTCTCCAAACAGTAGTTTTTGGTATTCCAAGATCACTTTCTAGTTCGCGTACAGTCAACCGACGGTCTCCTTCAATTGCAAGTCGCACACGCTCGACATTTACTGGTGTTATTGCGCTCGAAGGTCGGCCCGAGCGATAATCACTGTCAACTGACGTGCAGCCATCTTTAAACCGCTTGTACCACTCTTTTATTCTTGCTTTACTCATACACTCCTCTCTAAATGCCTTATTCATCGTATTAATTGTTTCCGAGAAAGTTTTTCCAAGATTAAAGCAAAAATTCATTTTTTACAATAACAAAATGCGACGAACGAAAAAAAGACACTGTAAACAAACGCACACCGTTCACGACCTAACACGTCCAGTCGGTAACTGCGCAAACCAACGAGTTCGAGACTTACTGGTGACGCCCATGACCCACAGACGTCGCTCGGAAATTTTGACGCGGAGATATGAATGCAGGCTCGATACTTTTGGGACAAACCTCGTATGTGCAAATTTAATTTACTGCATACAGCATTGTTTTTTAGATTTATGTCAAAAAAACTTTTTTCATGCCAGTAAAACTTCAAATATTTTACTTTGGTTAAGCTACTAAAAAAAATGTTGCAAAATTTTGAAAAAAAAAATTGTTTTCAATTTTTTTAATGTTTTTAAAAATTGGCATGACCCAAAATTAAGTTAATTCAACATTTTTCAAAATTTAACATCACTTTTGCCTACCCATGAAATATTTTTAAATCTGTTGCCTTCAGACACGCGGTTTTTGGATTACCGAACATATTGAATAGATCCCGGAGTAAAGTTTTTTCCATATTTTACGGCATTGCCAATTTTTAAATGATAACATTTCCTCCTCTAGAGGACGGCATCATCATCAGTTTTTAAATCCAACGTTTCGGGTTTGATGGACTTCATTCGTTCATTCAGGTGTATTAAATTTCTCCCAAATTAAATTACTTATGTAAACATTTCGGGCTTTATTAAAAATGTAATAAGAATGATGGGTTCGTATTTAAGAAACTGAAGTGAATGATGATCCATGAAATCCGAAACGTCGAAAAGGAAAGCGCAATTTATTTCAAAATATCTCTTTACATAAAATCACAAAAAAATAGCCGATTTTCAATTCTTTGTGGATATCTCTAGAATTAATCCAAATTTCCTAATTTTCTAAACGACATTCAATTGAGCCCAAACTTTGCCTCAATTTACCGACTTTTTATCTTTTATCGTTAATGAGATCCTCATACATATACTCGAATGTTTAGCACACTAGCACAAAATACAAAAATTTAAATTTTCTTACGATTCTTGTACTTTCTAAGTCCCTTTCTGTTCTATTAGGAGGTTTAATTTTATCAAATACATACCTTATTGTCTTTCACATATTTCCTAACTTCTCCACTCCATAACTGACTTAAAGACAAATTCTTTTGAAGAGCATCAAAATTATCATTATCCGGAAATACCGTATTGAGCAAAGCCTTGGTCCTCTTTTTAGGGAATGCAAATCTTGGATCATGAACCGTAACAGATAAAACCATATTAGGAGGTAAAAAACTTAAGTCCGAGATATTTTCAAAAACTATATTTTGTTCAGTTAATTTATCTAAATGGAAGTCACTGCACCAAGTGGGAAGTTCACTAGATTTTTCCTTAAAATCAACAATTCTGAAAGAGAATGTAAGGTTCATAAATTATTATGGTAAATTAGGAAAGTATTATGAAGACTAAGATTTCCAATTTTCCGGTTTAGTTCTATATTTATGAAAACAAAAATTTCAATTCAGTAATTTTTTCCAATGTTAAATTTTCCTCTCTTTCTATTTTCAGGATCAAAATGTAAAGTCTATATTTAAAAAAAAACTGTCTTAACTTTGAACCTTGAACTTGAATTTATTCCGGTTATAGTTCTCGACACATATTTGCTTGTCTTATTCCATGCGAATTTGTCCAATAACACTGGACAACAGGCAAAATGTATCAAAAATAAAATTGACTAAATATTACCAGTTTTGGTGTGCTAATACCGAAACTAAATTTATCTTTTAATATTAGTTCAAATTTAGGAGATACGTAATGTCATGTCTCCCTATGTATTAACAATGTAACTGCGACATTGCCAAATATACGTTTCCCCCAAGTTAAGGAAATTTTGCGGAACTTGGCAACAGCGCATGGGGATCTCTAGGGATGACACTCCATATACGAAGTCCCAACCCTCCATGCCTTAAAATAAGGGAGATAGCCATTTAAACCCAGGTAAATCGACTTTTATGTTTGCTTTGTACTGAACAGCCCCAGTATACAAACAAATGACAAACGCCACTTTTGCGAATATTATGGAAGTTAATAGAAAATTCTCGAATATTCTCTAAAAATATAAATGCCATGTTTGGGTATATAAGTAGGTTCAAATCGGAGTACTTAGTCAGTCGAAGTTAGTGAGCCGAATCGAATTGAGATTTTAAGATTTCTCAAAAGTGTGTAAATAATCCATATCACTTCTGTTATGTTGAGAATACAGAACCAGAGGGCAGAAAACGTCGAACACTATGTATACTTGGGTCATGAGATCAGACTAGGGAGATCAAACCAGGATGCTGAAATAAAAACAAGAACACAGCTGACATGGGCCGCTTTCGGTAAACTTGCATACATCCTGAAAAATAATTCAATTCTCATAAATCTAAAAAGAAAAGTATACGACACATGCATATTACCGGTGTGTACGTATGGATTAGAGACCATGTCCCTCACCAAAAAGTCCGCTAAAAAAATTAGAAACAGTCCAAAGAGCGATGGAAAGAAACATGCTTGGAATATCATTAAGAGACAGGATTAGAAACACCGAGATAAGACGCAGAACGAAAGTCAAAGACATCGTGAAGGAGGTTGCAAAGATGAAGTGCCGATATGAGGACAACAGATGGACACGAAGAATCCTGGAATGGAGACCGAGGGAGACAACAAGAAGCACGGGAAGACCTCAAAAAAGATGGGTAGACGACATAAGGACAGTGGCGAGCAAACAGTGGATGAGATTGGCGAAGAATAGAGAAAGATGGGAACAATTGAGAGAGACCTACATCCAGGAGTGGATAGACAGAGGTTGACAAAGAGAAAGAAAGACTTCTGTTATGTTTGTGGTGAGGTGACTTTTGCGTCTTAGAAGCGGTCTATTATCCCATTGATAAAAAAGGCATATCAGCTTTATTTCGGTTGCAATATTGGGGACCAAAACAAACTGGGCGTCACATATCTAGTGTAATACATAAGCTTCAAGTCAGAGAAACTGGTTAAATATTAAAAAA
This sequence comes from Diaprepes abbreviatus, assembly GCA_034092305.1. Lineage (NCBI taxonomy): Eukaryota > Metazoa > Arthropoda > Insecta > Coleoptera > Curculionidae > Diaprepes > Diaprepes abbreviatus. Next base: position 2,497,234 of record JASJET010000380.1, on the reverse strand, counting down.
TGATCTATACGGTTTGCTGTCCCAATAATCTGGAGAGAGCCTTCAAATCATATAATGATTGCTATTTCTGTATCATACCTCTTGTTGGGCAAGGCACAAGTATATCCAAGAAGAAAAAGTTGACTAAAATGTAGTTGTCGGACTTGCATCGCCTTTATTTGGTTTGTTTTTACGACGTTTAGATTAGGTTGGATCTCCAATCGTTATTAAGTATAAATTGAATGTTTTGTCTTAAGACGACGAGCTTATATAGGGACTGTGTCCTTTGAAGCGCAAAGTTGCGCTTCACTGTACAGACCTCAGGGATTTGATGTTACGAAATAGTGGTTACCAAAGATTAAGTATCTCAACTTTTCCATGCTGGGTTTCTTATATATTGTCGCAGCTTCAGACTATTTTATATGCTGTTGTTTATCCCAGGCATGTTCTGCAAAACCTGACATCGACTTTTCCCCTTTTTGTTTATGAGTTTTATGTCCCTTAATTCGAACTTCTAGTGGTCGTTTCGTTTCTTCAATATACATTTCACCACACTCACATGAAACACATTCTTTCTTATCGGTAGTTTTTGGTTTCGTTTTTGTTAAATGAGCTCTAAGTGTATTTCCTGATTTAAATGCTGTTTTTATATTATAACTTCTGACAATTCGTCTTATTTTCTCCGAAGTTTCTTTAATGTACGGAATTGTGAAGAAGGAATGTGTTTCTTGCTGTCCAGTGGTCGTTGTTCTAAAATTATTTATAACATCGTCAATTAATTTTAAAGGATAACCATTCTGTTGTAAATCGGATTTAATGTTTGTTACCTATTTTTGCAATGAATCGGCATTATTACATATAGATACAGCGCGATTATAGAGGTTGCGTATAATTCCCCGTTTTGTTACAACAGAGTGATTAGAACTATGGTTAAGATTGGCCGGTATGAGTTGGTTTCCTGTAGATTGAAGCTGAATTAGTAACATTAATCAAGAGCCTGGTCCGTTCGACAATCATTAGAGCCAGGTGAAAAGAATGTACAACATATACCATTGGTAGACCCCAAAAAGTTTTTATTGCCACCAATGCATATCAAATTGGGCCTAATGAAAAACTTTGTTAAGGCACTGAATACATATAGGCCCGCTTAGTACCTGCGTCAGAAATTTCCAAGGCTAAGTGAAGTAAAAATTAAAGAAGGTATTTTTGTTGGGCCACAGATTCGAAATATTCTAAAGACAAACATTTTGACAGCTCTCTACCAAATATTGAAAAAATGCTTGGAATGACTTTGCCTCGTAGTCACTAATTTCTTCGGAAATAAAAAAGCTGACAATTACGTTACTCTATTATTGAAAATATGCTGTCATCGTATCGAAAAATGGGTTGCAATATGTCTCTAAAGACCATTTCCTACACTCACATCTGGAGCACGGCGAACGCTTCCAACAATGGAGAAAAGGTACCAGGGACAGTGGAATGCTTCCATGCTTGCCGATTACTGTTAAATTCTTGTTAGAGGTGCTCCAGAAACATTGACTATCCGAAATGATAATGATTAACCGTGTGTTCAAGAGAACACATTTCCTAATAATACATATGGTATTTCCTCTTAAAAAAAATTGGTAATTTACCAAAGATTTGACAGTGTTTGGTTCCAGAGCATAGAGTCCTATTTCAGTTCCATCCGTTGTCTTGGAAACGTCCGTGTACCGTTTAATAAAATTTGTGTTTACGACTCAACTTGGGAAATGTCCTAAGTTTACTGATATCTACATGGAAGAGCTCACGCTTGCGTTAAATGATTCCATCCCTGCTCATTTTTTTTGTTGTTGACCGTTGGACACATTTTCATTGCTTTGATTACAAATACACAGTAACAAAGTGTTGCCAATTAAAAAGCGAACATGCAAGCTGAACTTTCCTCATCGTGTTATCAACAAGTTGTCACGTTGAATGAACTTTTTTGTGTTTCTGTTTGATCTGCGTGTAACATTCTCTAGATGTCATTATATTTTAAACTACGCTTAACTATGACTTCATTCGAAGGCTGTCTAAATAACTGCATAATTGCAATAAGTTTAAAAGAGACAAGCTCATTGTTGAAACCATACTCACACATAAAATATACTAGTATTTGCAGTTAGCTGTACAGGGTGAGTCAACGATTGGATGAAGTAAGTTTGTGCCTTTTCGGTGAAATTTACAAAGAAACTATATTTATTGTTTGATACAGTTTATTGTTACGCAGATTTTAAAAATATTTAGGACTCTACAGGGTGAGCCAAAAAACTAGGACAGCATAAAGTTGTATTTTTTTAAATAGAACACCCTATATACGAATCGTATTTTCGATTTAGCTTATAATTCTAAATCTTTTTTATTAAGGGTTTACTATAACAAAACTTTATAGTTTCTGAGATAATTAAGTTTAAAGAAAAAAAGTCACATTTTCAAGCATCAATTCAATCCTAAATAACGTTTTCAATTTTGTGACAAATATATTCAGATTTGGAATTTAGCAAGGCCAAGGACAAGTTAACATAATTTTTATCTAATATTTGCAATAAAAGCTACAGGGTGTTGAACACATCGGCTCAAATTTCAACAAGTTTAAATGAATAAATATCTTTTTTTTTAAACGGTACACCCTGTATATTTTCATGTTATTTAATAGAGTAATAAAAACCCTAAAAGTTTTGTTCAATATATCCTATACCTATTTATAATAGTTTTTGAGATATTTCAGTTTTTCTTATTTTCCATACTTTTTTACAGAAATAGTCTTCATTATCATAGTAGCCATGTAAAATAATAAAAAGAAACTACAGAAACAAACAGAATGTGGTTAAATATGATGAAATACATTATTCGTTATATTACAACGGCAATAGTTTTATTAAATATAATGTGAAAAAATTAACACAACAACAACGACAAGGCAAATACATATTTACTTTTATACTAAATTGAAACAAAAAAATTACCTATTAAATACTGAGATTAATTATTTCTTTTTAATAAGTGTTCGAATAAACGACCCTCTTGTGCAATGCACAAATTTAGTCTTTTTTGCAGATTTTCTCGGACCCTGGACAAAATTAGTGGCGTTATTGTTCTACAGGTATCCCTAATCCTGTTTCGCATATCTTCCACTGTTGTTGGTGGATTAACATACACCCTATTTTTACTATAACTCCATAGGAAGAAATCTAATGGGGTGATGTCGCAAGACCTTGGTGGCCACTCAATGAAACCCCCACGTCCAATCCATTTTTGCGGATATCGTTGGTCCAAAAACGCACGAACTTCACGATGGTAATGCGGAGGCGCACCATCGTGCTGGAACCACATACTGTCGAGCTCATCCCTATCGAGACCTTGAAGCAGTTGGGGTAGTTCTCCTTGTAGAAAGTTCAGGTAACTATGGCCATTTAGTGGTTCATTAAAAAAGTGGGGTCCGATAATTCGATTATGATGAATACCACACCAAACATTTAATGACCAGTGGTTTTGATGTTGCACCTCTCTAATCCAAAATGGATTTTCTGTGGCATAATAATGCATGTTGCGTCTATTTACGGCACCGTTACTTCTAAAAGTAGCTTCATCACTAAACATTACCTTGCATAATAAATTTGGATTTAATTAAATCTCCGCATTTATTGTACGACAAAAGTTTACACGACTTTCAAAATCCTGTCCATGCAATTCTTGGTGTAATTCCATGTGATATGGATGATACCTATATTTCTTGGTAGTACGATTAGCGGTGGATTGTGATGTTTCACATAATGCTGCTAACTGACGGCTACCAATATAAGGATTTTCCTGAACATTTAACAATACTTGTAGTTCTTTTTCTTCATTAGTTACTGGTTTGTTGACCACTTTACGTTTTGGATAATCAACAGTACCAGAAGAATCAAATCTTTGCATTAAGTTTTGAAAAGTATGGGTATTAGGCTGGCGTCGATCAGGATACTTCATTTTGTAAATTCTTTGAGCAAGAAGGCAATTTTTTGAGCCTTTCCTATTGTATAAATCATATCTATTAACTCATTCTTTGGAAAATTCATTTTACAATATAAGATGAATGCAAAAAAAACCAAACTACACTACATAAAAACCAAAAGAAGCGATTGCGGTTATAAATTTGACACACAGAAAAATGTTCTTTTACATTGTTTTTGCCATGGCTACTATGATAATGAAGACTATTTCTGTAAAAAAGTATGGAAAATAAGAAAAACTGAAATATCTCAAAACCTATTATAAATAGGTATAGGATATATTGAACAAAACTTTTAGGGTTTTTATTACTCTATTAAATAACATGAAAATATACAGGGTGTACCATTTAAAAAAAAAGATATTTATTCATTAAACTTGTTCAAATTTGAGCCGATGTGTTCAACACCCTGTAGCTTTTATTGCAAATATTAGGTAAAAATTATGTTAACTTGTCCTTGGCCTTGCTAAATTTCAAATTTGAATATATTTGTCACAAAATTGAAAACGTTATTTAGGATTGAATTGATGCTTGAAAATGTGACTTTTTTTCTTTAAACTTAATTATCTGAGAAACTATAAAGTTTTGTTATAGTAAACCCATAATAAAAAAGATTTAAAATTATAAGCTAAATCGAAAATACGATTCGTATATAGGGTGTCCTATATACAACTTTATGCTGTCCTAGTTTTTTGGCTCACCCTGTAGAGTCCTAAATATTTTTAAAATCTGCGTAAAAATAAACTGTATCAAACAATAAATATAGTTTCTTTGTTAATTTCACCGAAAAGGCACAAACCTACTTCATCCAATCGTTGACTCACCCTGTACTGTTAAGGTAAACAATGTTTTTAAGCAAACTTAATAGATCAGGCATCAATTGTTTACTAAATAACAAAAATTACTTACTTTAAAGCATTTTTTAATACCGCAGTAGATAACGGGCCGGTTAAGCGAAATTTTCCCAGCTCATACTGCAATTCTTTTAAAATAACTCCTTGGGAACTCTCGTAAGTTGGCACTAAAATATCCAGTTCATCCTTTACATCCATATTTATAGATTCAAGACTAAATAATTGGACAAGTATATCTAGAAATTGTTTATAAAAAGCGGGATGTATAAAAATCCATAAAAGTCGATTCTCAGAGGTATTTTTGGTATTCCACAAAAATTCCACTTGACCTATGGTCTTCTTTAACTCATTCTCGCTAGTATTTGGTTCAAAAACTGTAACTTCTCCGAATTTCTTGCCTGAAAAAAAAATACATGCTAAAAATCCATCTTAACAGAAAGATTATAAGTTTAAAGACCTTGAGGCCAAATGGAGTAGGAGATATAGGGCAATAAAGACCATGGAAAGGGATCAAAACGCCGTGTTAGTAACAGAAATTATGTGATTAATCCCCCATGAAATTCGTGTCTTCATTCCGGTTTCGTAACAAGGGAGCAGGCTCGAGTATTACAAGATGAATTAAGTAGTCTATATGTCATTCTCCTTTCAGGCAGAGAAAAGGGAAAGAATATATACAAACAGTTTATTTCCTGCAAATACAACTCTGGTCCTCTCTTCATATGTGTTTCGACCACCTCATGGTCTAGTCAGTGGAGCTGTAATGAACCGAGAGCAACATTCGCAGAAAACAAATGCTATATAAAATACAAATTTCGATACATATCAGTAGGATATTAAAAATCTGCCGACTGGTGATTTTTTTGTCTAACCCAACGAGGTATGTTAAATTTTTTAAATAAAAAATAAAAATTTTAGTTTTATAAATGATTCAGGTTCCAATGTAAATAATAAATGTTCCAAGTTTGTGCATAATCTGGAAAGGGCGATTTCAACGCTTCTCCTGGAAGAGTTTACAGGATTAGATCGGATCAGTCCAGTAATACCAGTTGGTGAAAGTGAGTGAAAGGGAATGAGAAAACAGCTTCAATTTTTAGAGGAACTCAGTAGGCAGCACCCTGATGCAGGGAACACTCAGATTTATAAGAAGGTTAAGGAACTTTAAAAATTATCAATTAAGAAGGCCAAGATGTCAGCTAATGCTAGAATCATTGCCTCTGTCACTAACCCTACCAGGGCTATACGGAATATCATAAATAAACATAGGAATTTAAAAAAAAAAAAACAAGAGGGACGCAGCACCAATCAAAACTCCGGATGAGTTCTATCACTATTTTATTAATATTGCACACGGGTTAATTAGCAAAATCCCTAATCATCAGGCTGATCCGCTGAGCGGTTTTTGGATGTTGTTTTAGGTGATCATTTTATGTTTCCAGAAATTTTTTCAGTGAAATGTCAGAAATAATCGATGATCTAAAAAACAAGTGTAGCAGGGATATTTTTTGGACTTAGTATAAATCTAATAAAATTAATAAAAAAAAAAACTTAATCATAATTTCTCTGACTGGGCTGGTAAATGAGAATATTTTCCCCGATATACTCAAAGAGGCCATAGTTATTCCAATATTTAAACAGGAAAACAGAAATATTATGCCGAACTATACGCCAATTAGTTTATTGTCGGCCATATCCAAGATAACTGAAAAATACATGGCGTTAAGGCTGGTAAGTTTTTTTGAGAAAAATGGTTGCTTTAGCCAGTGTCAATTTGGCTTCCGTTGAGGAAGGAGCCCAGTGCTGGGAATCTTGTATCTGGTTGGGAGGATCACACGGTCGTTTGAGTTAAAGGAGTATAATGCCATCTTTTTCTGCGATTGAAGCAAGGCGTTTGACTGTGTTGCTCATGATCTCCTCATAAAAAAGCTGCACTACTATAACTTTAATGAAACCAGATGCAAGCTTATAAAATCTTACTTGGAGAATAAGAGTTCAGATTGTAAGAGTTGGAGAGAAGTCCTTGGCCAGGGGTGGAATATCGATAGGGAAGCCCCAGGGTTCGGTTTTGGGGCCCATACTCTTTTTAATTTATATAAATGACCTACCTTTCGGAGATGCTGTATATTTCTCGCTCTTTGTCGATGACACCACTCTCTCGGTTTCGGATATATCTCTGGAAGGGGCTTTGGGGAGATTGGGAGACGCACGGTCTGATGTCAGGGATTTGATGCAAATAGATTGCTTCCGAATGGAAATAAAACCTACGTGACTTGAGGGACACAAATAGGGGCCTGCTGAGTACTAAATTCTTGTGAGTCCAGATTGATCCTGACCTTACTTGGGAAGCGCATATAGAGCAGATTTTGGAGAGGCTGCGTAGCAGTCTGTTTGTCTTGAGACGTCTCGCGCTGTGTGTCGATTCTGAGAGCATCATACTTTGCGCTGGTCCATCCGGTGATGTTATATGCACTGCTTGTCTGGAGCCATGCATCGCTGGCGGCTTGTGTGTTTCGGCTTCAGAGAAAGGCTCCGAGGGGGACGGGGGTATGAGCTGCAAGAAGTACTATAGAGCAACATTCTCGGAGCAGACAATTTTAACATTATCATCACAGGATATACTGAATAAACTACTGAAAGTCAAAAAATAAAAAGACAGTTTCAGAATGCATAGTAAGGTTCACAGCCGGGATACAAAGCACTGAGACATCTTGGTACCAGCATATTTTCATTTGAGAAGATGTCGAAATGGGCCTGGTTGTCTAGCAATATAATTCTTTAATGTTCTGCCTCTGTCATTGCTTCCAGATAAAAGGTGCAGTTTTTTGTTCCTTTCGATGTTAAGAAAGTTGTTTTTGGAGCCTCACTCCAGGTCCACCATAAACATTCTGCTTATTCATTAATCGCCCCATAAAAACAGAAATTGAACTGGGAAGCCATCCCAATGTAAACCTGTCAACATTTCTTCTAAATTTATCAGCCAAGCCCAACTGAATACGGAAAAGAATAAAAACCTAAAACCAAAAATGAGAACGCACGATAATACATCAAGTGCAAGCAACAAGACAAGACAAGACAGTAGAACAAGAAAATTATCTTAAACGGCGTCCGCCTCGCAAAGAAACAGAAATCTCAACAAGACATTCGTACTGGTTTGAAGGCAGAAGTCCACAAAGCGAATTAATGATCTTTATCAAAATCAAAATAATAATCATGAATTCTAATGTGTATCGATGGTGTGCAGTTCCTCGATGTAATAATACAACGATAAAAACTCCAAATAAGTTATTTATAAACGTGCTAATGAAGAAAAATATCAGAAATACGTGGCTAAATCTTGCAAGGCGAGACCCACCTTCTGTATCTATCAATTCGGTGATTTATTTCTGCGAAGATCATTTTGATGTAAGTATTTATTTTATATAAATAAGTGGCGAAGCTCGCAAACAAAATATATGTAAGGTAAATATTTGTCAATAACACTGTCGATCCCGTTTGAGGTTAGGTTTCATTTCTTTTTTACTGTATTATTTTTAAAGTTCCTAATTAAAAGTTTTTTCTTTTCCCAGTTACCAAATGATATGGAAAATTATATACAGTACCATGTAATGGGTTCAGTTTTACAAGTGCGCATAAAGTCAGGGTGTATACCCACAAAATTTGAATGCTAACCAGGCAGAAGCAAACGAACTTCTGACATCGCTGAGCGTCCCTATGTTCTCAAAAAACAAAGAAGGTGTCTAATTGAAGAAAGTGACAAAGATGTAGTACAAACAAAACCACCTACAGAACATTTAGAACTCACAGGCACTTCATCAGAAATTTCAGGTACGTACCCATTGCTTTTTTATACCGGTAACCTGTTTTAGTGAATTTATTCATTCTGTTAGCCGGTTTAATCATAACATTATAGGTAGTTATGATTTCAAACAATCTTTGTGGTACCTATTATTATTATTATATTATTATAATCTGTTTCAAAAATTATAGTACATAATAATGTGTAACTAGTTACAGTTTGTTCACAAGTACTTATTTGTATTTTTTAGCTTTACACACAATTGAAGATCTAGAAGCACTACCACCTTTCCAAAATCAGCTGATAAATCAGTACAAGTATATATATTATACAAATTCAGAAGTAAAACTGTCCAGACTGAAATTAAAACACTGCACTAGTTTACCTCGCTCCCAGCATCAAGGAGTCGATTCTTAGCAAATTTGAGCTATTGGCCTTGACAAATCCTTGTTATATGACGTTGTTGTACTTTTGATAGCAGGAAACTGACACACTTGATAGTTTTATCCACAAAATATCTGATTAACAGTGCAAATAAAGACAAATTCGAAGGATAAAGGCGATAAGCAATTATGACTGATGTGATGTTTACGAAAGCGTGACGTCACGCGCTTCTGATTGGTGTTCGATCTAATATGGCGGATTTCCATATTTTTATTTTTACTAAAATAAATATAATCTCACTTGTAATCTAAAAATAAATGTGTTTTTTAGAATCTGTCTATCCTATATAATTACTTCAAGTCATAATTTCAGTGATTCTTCGTTACAGTGATCATGCCTATTCCCTATCACAATTGTCACATTTGTCTAGTTCACGTTCCTTCGAACTTCGTGCATCAATCGAGTGCCTATATGTTCGGAGTAATAAAGAGGTGCATGCATAGAATAAAGTAGCGTTCCCACTTTCGTGAAAAAAAAAACATTTGGTGAACTGCGAATTTCAGCTATTTATACTTACAAAAGAGAAAAATAAATATTTCTTCAAAAACTTAAAGCACCGTAGCATTAGAATGCGGGAATATGAAAATGCTACGTAGCATCTGGTCGAACAAAGTAAGATCCAAACACACCAAATAAAACATTTGTAGTACATCAGAAGTACAGGGTCAGTCAACGATTGGATGAAGTAAGTTTGTGCCTTTTCGGTGAAATTAACAAAGAAACTATATTTATTGTTTGATACAGTTTATTTTTACGCAGATTTTAAAAATATTTAGGACTCTACAGGGTGAGCCAAAAAACTAGGACAGCATAAAGTTGTATTTTTTTAAATAGAACACCCTATATACGAATCGTATTTTCGATTTAGCTTATAATTTTAAATCTTTTTTATTAAGGGATTACTATAACAAAACTTTATAGTTTCTGAGATAATTAAGTTTAAAAAAAAAAGTCACATTTTCAAGCATCAATTCAATCCTAAATAACGTTTTCAATTTTGTGATAAATATATTCAAATTTGGAATTTAGCAAGGCCAGGGACAAGTTAACATAATTTTTACCTAATATTTGCAATAAAAGCTACAGGGTGTTGAACACATCGGCTCAAATTTGAACAAGTTTAAATGAATAAATATCTTTTTTTTTAAATGGTACACCCTGTATATTTTCATGTTATTTAATAGAGTAATAAAAACCCTAAAAGTTTTGTTCAATATATCCTATACCTATTTATAATAGTTTTTGAGATATTTCAGTTTTTCTTATTTTCCATACTTTTTTACAGAAATAGTCTTCATTATCATAGTAGCCATGGCAAAAACAATGTAAAAGAACATTTTTCTGTGTGTCAAATTTATAACCGCAATCGCTTCTTTTGGTTTTTTTTGCATTCTTCTTATATTGTAAAATGAATTTTCCAAAGAATGAGTTAATAGATATGATTTATACAATAGGAGAAGCTCAAAAAATTGCCTTCTTGCTCAAAGAATTTACAAAATGAAGTATCCTGATCGACGCCAGCCTAATACACATACTTTTCAAAACTTAATGCAAAGATTTGATTCTTCTGGTACTGTTGATTATCCAAAACGTAAAGTGGTCAACAAACTAGTAACTAATGAAGAAAAAGAACTACAAGTATTGTTAAATGTTCAGGAAAATCCTTATATTGGTAGCCGTCAGTTAGCAGCATTATGTGAAACATCACAATCCACCGCTAATCGTACTACCAAGAAATATAGGTATCATCCATATCACATGGAATTACACCAAGAATTGCATGGACAGGATTTTGAAAGTCGTGTAAACTTTTGTCGTACAATAAATGCGGAGATTCAATTAAATCCAAATTTATTATGCAAGGTAATGTTTAGTGATGAAGCTACTTTTAGAAGTAACGGTGCCGTAAATAGACGCAACATGCATTATTATGCCACAGAAAACCCATTTTGGATTAGAGAGGTGCAACATCAAAACCACTGGTCATTAAATGTTTGGTGTGGTATTCATCATAATCGAATCATTGGACCCCACTTTTTTAATGAACCCCTAAATGGCCATAGTTACCTGAACTTTCTACAAGAAGAACTACCCCAACTGCTTCAAGGTCTCGATAGGGATGAGCTCGACAGTATGTGGTTCCAGCACGATGGTGCGCCTCCACATTACCATCGTGAAGTTCGTGCGTTTTTGGATCAACGATATCCGCAAAAATGGATTGGACGTGGGGGTTTCATTGAGTGGCCACCAAGGTCTTGCGAGATCACCCCATTAGATTTCTTCCTACGGGGTTATATTAAAAATAAGGTGTATGTTAATCCACCAACAACAGTGGAAGATATGCGAAACAGGATTAGGGATACCTGTAGAACAATAACGCCATTAATTTTGTCCAGGGTCCGAGAAAATCTGCAAAAAAGACTAAATTTGTGCATTGCACAAGAGGGTCGTTTATTCGAACACTTATTAAAAAGAAATAATTAAACTCAGTATTTAATAGGTAATTTTTTTGTTTCAATTTAGTATAAAAGTAAATATGTATTTGCCTTGTCGTTATTGTTGTGTTAATTTTTTCACATTATGTTTAATTAAACTATTGCCGTTGTAATATAACGAATAATGTATTTCATCATATTTAACCACATTCTATTTGTTTCTGTAGTTTCTTTTTATTATTTTACATGGCTACTATGATAATGAAGATTATTTCTGTAAAAAAGTATGGAAAATAAGAAAAACTGAAATATCTCATAAACTATTATAAATAGGTATAGGATATATTGAATAAAACTTTTAGGGATTTTATTACTCTATTAAATAACATGAAAATATACAGGGTGTACCATTTAAAAAAAAAAGATATTTATTCATTTAAACTTGTTCAAATTTGAGCCGATGTGTTCAACACCCTGTAGCTTTTATTGCAAATATTAGGTAAAAATTATGTTAACTTGTCCTTGACCTTGCTAAATTCCAAATTTGAATATATTTGTCACAAAATTGAAAACGTTATTTAGGATTGAATTGATGCTTGAAAATGTGACTTTTTTTCTTTAAACTTAATTATCTCAGAAACTATAAAGTTTTGTTATAGTAAACCCTTAATAAAAAAGATTTAGAATTATAAGCTAAATCGAAAATACGATTCGTATATAGGGTGTTCTATTTAAAAAAATACAACTTTATGCTGTCCTAGTTTTTTGGCTCACCCTGTAGAGTCCTAAATATTTTTAAAATCTGCGTAAAAATAAACTGTATCAAACAATAAATATAGTTTCTTTGTAAATTTCACCGAAAAGGCACAAACTTACTTCATCCAATCGTTGACTCACCCTGTATAGTTAAATAAGACACCGAAAAATGGTGATATAAGGAAGCAGATAAAATCTAAATGGGTGCACTAGTAATCTTACAGCATATCAAAATGAATAGCGGGTCAAACAAAAGACAAAAGGATTGATATAGAAAGGAATTAAAAGATATTTTAAATGAACAGGTAAGTGTTGTAGGTGTAATATTTAGAAAACTTGGGCATCGTTATATCAGAAACTGACGTATTGAAATTTTGCCTATTTTATAGAACTCCAGAGTCGTTCATTTTTAACTAAAAATTCCCTGTGTAATCTACTCTCTTAGAACCTGAATTATAGCATATTTAAAACATTTATACCATGATCTGCCTATGTCAATCTACCGTTAGTCTTTCCCATGCCAAGCCATTGACATCTGTTTTCTGCTTTTCTCATTCGTCAGATTCCTGCCCTTTTTTATGCTCCTAGTAGTCCAAGTCATAGGTAAATAGATGAATTATTTACAAAACGAGTAAACTATTAAAAAGCAACTTACTTAGGTTTAAAATAAATTTAAAAATTGTGTACTTACGACGGGTAATTATATTACATATATTGCGATTAAAAGTAATAATAATTAATAATCGTCAGGAAGTCCTCAGCTTAAATTAAAAACAAATTAAATGAACTATCAAATCAAGCAGGCTTCTACTATTCACTAATTGATAAGAATATAATAAAACTCGTTGTTATATGTTAACATAAATATTTTTACAGGGTATATACAGAAATTTTTAAGTTCAAATTTTTGTTTTTGAGTAGTACTGAAAAAGACACCGCTAGTTCTTTTTTACTTACTTTTTCAAAATGTAATTTCAGGAATTTTGTAATTAAATTCCCTATAGTTCAAGCCATAGGTAAATATAGTGACATAAATTCCGAGATGGATGAGACTTATCTAGGGGTGTTGGGGGCAACGTAAGAACTAACCCTACATTAAATGTAACAACAAAAAATAAGTTGGGGCCAACAGGCGAGGTCAATGTTGGCTAAAACAGGTTGTTTGAATCTACAAGCTAAGAAACACATTTTGGAAAAATAGTTTCAAATAAAAGCCGTACAGATTTTAAAAACCTACAATTTGAGCTTTTGTGCTATCATTTTTGTTAATTTGTTATTGCATAAACGCCTAAAACCATTAAAATCGGCCTTTTTTTGAATATCAATTGATTGCAAAATTTGGCATTTTTTGCTTTTGAAATTTCATAACAGTAAATGACATAATTTTTTCTTAGATATTGCTATTTATTTGTCCCAAGATGCAAAATGTTGATTGCTACAACATTTTTGGGTGAACATTTTGACCTCCACAAAGGCTCAATCTCTTCTTGAAGGCCTACATTTCATATCATTTCAATATAATTATGTAAAAAATGTAAATGATCACACTTTGGACCTAGTTATAAGCAATTTTACTGAAATATATGTAAGGAAAGATAGTGTGCCTCTGTTGCCAGAAAATGATCATCATCCTTGTCTATGGAATTAAACATTTTTAATAGTGGTTGCTCACGTGACCACTTTAATGACGTTGTACATTATAACTTAAAAAAAGGTAATTTCGAGCTTCTCTACTGTAAATTAAATAAGGTTGATTGGTCTGATGTTCTTAACCAGAATAACGTTAATGTAACAGTAAATAATTTCTACAAATGTGTATATAACGTATTTGATATTTGTATTCCAAAGGCTAGGCATTCTAAAAGAAGATATCCAGTTTGGTATAATTCCGAAATAATAAAAAACATAAAAAGGAAAGAAAGTTATAGAAAAAAATTTAGAAAAACAGGTCTAAACCAGTGGAAGTTGAGATATAAAAAGTATAGGCAGTTAGTAAAAACACAGAGTTTAACCGCATATCGTTTATATCAACAACGTGTGCAGGATGAAATTAAATCAAACCCTAAAACCTTTTGGGATTTTATAAATAATCAGAAAAATATTTCCGATATTCCCGAAAATATGTTTTTAAATCAGGAAGAAATTAGGGGTGTTCAAAATGTAGTAAATGTCTTTGGTGAATACTTTAGTTCCATATACACTGGTGGCAACCAGTTTAATAGAAGAATTTCTAATAACTACGGGAAATTTTGCTTTTTAGAAATTACCGAAACGGAAATTAAAGAGGCCGTTAAAAAACTGAAAGTTAGTAAATCAGTAGCTACTGATAATGTGCCGGCCTACGTTATTAAAGGTTGTATTGATTCATTTATAACACCTTTAAAATATATTTTTAACCTTTGTTTGAAACAATGTATTTATCCCTCAAAATGGAAAGAAAGCAAAGTTATTCCTATATTCAAAAGTGGTGATAGAAATGACATTTCTAATTACCGATCTATTAGTATTGTCTCAGCCTTCTCAAAAATTTTGGAATTAATTCTTTGTAATAGAGTATATAATGATTGTAAACATAGAATCTCACACCAACAACATGGTTTCTTGCCACATCGATCAACCGTTACAAATTTAGTAAACTTTGTTCAGTTTATTCAAGAATCAATTCAGGAAAGATGTCAGGTTGGTGTAATTTTTAATGACTTGGAGAAGGCATTTGATAGAGTGAATTTTGGTGAAATAATACTTGTCTTCCAAGATTTTTCTGTAGATCCAAACATTGTTTCATTGCTGATATCTTATTTGCATGATAGAACTTTATTTGTTGAACTTAAGGGGTATAAGTCTCAAAGCTATGTACCCACCTCAGGAGTGCCTCAGGGTTCAAATCTTGGGCCACTTCTGTTTTTACTGATTATCAATAATATAAGTGTGAATGTAAAATTCGCCAAGGGCCTTATCTTTGCGGATGATTATAAAATTTTTCGTGCTATTAGGGATGAGTCAGATGCGAGGGCTCTGCAAGAGGATTTTAATGCGGTTGTGAGATGGTGTAAGGAACATGATTTAAATGTAAATATAAACAAATGTGTAGTGATGTCTTTTACATGTAAAAAGCAAATAATTTATTTTAATTATTGTATAAATAACACGCCGTTAAAAAGAACTGATTTACATAGGGATCTTGGTGTTTATTTAGATACGAAGTTGAGTTTTGGTAGGCACATTGATATTGTAACTGCAAGTGCAGTAAAAATTCTTGGTTTTATTATTAGGAGCTGTAAATATTTCAATAATATCAATACAATGATTGTCTTGTATAAATCATTGGTGCTTGCTAAGCTTCAATATGCTTGTGTAATTTGGGATCCGCAGTATGAAAATAAAATTTACAGCTTAGAGGTAGGGCCATTGATATTTTTAACCTAAGTTGTAACAGGTTTAGAAGGGAAGTGAGGGACGAATTATGTAGGCAGTTGTAGCGCCTTTTTATTTAGGTTCTAATTTAGATTGTAGTCTTAGTATATTAAGTTTAGTTGTATCTGTAATTGGCTTTGTAAAAGTTGTTGATACAATGAATAAATAAATAAATAAATAAATTCATAAAATAAATATCTTGTTAGGGGAAAATGAAAAAATTAATTTTCAATCCCTAAAATATCACTCTAAAAAGGGTGTGTGCCATATTCATAATTTTTCGAGCTACTCCAAATTTAAAAAAATACACGGAAATTGGTCCATTCGTTGCTGAAATACGGCGAATTTTTCCGAGCGCTGCTGATTTGAAGCTGCGAATGCAATTTTCTCGCGTGCGCAAGAGCTCTATTTCTTTATAAAAAAAAAACACCCCCTTGTTTTAAGGCGATATTTAAGGGGTTGAGAATTAATTTTTGCACTTGCCCTTAACAAGATATGAAAGTTTAGGCCTTCACGAAGAAATTGTACCTTCGTAGAGGTCAAAATGTTCACTCAAAAAAAAATTATAGCAATCGGCATTTTGCGTCTGGGGATAAACAATTAGCAATATCTAAGCAACAAATTATCCGATTTACTATTAATATGAATATTAATAATAATAAATGTCCTTATTTCTAAATCTAATATTAATATTATGAACATGGGTTCTAAATAGAATAAGTTTATATAAATATGTGGGAGATAATTTTATAAAGAAAACATGCAAGATGTAAATCTCTTCGCTCCTCCATGCTTAACCAGGCGGACTCTGTCAGTTTATCTGAAATATGTTGGTATTTTCTCACTCCATAGATTAAGCCAGAATTTTGCATAAGTTGGATTCTAAGTAAAACATTTACCATAAATAGTGTCCCCATGATTAAACATGGAGAGCACCAAAGAGTCACACAATAGGATCTTCGCATGTGGTGACAAAAAATGGCGACTATGATACAGTATTTTTAATTTCACAAAAGCCCTTTGTATACAATTAGATACATGGGCAATAAATCTTAAAGATCTATCAAAAATAACACCTAAATTACGCCCATTGTCTTTTATCGGCAACACTGTATTATCTATCTCTACATTAATCAAACATTTCAAATATTCTACATCTGCCCTACGGCCGAAAACCATTATGCAACATGTTTTAGGATTCAATATAAGAGAGTGTTCCAATGAGAGTTTGCTTAACAAACTTAATTCTCTACTTATAGCCTTACAGTCCTCAACAGCATCGGCCCTATCAAATGATAAATAAATCTGCGTGTCATCTGCATAACAACTAAGTAACAGTAAGCAGAACAAATCTGTAAACCCTCTAAAAGGACAAAACTATAGATGGCATACAACAGCGGAGACAAAGCCGAACCCTGAAGCACCCCACTGTTAATTATCACAGGAGCTGACACTCTTCTGCCAATCTGAACTCACTGACATCTGTTGCTTAAAAAATTAAAAGAGAATTTAACTGCCTTTTCAGAAAGACCAAAATAATGAAGGATAACCAGAAGTAACTTGTGAGTATCGAAGGCTTTTGAAAAATCTAACAATGCCAGAATTATAATTTCACCTTTATCAACAGTTCCAAAAATATCGTCCGTAACCCTTGCTAATGCTGTTGAGCATCCATGGTGTTCTCGGAACCCTGATTGAGTTTTAGGTAACAAATTATTGGACTCAACATGCTCAGTCAACTGAGCGTTAATGATCTTTTCCAAGATTTTAGACACACAAGGTAGAATACTAATAGGTCGGAGACCTTAAATTCCTGCGGAGAGGAAGTTTTAAGAATCAGTGTTACCAATGCTTTTTTCCATAACTGTGGAAATTCAGAATGACGAATACAGAAATTTATTATATGTGTTCTTCTTTTTCTCAGCCCATTGACGTCCACTCCTGGACATAAGCCTCTCCGATGGTCCTTCACTGGGATCTGTCTCTCGCCTTCTGGAGCCAGTATTTTCCAGCAAACTGTCTTATATCATTTACCCATCTGCGTTGTGGCCTGCCACGATTTTGGTTCGTTTCTCGCGGTCGCCATTGCAGTAATTTACTCCTCCACCTATCGAGCTGTTGTCTAGCTATGTGCCCCGCCCATTGCCACTTTAGTCGTGATATGCGTTCAATGACGTCAACTACTTTGGTTCTTGATCTTATTATTTGATTTCGTATTTTATCCTGTAACGAGATTCCTAACATTTGTCTCTCCATGGAGCGTTGAGTGACTCGGGGCCTATTTGCGTTTTGTTTGGTTAGTGTTATCGTTTCCATGCTGTAAGTAGCAACAGACAAGACACACGTGTTATACACTTTCCGCTTAAGGTTGATTGGTGTGTTTCTATCTCTTAATACGTACTGCAACTTTCCAAAGGCAGCCCATGCCAGCCCTATTCTCCTTGTTATTTCCGCCGTTTGATTTTCTTTGCCCAGTTTCATGACGTGGCCTAAATAGATGTACTCTTGGACATTCTCTATGTTTTCATTTTGAATCTCTATTTGTACATTTGCGTCAGGGCTCATTAACTTAGTTTTCCCCAAGTTCATCTTAAGTCCCACTTTTCTCGCCTCTTCATTGAAATTTTGAAGCATTTGTTTTAGCTCTTCTGGGTTGCTAGACATGACAACAACATCGTCGGCGAAACGAAGATGACTAAGATAAAAACCGTCGACTCTCAAACCTTTCTCGTCCCAATTTAGTTTTTTAAAGACATCTTCCAAAACTAGCGTAAATAGTTTCGGAGAGATAACGTCTCCCTGACGCACACCTCTCATAACGTTTATTTTTTCGGTTTTTGTGTCTTCGTCGATTTTAACCTGTATGTGTTACGTATGGTAATAAGAAGGAAGAGCATAGTTTTAAAACAAAACTGTTTATGTAGTCAACACCCTGAGCCTTAAATTTTATGCCCATTATATATTTGTAGATATCAGTCTCAGTGACTTCCTTAAAATTCAAAATTGATAAAACCTTTTCGCTGATTTTATTCTGATACTTATTAAAGAGATGTTCGTTATTTGTTGTTTGAGGCGAATTAACTGTGTAAAATAAATTGAGCTCATCTGGCATACTGAAGCTGTCAGGAATGTTCCTTTTACCCTTGTCTCCACACAATCCAAACCTTCGAAGCTCTTGCCAAACATTGGGAGAATTTTATTATAAAGTATCATTTTGTTCAACGTGGGCTTCCCCAACACCCCTGCGTTTATGTCACTATATTTATCAATGGCTTGAACTATAGGGAATTTAATTACAAAATTCCTGAAAATTACATTTGAAAAAGTACGTAAAAAAGAACTAGCGATGTCCTTTTGAGTAGTACTCAAAAACCATTTGATATTAAAAATTTCTGTATATGCCCTGTAAAAATATTTATATCAATATATAACAAGTTTTATTATATTCTTATCAATTAGTGAATAATAGAAGCCTGCTTGATTTGATAGTTCATTTCATTTGTTTATAATTTAAGCTCAGGACTTCCTGACGATTATTAATTATTATTACTTTTAATCGCAATATATGTAATATAATTACCCGTCGTAAGTACACAATTTTTAAATTTATTTTAAACCTAAATAAGTTGCTTTTTAATAGTTTACTCGTTTTTCAAACAATTCATCTTATTTTTTACAAGGTTTCTGTTAAATAGGAGGTAAGTCGGACCTAATTATACATAGCCTAGTGGTATATTGTACTTAATTTGGTAAATATTTATCTGTAATGGAAAAGTTCTGTTAGCCACCCATACTGAAGATACAGTGCGTTTACAAAATTTGGCCAAATATTCCTTTACAGTATTTGATATTACGTTGCTAGTTGGTAATGATACATTAGTGCCAATATATGAATATTACATGTTAATTTCATAATAGTTTTTGTTTTGCAGGACCAAACTAAAAAATACAGAAGTTTATTATTTTTTAAATAACAAAAAACTCCGTATAACTTTCTCGACAATTTCATGATACGTTTTAAAACTTTACTAAATGCCTACAAAATTGGTAGGATTTATTTTGTTTAAGATTCCATGGAGTGTGTTAGGAAAACAGTCCTCTTAAGTTGACATTCTTATTTTGGAGAAGATAGGGTAAAATATTTTCTAAAAATAGTAAATATTGGTTTCCATCTAAACTTTCTTTAAAGGTATGTGGACCGACCAATCCAAGTATTATTAATTATACCCACCCAAATATTTACGAAAAATCTACGTGGCGACTGCCATTGTCTAACGGCATTTGGATTCTATAGGGACCACACATGACAATTTCTAGAATTATTAATACTAACCTCTGTACCACTTCGATATAACAAGGATAAAAGCCTTCGTTTTATATTATTAAATGTGTTATTTTTTGCGTAATATGCTGGCATCTAGGAATTTTCCTTGTGGATTTTTTTTTCATTTTTTTGTACTTGATTTAAGATGTCTTTTTCCTCATGAACTGGATATCTCACAGGCTGATCGATATCAATTTGTATCTCAACTCTCTGGCAATAACTCTGCACTGATTTTGTTGTCACCCAGTAGTTTATGGTTTGGTCATAAATTACTATGAAGTTAAAGCAGATTAAAATTCTCTTATTGAAAATTCATGCGCTTTGTTGATCTAATTTCATTTATAATTTATTAGTTTTTTTTCCACATTTCGGTTTATTTTATTGATTAAACCATCTTCAGAGAATTATTAATGTTAGCAGGTGGCACTTGATTAATTTACATTTAACTATTTTATTATTTTAATACAAATATAATCAAAAACTTCTTTTTTAATATAAATATAAATATAGAAAACTGATATTATTTTTTGAATGCATTTTTTACACATCTGGTTTGTTTTGCTTTTGACAGAGTACTACTCATTTTATTTATAATTTATGTTATGAAGAATAAATTAACTTTTTATTTAATAGCTACAAAAATGTCATAGTAATTGTTAACAAAATTTTTATCAGATGAAATATTTTTCTTAAGAAATAATTATTTACTTCTCAAAAGGAATAAGTGCGGCAACCAAATAAATTTCACCAATCCTGTAAACATTTATTTATATTAAGTCTTAAAATGTTCCATTAAATTTGTTAAAAAGTTATACAAACCCCCATTTTCTAGTCCGGCCTTGCAAATCAGAAATTATTATAACATGAAATATTCAGTCTACATTTATTTTCCTTTTTAAAGCATTTGAAGGGAAGAGTCCGTGCGCTTTTCGACCGCGTAATGGTAGGTTGGATATTCCACAATATCCAAAAACAAAAGTATTTGATAGTTGTGTCCTCCCAGTGTTGACGTATAGATAAACTCTAGAATTTCTAAATTGTTTAGATTAACTAGGAAGGTCTCTCTTCAAGCGTCTCGTCGATATAGGTCAAGAGAGCCCAAAAAACACGCATCTAATGTCATCCACTGAAAAGTTGGGTTAATCACTTTCCAACTCCATCATCAGGTTATTTTGATGGTACCGTAATATTATATTGTCATCGGAATTACATATACAGGGTGAGTCAACGATTGGATAAAGTAAGTTTGTGCCTTTTCGGTGAAATTTACAAAGAAACTATATTTATTGTTTGATACAGTTTATTTTTACGCAGATTTTAAAAATATTTAGGACTCTACAGGGTGAGCCAAAAAACTAGGACAGCATAAAGTTGTATTTTTTTAAATAGAACACCCTATATACGAATCGTATTTTCGATTTAGCTTATAATTTTAAATCTTTTTTATTAAGGGTTTACTATAACAAAACTTTATAGTTTCTGAGATAATTAACTTTAAAGAAAAAAAGTCACATTTTCAACGTTTTCAATTTTGTGACAAATATATTCAAATTTGGAATTTAGCAAGGCCAAGGACAAGTTAACATAATTTTTACCTAATATTTGCAATAAAAGCTACAGGGTGTTGAACACATCAGCTCAAATTTGAACAAGTTTAAATGAATAAATATCTTTTTTTTTAAATGGTGCACCCTGTATATTTTCATGTTAATTAATAGAGTAATAAAAACCCTAAAAGTTTTGTTCAATATATCCTATCCTATTTATAATAGTTTTTGAGATATGTCAGTTTTTCTTATTTTCCATACTTTTTTTACAGAAATAGTCTTCATTATCATAGTAGCCATGGCAAAAACAATGTAAAAGAACATTTTTCTGTGTGTCAAATTTATAACCGCAATCGCTTCTTTTGGTTTTTATGCAGTGTAGTTTGGTTTTTTTTGCATTCATCTTATATTGTAAAATGAATTTTCCAAAGAATGAGTTAATAGATATGATTTATACAATAGGAGAGGCTCAAAAAAATTGTCTTTACAAAATGAAGTATCCTGATCGACGCCAGCCTAATATCCATACTTTTCAAAACTTAATGCAAAGATTTGATTCTTCTGGTACTGTTGATTATCCAAAACGTAAAGTGGTCAACAAACCAGTAACTAATGAAGAAAAAGAACTACAAGTATTGTTAAATGTTCAGGAAAATCCTTATATTGGTAGCCGTCAGTTAGCAGCATTATGTGAAACATCACAATCCACCGCTAATCGTACTACCAAGAAATATAGGTATCATCCATATCACATGGAATTACACCAAGAATTGCATGGACAGGATTTTGAAAGTCGTGTAAACTTTTGTCGTACAATAAATGCGGAGATTCAATTAAATCCAAATTTATTATGCAAGGTAATGTTTAGTGATGAAGCTACTTTTAGAAGTAACGGTGCCGTAAATAGACGCAACATGCATTATTTTGCCACAGAAAACCCATTTTGGATTAGAGAGGTTCCTATGGGGTTATATTAAAAATAAGGTGTATGTTAATCCACCAACAACAGTGGAAGATATGCGAAACAGGATAGGGATACCTGTAGAACAATAACGCCACTAATTTTGTCCAGGGTCCGAGAAAATCTACAAAAAAGACTAAATTTATGCATTGCACAAGAGGGTCGTTTATTCGAACACTTATTAAAAAGAAATAATTAATCTCAGTATTTAATAGGTAATTTTTTTGTTTCAATTTAGTATAAAAGTAAATATGTATCTGCCTTGTCGTTATTGTTGTGTTAATTTTTTCACATTATGTTTAATTAAACTATTGCCGTTGTAATATAACGAATAATGTATTTCATCATATTTAACCACATTCTGTTTGTTTCTGTAGTTTCTTTTTATTATTTTACATGGCTACTATGATAATGAAGACTATTTCTGTAAAAAAGTATGGAAAATAAGAAAAACTGAAATATCTCAAAAACTATTATAAATAGGATAGGATATATTGAACAAAACTTTTAGGGTTTTTATTACTCTATTAAATAACATGAAAATATACAGGGTGTACCATTTAAAAAAAAAAGATATTTATTCATTTAAACTTGTTCAAATTTGAGCCGATGTGTTCAACACCCTGTAGCTTTTATTGCAAATATTAGGTAAAAATTATGTTAACTTGTCCTTGGCCTTGCTAAATTCCAAATTTGAATATATTTGTCACAAAATTGAAAACGTTATTTAGGATTGAATTGATGCTTGAAAATGTGACTTTTTTTCTTTAAACTTAATTATCTCAGAAACCATAAAGTTTTGTTATAGTAAACCCTTAATAAAAAAGATTTAAAATTATAAGCTAAATCGAAAATACGATTCGTATATAGGGTGTTCTATTTAAAAAAATACAACTTTACGCTGTTCTAGTTTTTTGGCTCACCCTGTAGAGTCCTAAATATTTTTAAAATCTGCGTAAAAATAAACTGTATCAAACAATAAATATAGTTTCTGTATAAATTTCACCGAAAAGGCACAAACTTACTTCATCCAATCGTTGACTCACCCTGTACATGCAAATTTTGGTTCAATAGGACGAGTAAAATGTATTTTACAATATTTCATTACAAACAGACCGATAAGCATCAGATGGGCTGGTTGTTAGAATAATATTACATTGTAGTGTAGAAGTGTGTGTTTATGAGATACTGCACATGTGCAGTTCACTAGAAGCTTATAAAATAATAGACCAGTTTCAGTTGAAACATATTTTTAAAAAAGAACGAATTTTTATGCCTCAAGAATTGTAAATATTAGATATCCTTTTTCAAAAGAACTCTTTAAGGTTGTTTATTTTTTGTTTGACAACCCCTGTCAAAATCTAACAATATGTCTATAATTGAAGTCCCTATACTGAATTGTTTTAACTGAATACAAAGAATCAACTAAGGATAATGATTAGAAATAGTAGAAACGCAGTTTTTTCTTTTATTTTCCCACGTATAAACCGTATTCTTTTCCCCACCTTTAATGTTATTTTTTCAAGAAAATATACGTACAAGACACAATATTTAATCTTTTTTTAATCAAAATTTACATCAACAACTGCACAAAACGAGGGTGTTTCAATAAAAACTAAGGAAAAGTGTCAGCCAAAACGACTTCTTTCAATTTTATACTTTCTTTTCAGTACAGATTGTTTTATTATCTCCGATCAGAAAATTCTCGATTAGGAGAGCCTCGAAGTTTCAATATATTGCGTCATGCGGTGTTGCCAAGTTTACATTTAGTAGTTCAATTTGTATTTAGTTGTGTTCATATTGCAATATGAAATCTACAAATAAGACTTCAGTGAGATTATCTGAAAAGCACCAATATAATATGTATTATGCCCAACTTAGTAAAAACACTTCTAATAATATATTAATGTACTGCTATCATTTCATTAAATTATATGTAAGTCGTTAAACAGTGTTTTTACAATGAGTACTCAGACTACAATTTTTTTATGCTATTTTAAAAATGTTGCTGTCTAGCAGCGACCACGGGGAAGGAGAGTTTGAGGGAGTATCAACTTATCCTAAGTGCTTCTTAAAAACCATGATTTATGTCCTTCTAGTTAAGATATTCCCTCCTAAGTAAATGTTACGTTACTAATAGCAAAGGAATGAGACTCACATTGACTAAATTTCGGAACGTTTCCATTAATTTCAACCTTATGAACCCTTCACCATTATTTTATTCCTCTTTCCGAAAACTTATTCCGTCTTTCATTTAAAATACGATTTTATTCTAAAACAAAGTTTGATTTTCCGATAGTTTAACATCTGGCAACAATGCATATTTTTTCCGCTATAACCATATAAGTTTGTTTTTTTCTGCTCGACTTTTAGTGTTCTCTGCTAAATTGCAACAAACAGTTGTATAGGGTTTTATACAAAATGTGATATTTCAAAACGTGATAGTGGTTTTTAGTGAAAGTAGCAAAATATACACAAATAAATGAAGATAACTCAGCGTGAAAGTGATTTTTTTTTGTAAAATTAAATACGACCGGTCAAAAAAACTTCAGATTCATGCTATATGTCCCCAAAACGGGAGCTATAAAAAAATCACCAAAAAATTCCTAATAATTGCTAGACTAAGTTCTATCTTTATAATAATAATTACAACCCAGTAAACGCATATATTTACAGTGATTCATCAGATATTTAGGAAATATCTTTTTAATTTTTTTTTGTGTATCAACCGTAACATCATATCAAATTCAAATAAACGCACGGGTTTCAAAAAATAAAATGGATGATAGATTGAATTGAGCTGTCAGACTAAAAATATCTGGAGTATACTTATCGCCATATTGGGGAAAAATGAAGTTTTAGCACGTCAAGTTAACCGTTAAAAGTCAAAAAAATAGTGTCATTGTTGTTGTTGTTGTTGTTATAAAGCTTAGAATCTTTGTCCCTTCACTGAATTAAATTTATTTTATATTACTTAACAACCAAGTAATATAGCACAAAATTATGTTAAATTGGCATTCCAGAAGTATTAAACAAAAATGCATACAAAAAGCCAATACTTTAGTAATGTAATTAATAAAGAAAAAAGGATATCAAGAACAACAGCAACTTATATACAAAGCAATATGCCAATGTCAATTGAAATAGGTGCCTCCTATATACAGTTATTACAGAAAGCCATCATCAATGGACCTTGAAAAGGAGGAAAATGCAGCTCTACATAGTATGTATCATCCATTATATAAACCATCCAATTCACAAAACATCCAACCTTTTACTGCAAGACTTCCAGTCCTGACAACTAAGTTTGAAAGAAAATCTGCACCTTGACCCATGATAGAGGAACTGTGTAATACCAGGGACCGAAACCAAAGGCCAGCCAGAAGATGTTCATTAGCGGTACTGGCAGATCGCATTCAACCTTTAATATACTTTTTTTTATTTTGTAAAAATTTATAGAGGCTTGAAGATGATCAAATGTACTATAAATTAGGTTTTTATGCTGAATCATTCGTTTGCCTGTAGGGTTCATATTTATATGTTGTAATAAATTATAATCATAGTAATATTTATTTAATTGAAAATTACAACAGAGCTCCGATCAGCAAGAACGGAACCCAACACTCCACAATGGGAAAGACGTCTAAATAACAAAATCGAAGATCTTCGAAAAGATATAGGACAGCTGACGGAGTATATTAGGGGCACGAGGACAAGTAAACTTCAAAAACGAGTTAAGGAAATAATGGATCGAGCCCGGTACCATTCGCAATACGATCCGGTGAATGGTACGGCTCAACAATGCCTCGACACGCTGAAACAGAAGCTCTCTGCTGTTGCAGGACGGTTAAGGAGATACAAGACCAGTAATAACCGGAAACGAGACAATGCGCTGTTTCAACGATCTGAAAAGGCTTTCTACCGTAAGCTAAACTCTCCACCTAACATGGCAGATAATAGATATCCCAACAGAGAGCAGGTAGAAGAGTTTTGGGGAAACCAACTTTCCACACCCGCTAATTGCAACATCGCAGCCGGCTGGATCAATCAAGAACACCAGATCTGCCAAGACTACAGCCAGATGCAGTTTGAGCCATTTACCACCGAAGAAATCTCAGAAATAATCAAGGAATTCCATAACTGGAAATCTCCAGGTCTCGACAGGATCCAGAACTGCTGGCTCAAGAAGTTCTGGTGTATACATCATCAACTGGCTAAACTTATTAATGATGTTTTTCTAAATCCAGACATGCCATTGTTTCTGACAGAAGGCATTACGTATCTCTTACCAAAGGACCAACATAACACACATGACCCAGCTAAGTATCGGCCGATCATCTGCCTTCCCACACTATATAAGGTAATCACCTCCTGCTTGACCCAACGCATCT
The DNA here is from genome assembly GCA_034092305.1 of Diaprepes abbreviatus. Taxonomy (NCBI): domain Eukaryota; kingdom Metazoa; phylum Arthropoda; class Insecta; order Coleoptera; family Curculionidae; genus Diaprepes; species Diaprepes abbreviatus. The sequence goes on along the minus strand of JASJET010000380.1, from coordinate 2,470,324 downwards.
ATGCACATTGTGAAAAAAATAACATCATCGCAACTCAACAGAGAGGATGCACCAGAGGAGCAATGGGATGCAAGGAACAATTGATTGTTGACTCTGTCATATGTAACCAGGCCTGTACCAACCGAAGAAACCTCTTTGCTGCCTATGTGGATTATAAGAAGGCCTTCGACTCAGTGCCACATGAATGGCTCAAAACTATACTGAGAATGTATAGGGTCGATGATCATTTTGTTTCCTTTTTAGAACGCATCATGTCAACCTGGAGAACTAGGATCCAACTGCAAGTTCCATCCAGTGATACCATCGAAACTAATACAATCCCAATACGAAGAGGAATATTTCAGGGCGATTCACTAAGCCCATTGTGGTTCTGCCTTGCAATGAACCCTCTGTCACGCCGTTTGAACTCCACCAGATACGGTTTTAGTATTAGAAAAAACAACCAAGAGGTAGCAAGATTGAATCATCTTCTATACATGGATGATCTTAAACTGATGGCTGCTACCAAAAACCAGCTGGAGCAAATGCTCAAAATTGTCGAGGAATTCTCCGGGGATATCGGAATGCAGTTTGGACTTAACAAGTGCCGTATTTTGAACATCGTTAAAGGAAAGATACAACCGGGAGCTTTTGAGATGCAGAACGGTGAAACCATTGCTGCAATGGAACCAGAACAAACATACAAATACCTAAGTATGAAACAAGCTAAACGAATTGACCATCGCACTATGAAGGTCGAATTGACAACCGAATTTGTCAGGAGGGTAAGACGGGTGTTACGAACTAGTCTAAATAGTAGAAATTTGTTTAAGGCGCTCAACACGTACGCATGCTTTGCGCTTAGCTACTCTTTTGGAATAGTAAAATGGAGCAGGACGGGCATCGAAGGCCTGCAAAGAAAAATAAGAACACTCCTAACAAAAGCACACAAACACCACCCTCGGAGTGCTATTGAACGTACAATACTTCCAAGACACCAAGGAGGAAGAGGATTGGTCGATATTGGTAAGCAACTCGATCAACAAATAATAAACTTACGTTCTTATTTCCATAGGTTAGCGGACTCTTCCACACTACATCTAGCAATATGCGAGGCAGACGATTCAACGCCGCTACAGCTGAGGGAACGGGATATTGCTTCTCACCACCGAACAGGCCAAGAGAAGTTACAAGCCTGGCTACAGAAGCCACTTCATGGACGGCATCCAAATGAGGTCAGCCAGGACAACGTCGACAACTTAGCGTCGAACTACTGGTTGATTTCAGGACAGATGTTTTCAGAAACGGAGGGCTTCTTGTTAGCTATCCAAGACCAGGTTATTCCGACGAAGAACTATCGGAAATTCATTATCAGAGATCCCTCAATAGAAAATGACCAATGTAGATATGGCTGTCGAACATCAGAGACGATCCAGAACATAACTGGAGGATGTCAAGCGTTTGCCGCAACCGAGTATAAGGAAAGACACGATTCAGCCGCTAAGATACTCCACCAAGAGTTAGCAGATAAGTTAAAACTATTGCAGGTAGGAAAGGTGCCTTACTACAAATATAATCCAGAGCCTATTCTTGAAAACAACGAGTTCAAGTTATACTGGGATCGAACGGTCCTAACAGATCAAACAGTTGCTCATAACAGGCCAGACATTATATTAACAGATAAAATTTCCAGGCGAACTACACTAATCGACATCGTTGTACCGAACAACAACAACTTAAGGTCAAAATACAACGAGAAGATCGCCAAATACAGAGATCTGGAGGTGCAAATCCGCAGACAGTGGGCATTGAACAGCGTCCACACGATTCCTATAATACTGTCAACAACTGGAGTGATACCAAAGAACCTCCTGCAAAACATCAAGGGGCTGGGCCTTAGTGAACATCTGTATAAACCGATTCAGAAAGCGGTTCTCCTTGCAACCGCGCGAACCGTCCGAAAGTTTGTAGGAAGTGCAGAAGACCACGCCACCTAGGACCCGATAACATGGATGGAATGATCCCTGGAGGGAGTGCGAAGCCGTTTGGCTAGTAAATCTTTATTTAATTGTAGTGTAGTATAGTGTTTAACACAGCGTAAGTAAGTAAAATGTTGCATTTAACATTATTTGAATAAAAAATTTAATGTTACTTATTTAAATAAAAGTTTCAAATATCTTACAAATTGTTATATCTCAATTTTTTTATGTTAGACTTAACTGTTTATAAGTAAGATATTCGGCTGTTATGGACATATTGGACACAAGTGTATATTAAATCTATAATCGGAACTAGCCGTAGAAAAACATCTTTAAACAGCACGCTCATACTATTGAGACATGAACAGAATGTGTAATAATTTTTTATGTCTAAAATTTAGTTGAAATTTGCGAGACACATTCAACTTTCTAGGGATATTTTAATTGTAAATTAGAAGATACTAGAAATAACGGGGTACCACCTAATTAACATTTCAACTGTTTGTTCAAAAAATAAAACGTTTTTAAGAAACGGTTTTTCAACATATTGTTTTTTTTTAATGGCGAGATATTTCTACAACCAAAAATATAATATAATTCTTTAATTTATTTATTTACGATAGACCAATAGTATCGCAAACATCCAGAGATTATAATCGATTAACACGAATCGGTGAGTTTAAAACATCATACTATCATTTTATCTCTTTCTACTATCCTTTTTCAACTTCTTATATCGATACAAATTCGGAAAGCTATGCGAATTGCTTCTAACTTTGTCAGAGATAACCGATTATATTTAGCCCGTATAATTTTCCTACAGCGACAGCATATTCACTGTTGTTATAAGTAAACTTTCCCCAATATGGCAGATAGTATGGTCTGGGCATTTTCAGTTTATTACACGATCAGTACAGTTACATTATACTTGCGTGCATAAACGATAAAATATTTTTCATCTTCATACTTACAAAAAAAAATATCACTAAATACATAGTAGTTCCTTTACTTTTAGGTTAAAATGATAAAATTAACAACCCTACTTTGGACATCAATTATTTTATCGACATTAAATGACTCTGTAGCTGCCATTTGTATAATAACCAAAGATGTAACTAAAAGTAACACGGGAGAACAGTACACAGATTGTTCAAGAGGTTACTGTCGAAAATTAGATAGATATATAGAAATAGGACCAGTAGAATACTTATGTACAAACACTAGTATAAGTGAAATTAATAATTATAGTCAACTGAAAAAAACTTTTGAAAACCAAATGTTCATCAAAGATTCCAACATCTCTATATTAAGCCCCAACATGTATTATTGGACGAACTTGACCCAACTCCACATAGAAAATACAAACACGTTTGAAATTGTTCCTGGATTTTTTAACAAATTTGATAACTTAGAAGTCTTAGAGATTAAAAATAATAAACTTAAATCCATTGTAGATGGCGTTTTTAGTTCTCTAACTATGCTAACATCGTTAAATTTATCTAGTAATTCTATCACAGGTCTCACATCGCACAGCTTCTCAGGACTGCTTCGTTTAAGAATTTTGGACATTAGTAAGAATAAAATTACATCGATATCTCCGCAAGTTTTTGACTATCAAAATAGCTTAGTATTTGTAGATCTCTCACAAAACATGATTGAAGATGTAAAAGACATATTTATTAATAAGACATCACTTCAAACAATACAACTATCTCAAAATAAAATCACCGATTTTAATTTTAAACAACTAACATATAACTTGGAGCTCGAAAAAGTCGATCTTTCTAAAAATAAAATTAAAAGTATAAAAAAAGTTATTAATGTTTTACAGTTAAATTTAAGTTATAACTACTTGGAACACATCAAGGACAACACTTTTGATTCTTATATTAATGTTATTGATTTAAGTAACAATAATATAACAGTTATATCTGACAAATCGTTCGAAAATACCACCGAATTAAAACACTTATTTTTGGGACATAATAATATTACAACAATATCTAGAGAATGTTTAGGAAACCTCAAAAATCTTGAAATTTTGAATTTGTCATATAACAATTTGCATGCTATAACATTTGGTTTTTTCAATAATTTAAACAAGTTAGAAGTGTTGGATTTGTCGGGCAATAATATGATTTTAGATTTTCATACTTTGATAACATTGAAATCTTTAAAAGTTCTTAAAATTCAAAATAATATAATTATAAATTTTGATGCTAACTTATTAGTAACGCGATTTAAACATCTGAATTTTGTGTCTTTAGGTGATAACTTGTGGAACTGCAGTGAATTAGCTGAAACAATTCATCTGCTACAGATACATAACGTGAATATATTACCCGGAAAAAATACAAAGACCGATAATATCTTAGGTATTTCTTGTAAAAACAACGTTGATTTCAAGGAGGAATCTGTTGTTTTTGACATAAATAATCAAACCATTCCAAAAGACTATAATAAAAACTTGCAATTTTCCGGTAATAGAACTAACGAGGAAAATATTCAGAATAATATTTTTTTAAAGTACTTGGAAAATATTGGAAAACAATTTTTAAAGCAAAACGCTAATAATATTTCAAATAACATCGAGCAAAACAAATTTATTCAGTATTTAAATGAAAACTTTACCAATTCAAATTTTTATAAATACGTGGAAAGTTTAAAAGAGTTTAATAATAAAACATCTAATACGTTTTCTCAGATGATGAACTTCTTCGATGAAGGATTCAATAAAACGAACTTTTATAAATATTTAAATTCTCTTAAATTTTACCCGACTAATAACGCCTCAAATAAAGTTATAGTACCTGTAGTAACGTCAACAATGAACGAGACAGTACCACTTCTCAGTGCCATTAAAACAACAATATCTGAAAATTTTCAAAAAATTTTACGTTATTTAACTTCAATTAATAATACATTTGCAAGTAATCTCCAAAGCAAGAATACTATAAACTCGACCAGTTTAGGGAACAAATTCGAATTTCAGGCCTTACGTGATGTACACCTTAAAGACGACAAAAGTTTTAGAAATAATCTTATATTTACTAACATTTTGTTGGTTTTTCTGGTATGTAGTATTATGGCCCACTTATATTATATTCACTTCTGGAAGCCAAAACATGCAAATGTAAATACCCAAGAACAAGTTCAATTAATGTAAAACCTGATCTACTTTTCTAGTATAAAATATTAAACTAGAATATTTTTATAAATTAACCAAAATATTAGATTTTATTTGTAACTATTGAGATCTATTTTGAATGAAAACTCTTCCTTATGGGATATATGTGAATATATATGTCTAAAAGAAATATATGGGACCATTGATATTAAGTTAGAAAGAATGGCAATTTCTGCCAAAATCAAGCTCATTTAGGGATATACGTATTTATAAGAGCCAGCAGGTAAAAGCAAAATAAAACATATTTGTAGTTCCATATTTTAATTTGCAGTTTTCGTCCCAACAAAAATTTTTTAATTTTAAAAATTGCATTTAATTCTAACTAAAAAATTCACTAAAACAATTATATATTAATAGCAATAGCAAAGTAAATGAAGAATAAGACTAACAATGTAAAATATTTTAAGCATATATTTTCTAATTTTTAGGAAAAAATTAAATGTATAATTATGATTAATACCTAACAATATACATATTGTTCCATTTAAAATAAATAAAAGATATATTCATAAAAAATGTGTTTTTGTTAATAAAATTCAAATTTTGAGCTTGTGCTACTACCCACTTTATTATCTACACCAGCGGTCTTTACTTCTAAAAACCGGAATAAATTGACGAAACCCCTGTAAAGCCACTAGGATCAGTAAATGAAACACCAAAATTTATTTTCCATATTGAATGACAGTTCACAACGAAAAACTAAAATATATTCGTATGTTTTAGAGACAAATATTATTAAGACTAAAGTGATAGCTTAACCTACAAAAAAGAATTAATACAAAATGAATAAAATAATACAGAACTTAAAAAATATCCTCAATAGAATATTTGTGCCTGTTTGGTAGAACAAAGAAATTTAAAATTTGATTCGATGTCTGCAAGTTTGAGTTTTAGATCTGGTTCAGCTTTTAACCTGTTTCTGAACTTATTTTTCAGGTAAGTGTTTGTTGAAAAGCCTTTCTCACATCTCGCGAAAAATTGTCATGTCATTCTATTCATCAATCGTTCTTTAAATTAGTCTTAATCTCTTTTTTTTGTAATAGTCGAGCTTCCTAATCGGGCCGCTATGGATTATATTTCAGTAAATTTTTTTCATCTGTAACGTTCTCTTTTATTTTCAAAAGATCTGTGTAATGGATTTCTTACCCTTTTCGAATTACTGTCATCTTCAGTATCTCTCTTCAGTAGCCAACAGTAGTCTGACATCATATTTAAGTCCCATTTTCCTTATCTTCTTAAAGTGCCTATCCTCTTTGGATGTTGGCTATCACATTGGTCCATATTAGTTTATTCACTGCTGCTCTGAACAGACCTGTTGATGTCATTCCAGTCCATGTTCGTAGGTTGCGCAGCCATGATATTCGTCTTCGTCCAGCTGATCTCTGGCCTTCCATCTTCCCCTGCAGGATAAGTTGGAGCAGGCGATATTTCTCATTTCGCATGATATGTCCAAAGTACTCCAATTTTCTGCGTTTGACATTTGTAAGGTATTCCAGTTCTCCACCGATACGTTGTAAAATGTTTTCGTTTGATACGTGGTGTATCCAAGGAACCCTAAGCATGCGGCGGTAGCACCACATCTCAAATGCATCTATACGTTTACATGAAGCATCGGTAAGGGTCCAGGCTTCTGCTCCATATAAGAGAGTTGAGAGTACATAGCATTTCAAAATCCTGATCCGCGTATGTATATTGAGGGATAGGTTGCAGAGTATGTTGCGCAGCTTATTAAAAGTACCTCTTGCTTTCTCGATTCGGCTTCTTATTTCTCGAGAGTGGTCCCAGTCCTTATTCAACGTGCAGCCTAGATATGTGATCCTCTCGGCCATTGTGAGAGTTACGTTGTTGGCAGTAAACTGTATATTGCCGACGTCGTTTTTACTGACAATAATCGTTTGCGTCTTATTGCAGTTTATCTTTATACCATATCTGTTGCAAGCTGTCACTATTCGGTCGATAATTCTTTGAAGTCCCTCTGCAGTATCGGCTATAAGAACGGTATCATCCGCGTATCTTAGGTTGTTTATTACTTCTCCATTTACAATAATTCCATCTTCTATGTTGCCCAGTGCTTCTTTAAAGAGATGTTCTGAATATACGTTGAATAGAAGTGGCGACAGTATACAGCCCTGGCGTACTCCTCTCTTTATATTAAATTATTCTGTTGTCTCATTCTCAACTCGTACAATAGCCTTTTGTTGTGAATATCGCTTTGATATTATCTCTCTGTCTCTGTCGTCGATTCCTGTCTCTTGTAGGATTGAAATCAGTTTACTGTGCTGCACTTTGTCAAATGCCTTTTCAAAATCTATGAAGCATGCAAAGACGTCGGCATTGATGTCACGTGCTCTTTGAATCAGAACTTGCATGGAAAACAAGGCCTCTCTAGTGCCAAGTCCCTGTCTGAAGCCAAACTGCGTGTCACTTACATTTTCATCGAGTTTTCTATATATTCGTGCTTGAATGATGTTAAGAAAAGCTTTTAAAGCGTGGCTCATCAAGCTGATTATTCTATGATCGGAGCACTTAGTTGCGTTCGTTTTTTTGGGAATCGGGATGAATGTCGACAGTAGCCAGTCTTTTGGTATTTGACCGTTCATGTAAATTTTGTTAAAGAGGGTGGTCAGTAGTTTTATTTGTTCTGAGTCAATTAATTTTCCTTATCACCTTCGTTCAACTTCTTTCATATCATGATAGAAACGCTCGCCTTGCTCTTCGCTGTAGTCGCCTAAGTATTCAGGAAAATATCTCATATGAGAATGTAAGAAATGGAGTTTCAGACTCATCAAACATCCTAAACGCCTAAAATTGTTTACCATGGTTACTACGACAGCTGCATAGTCATCACTTTTCTTATTTCTCAAAAAGTTTCGAGAAACATCTCGAAATCTAAGCCATACAGCTTTTTCAACATCGTTCATTGTACTTATGAAATATTCGTCGTTGAACGTTTTACGGATCTGAGATCCATCGAATATTCCTTCTTTCACTATCTGTTTCTTTAACACGTGTTGAAGCTTCATTCATGGGAGCGCTGGTATCCATATCTTCAATATTGGACTCTAGATGAGTTTTTGCTGGTACAACTATCGAATAAAATATTTTTGATTTGGTCTTCACATTGAATCCTTATACTATTGTATTGCAAAAGTAACCGTTCTCTTGTGATTGAGGTTCTGACCATATAGTCGGTGAAATGTATTTTAAAACTTTGTTGTTGTTTTTTTTCAGTCCATCGTCTGAGAGTGTTGTAACAAGAGCAGCAAATGCTGTTCGGAGCACATGTATCATCATGATTAGATATCAGACTTTCATAACATTCACGATATATATTTTTACATGTATCACTCATTTTCCTACGTAATTTGCTTACTTCATATTTTCCGCAAACGTAACAGAACTTGCTTCTGTCACGACAGCATTCATGCCTGGCAGGTGCATTAGTTCTTCTTATAGCTTCATACTCCTTATCCAACTGATAAGGAGCTGCGGTCGTTTGATGACGAAGCCTGCGGGCCGCTTGCATACCCTGACCAGCCACCGATACTGGGCATCCGAATCCCTGCATCGTAACCAATTTTCCTTTGATGTGCCTGCCATGTTTTTAGAATTCTTCTTGTAGCCCCTTACTCCCCATAAGCCAAGTTCCCAGCTTATGAGGAGTTGATATATGCGTCCATCGCATCCATGTATCATTCCTTTTGTTTATCACGACAGTCGTGAGAGTAAAATATGAAGTAAGCAATTTTCCGCTTTTTCAGCTATTTTTCGTGATTTGCGGAAAAACTATGGGTGATGGGATCAAACGGACTCCGTATTCGAATTCAGCGTGTCAAAATACATGAAAATACAATGGTGGGGTACAGAGATCAGACCACTTTATTTTTGTGTACTGGTGTAATTAGTAATTACTAAATAGGTTTCGAGATCGGACAATACAAAAATCCAGTTTGATCGACTTCCATACGGAAAGAAGAAAAAAGTTGACTAAAAGTGACCTTATTTGACCTTGTGGTCAATTTCACAGCCTTAGTTAAACATTTTTCGCTATATTACTTTCCATGATCAAAAATATTGGTTACCATCTAAAAAATTAGTAACCTTCAAATAGCTTTGACCTTGACGGTGGAATCCATCTGCGGTTGCTTCATTCAAAATCCTGCAACTTGTGTATATAACTTTTTTCTCTATCTCGCTTTCCTAAAGAAAAAAAAAAGCTCAATCGATACTCAATTTTTAGGCGTTAAATGTTCACCTTTCAAGCCTCCTAGATCTTCAGCAACGCTTTAAATCGACTTGGGACAATAAGAACATTTTATCAGCGTCACTCCGCGAGTATGTTCCAAAATTTAGAGTAAATTCACCGAAATCAATTTCCTATTGGTTTTATGCGCGTCTTTTGTATAACTAAACGTTGAAGAAATTAATGAAAGGGAGTGGTGATATTCATTCTTTGATGCTTAGGCCTCGTTGGACCCATTACGTCCCACCATGGCTGCAAGTCATTTGAGGCCGATCTTCTTTGCGAATCCAAGCAGCCTCGTTACCTAACCTTGCCTAACTGCTTCGGGTAATATTACTGTATCCCCAAAATGTTTCTCTCTCAGTCTGTTGAGTGCCGTGCACTCTCCGAGAACAAGTGCAACAGTTTCATCCTCCAGGCACCATCTGCACACCGGATCATCAGCGACGCCAACCCTATAAATATGGCCTCGCAAGTGACAATGTCCCGTCAGCAATACCACTACGATCCACCGTTGTTTCTTCTTCAGGAAAAGAAGCTCCCTAGTAAGTCACGCATTAGGTCCACTTATATGTTCGTTTGCACATCTCATTCCAGGGACTTCTCTCCAGCATTCAATAAATTTGATTTCCAGCGACAGATTCAATTCTCTCTTACCAACAGTAATTGAAACAAATATAATGGGTTGGGGGCCCTATAGTTCAGCCGCAGACCTCATCTTTGCCAAATTGCCCTTTTCCTGGTTTCCGTGCATGCCCGAGTGACCCGGGACTAACATAAATCATATTGTGTAGCCGTTCTTTGTTAGGTTGTCCAATACCTCCTTAAACTCAGACAGCAGTCGCGATAATTAAACGTTATCTTCCGAAGATAATTGTGTTGTGAGGAAATTTAATTACAAAAATCCTAAAAATAGCATTTTAAAAGTACTTCAAAACAAAACAAATGCAAACGTTATCTTTTTGGATTGTACTAAAAAAATGACAGTAAATATTTCTGTAAAAACCCGGTAAAATCAATTTTATTCAATTCTTATCGATCAGTATTAGAAACCTGCTCGACTAGACGGTTTATTTAATCTGTTGTTAATGCAATCTTGTTATTATTATTACTATTTTTAATCGCAGTAAATGTGATACAGTGTTACCTACCGTAAGTCCACATTTTCAATACTAATTTTAAACCTAGATTAGTATATTTTGGAAGGTTACCAAGCGAAAGACTTTTTCTTACTTTTTCACACCGTTTCGGTCAAATCTAGGATTACAACGAGTAAATGCGTTTGTTATTGTTCAATAGACTAAATATTTTTTCTTATCTGATCCTTTACTGCAATATCCACAATCAATTTAAAGATAAAACACAGTAAAACTAATCAGCAGGTTCACTCGGTGCCAGCCCAAGTTTGCGGTATTTACAAAAACGTCTCTCTCCAAATCTACTTCAAGAATAGGTCCAGGTTGTACCGAAAGCTTAGAGCTGTGTATGGCGATGAAACTAAAAACTTTATAGTTTTAATCGTTGTTCATTTCAAGATAAGAAAGAAAGCAGGCGCAATAAATACACATATACATTTTTAGATGTCTCTACTATAAAGGTAAGGTTATCAATGCATTATTTGCTATTTTTTCCTCTTTGCTATTATGTACAGGGTGAGTCAACGATTGGATGAAGTAGGTTTGTGCCTTTTCGGTGAAATTAACAAAGAAACTATATTTATTGTTTGATACAGTTTATTTTTACGCAGATTTTAAAAATATTTAGGGCTCTACAGGGTGAGCCAAAAAACTAGGACAGCATAAAGTTGTATTTTTTTAAATAGAACACCCTATATACGAATCGTATTTTCGATTTAGCTTATAATTTTAAATCTTTTTTATTAAGGGTTTACTATAACAAAACTTTATAGTTTCTGAGATAATTAAATTCAAAGAAAAAAAGTCACATTTTCAAGCATCAATTCAATCCTAAATAACGTTTTCAATTTTGTGACAAATATATTCAAATTTGGAATTTAGCAAGGCCAAGGACAAGTTAACATAATTTTTACCTAATATTTGCAATAAAAGCTACAGGGTGTTGAATACATACATCAAATTTGAACAAGTTTAAATGAATAAATATCTTTTTTTTAAATGGTACACCCTGTATATTTCATGTTATTTAATAGAGTAATAAAAACCCTAAAAGTTTTGTTCAATATATCCTATACCTATTTATAATAGTTTTTGAGATATTTCAGTTTTTCTTATTTTCCATACTTTTTTACAGAAATAGTCTTCATTATCATAGTAGCCATGTAAAATAATAAAAAGAAACTACAGAAACAAAGAGAATGTGGTTAAATATGATGAAATACATTATTCGTTATATTACAACGGCAATAGTTTAATTAAACATAATGTGAAAAAATTAACACAACAATAACGACAAGGCAAATACATATTTACTTTTATACTAAATTGAAACAAAAAAATTAACTATTAAATACTGAGATTAATTATTTCTTTTTAATAAGTGTTCGAATAAACGACCCTCTTGTGCAATGCACAAATTTAGTCTTTTTTGCAAATTTTCTCGGATCCTGGACAAAATTAGTGGCGTTATTATTCTACAGGTATCCCTAATCCTGTTTCGCATATCTTCCACTGTTGTTGGTGGATTAACATACACCTTATTTTTAATATAACCCCATAGGAAGAAATCTAATGGGGTGATGTCGCAAGACCTTGGTGGCCACTCAATGAAACCCCCAAGTCCAATCCATTTTTGCGGATATCGTTGGTCCAAAAACACACGAACTTCACGATGGTAATGCGGAGGCGCACCATCGTGCTGGAACCACATACTGTCGAGCTCATCCCTATCGAGACCTTGAAGCAGTTGGGGTAGTTCTTCTTGTAGAAAGTTCAGGTAACTATGGCCATTTAGTGGTTCATTAAAAAAGTGGGGTCCAATAATTCGATTATGATGAATACCACACCAAACATTTAATGACCAGTGGTTTTGATGTTGCACCTCTCTAATCCAAAATGGGTTTTCTGTGGCATAATAATGCATGTTGCGTCTATTTACGGCACCGTTACTTCTAAAAGTAGCTTCATCACTAAACATTACCTTGCATAATAAATTTGGATTTAATTGAATCTCCGCATTTATTGTACGACAAAAGTTTACACGACTTTCAAAATCCTGTCCATGCAATTCTTGGTGTAATTCCATGTGATATGGATGATACCTATATTTCTTGGTAGTACGATTAGCGGTGGATTGTGATGTTTCACATAATGCTGCTAACTGACGGCTACCAATATAAGGATTTTCCTGAACATTTAACAATACTTGTAGTTCTTTTTCTTCATTAGTTACTGGTTTGTTGACCACTTTACGTTTTGGATAATCAACAGTACCAGAAGAATCAAATCTTTGCATTAAGTTTTGAAAAGTATGGGTATTAGGCTGGCGTCGATCAGGATACTTCATTTTGTAAATTCTTTGAGCAAGAAGGTAATTTTTTTGAGCCTCTCCTATTGTAGAAATCATATCTATTAACTCATTCTTTGGAAAATTCATTTTACAATATAAAATGAATGCAAAAAAAAACCAAACTACACTACATAAAAACCAAAAGAAGCGATTGCGGTTATAAATTTGACACACAGAAAAATGTTCTTTTACATTGTTTTTGCCATGGCTACTATGATAATGAAGACTATTTCTGTAAAAAAGTATGGAAAATAAGAAAAACTGAAATATCTCAAAAACTATTATAAATAGGTATAGGATATATTGAACAAAACTTTTAGGGTTTTTATTACTCTACTAAATAACATGAAAATATACAGGGTGTACCATTTAAAAAAAAAAGATATTTATTCATTTAAACTTGTTCAAATTTGAGCCGATGTATTCAACACCCTGTAGCTTTTATTGCAAATATTAGGTAAAAATTATGTTAACTTGTCCTTGGCCTTGCTAAATTCCAAATTTGAATATATTTGTCACAAAATTGAAAACGTTATTTAGGACTGAATTGATGCTTGAAAATGTGACTTTTTTTCTTTAAACTTAATTATCTCAGAAACTATAAAGTTTTGTTATAGTAAACCCTTAATAAAAAAAATTTAAAATTATAAGCTAAATCGAAAATAGGATTCGTATATAGGGTGTTCTATTTAAAAAAATACAACTTTATGCTGTCCTAGTTTTTTGGCTCACCCTGTAGAGTCCTAAATATTTTTAAAATCTGCGTAAAAATAAACTGTATCAAACAATAAATATAGTTTCTTTGTTAATTTCACCGAAAAGGCACAAACCTACTTCATCCAATCGTTGACTCACCCTGTATATCCCTCTTTTTGGCTAAATTAATAAAAATCACCCTTCTCTCACATTGAAAAGTTTAAACATTTGGCTGAATAATCTTGATTTTTATGTGATTACTGTTTTAAATACGAAGTAAAAACTCGAGTTGTAAAATGACCCACAACTTTATTGTTTTTTTGTTTGTTGCTTTAGTCAGACTACACTGCTGCAAAAATGTCAACTTCTTTCCTTTGTATAGAGACATAAGAGACGAAAAAATACAAAATTTGTAGGATTTGTTTCACATTATATAACATATATAATTTACATATAAAAATGTATTAAGTAATTTTTCGACTTCTAGCGCTTCTCTAGAAGAATTTTTCAATTTTTTTTTAATTGAACCTTCTAGAAAATTTTATTTAATATACGAACAATACATGTATTAGCAATATGGAAATAAAAACATTCAGTTACTTTAGTAAATCTACATATTTTGACATTTTTTAGGTAAAAATGACAAAATTAACAAACCTATCCTGGATATCAATTATTTTATTGACATTGGATTCTGTAGCTGCCGTATGTATAATAACTAAAGATGTTATTAGAACTAACAGAAAAGAACAATATATAGATTGTTCAATCGGTTACTGTCGACCACTCAATAGATATAGAGAAATAGGACCAATAGAATACTTATGTAGCAATACCAGTATAAGTGAAATTAATCACTACAGTCAACTGAAAAAAAATGTTGAAAATCAAATGTTCATCAAAGATTCATACATTTCTATCTTAAACCCCAACATGTATTATTGGACAAACTTGACTGAACTTCATATGGAAAATACAAACACTTCAGAAATTATCCCAGGATTTTTTAACAAATTTGAAAACTTGGAAGTCTTAGAGATTAAAAATAATAAACTTAAATCCATTGTAGATGGCGTTTTTAGTTCACTAACTATACTAACATCGTTAAATCTATCTAGCAATTCTATCACAGGTCTCACATCGCACAGTTTCTCAGGAATGCTTCATTTAAAAATTTTGGATATTAGTAAAAATAAAATTGCATCGATATCTCCACAAGTTTTTGCCTATCAAAATGACTTAGTATTTGTAGATTTCTCACAAAACAGAATTGAGGATGCAAAAGATATATTCATTAATAAAACAACGCTTCAAACAATACAACTATCTCAAAATCAATTAATTGATTTTGATTTTGAACAGCTCACATATAACTATGACCTTGAAGGAGTAGATCTTTCTAGAAATAAAATTAAAAGTATAAAAAAAGTTGTTAATATTCCAAATTTAAACTTAAGTTACAACTACTTGGAATACATTGATAACAATACGTTCGATTCTTATATTAACGTTCTTGATTTAAGCAATAATAACATAAAAGATATATCTGAAATATCATTCGAAAACACTAACAATTTACAACAGTTATTTTTGGAACATAATAACATTAAAATGTTGCCTAGAGAATGTTTAGGAAAACTCAAAAATCTAGAATTGTTAAATTTATCTTTTAACAATTTACATAATATAGCATTTGGTTTTTTCAATAATTTAAACAAATTAGAAATTTTGGATTTGTCGGGCAATAATATGTTTCTAGATTTTCATACTTTGACAACATTAAAATCTCTAAAAGTTCTTAAAATTCAAAATAATAAAATTATAAATTTTGATGCTAACTTATTAGTGTCTCGATTTGCAAATCTGAAATTTGTGTCTTTAGGTGATAACTTATGGAACTGCAGTGAATTAGCTAATGCGATTCATTTGCTACAGGCGCATAATGTGAATATATCACTCGGAAACAACACAAAAACCGATAATATCTTAGGTATTTCCTGTAAAAATAACATCGATTTCAAAGAAGGGTCTGAAATTATTGACACAGATAATCAATCTGTTTCAACAGACAATAATAAAAACGTGCATCTCTCCGAAAACAAAACTATGGATGAAAACCTTCAAAATATTTTTCCAAAATACCTAGAAAATCATCAAAACAAATCTATTCAATATTTAAATCAAAACCTTACTAACTCAACATTTTATGAATACATGGAGACTTTAAAAGAATTTGAAAATAAAACTTCTAATACATATTCTCAGATGATGAACTTCTTCGGTGAGGGATTCAATAAAACGAACTTTTATACATATTTAAATTCTCTTAAATTTAATTCCATTAATAACGCATCTAATAACGTTATAGTATCTGAAGTGATACCAACAATAAAGGAAACGGTACCACTACTCAGTTCAATTAACAGGACAATGGTTAATATATCTGAAAGTTTTCAGAAACTTTTGCTAACTCTAAAGAAAAATAGTTTTGCAAATGATCTGGAAAACAAAAATCCTTTAAACTCGGTCAGCTTGGAGAGAAAATTCAAACCACAAGCATTAAGTGATGCACACTTTAAAGACGATACAGGTTTTAAAAATAATCTTATATTTACTAATATTTTATTGATGTTTCTATTATGTAGTATAATGGCTCATTTATATTATATTCACTGCTGGAAGCATAAGCGTATAAATGTCAATAGCCAAGAACAAATGCAATTAATGTAAAAAATGTTCTACCGATCTAGTATAAAACATTAAACAACAGGATGATTTTTTTAAAAATAAACTAAATATTCAATATAACATAATGTTTTATTTTATTTTGTACAAAAAATTTATGACTGAATGTGAGATTAAGAGTTTCTAATTCACCAGTTAGTATTCATAAAAGTATTGAATACCGTTCTGTACAGGGTGAGTCAACGATTGGATGAAGTAGGTTTGTGCCTTTTCGGTGAAATTAACAAAGAAACTATATTTATTGTTTGATACAGTTTATTTTTACGCAGATTTTAAAAATATTTAGGACTCTACAGGGTGAGCCAAAAAACTAGGACAGCATAAAGTTGTATTTTTTTAAACAGAACACCCTATATACGAATCATATTCTCGATTTAGCCTATAATTTTAAATCTTTTTTATTAAGGGTTTACTATAACAAAACTTTATAGTTTCTGAGATAATTAAGTTTAAAGAAAAAAAATCACATTTTCAAGCATCAATTCAATCCTAAATAACGTTTTCAATTTTGTGACAAATATATTCAAATTTGGAATTTAGCAAGGCCAAGGACAAGTTAACATAATTTTTACCTAATATTTGCAATAAAAGCTACAGGGTGTTGAACACATCGGCTCAAATTTGAACAAGTTTAAATGAATAAATATCTTTTTTTTTCAAACGGTACACCCTGTATATTTTCATGTTATTTAATAGAGTAATAAAAACCCTAAAAATTTTGTTCAATATATCCTATACCTATTTATAATAGTTTTTGAGATATTTCAGTTTTTCTTATTTTCCATATTTTTTTACGGAAATAGTCTTCATTATCATAGTAGCCATGGCAAAAACAATGTAAAAGAACATTTTTCTGTATGTCAAATTTATAACCGCAATCGCTTCTTTTGGTTTTTATGTAGTGTAGTTTGGTTTTTTTTTTGCATTCATCTTATATTGTAAAATGAATTTTCCAAAGAATGAGTTAATAGATATGATTTATACAATAGGAGAGGCTCAAAAAAATTGCCTTCTTGCTCAAAGAATTTACAAAATGAAGTATCCTGATCGACGCCAGCCTAATACCCATACTTTTCAAAACTTAATGCAAAGATTTGATTCTTCTGGTACTGTTGATCATCCAAAACGTAAAGTGGTCAACAAACCAGTAACTAATGAAGAAAAAGAACTACAAGTATTGTTAAATGTTCAGGAAAATCCTTATATTGGTAGCCGTCAGTTAGCAGCATTATGTGAAACATCACAATCCACCGCTAATCGTACTACCAAGAAATATAGGTATCATCCATATCACATGGAATTACACCAAGAATTTTTTTTAATGAACCACTAAATGGCCATAGTTACCTGAACTTTCTACAAGAAGAACTACCCCAACTGCTTCAAGGTCTCGATAGGGATGAGCTCGACAGTATGTGGTTCCAGCACGATGGTGCGCCTTCGCATTACCATCGTGAAGTTCGTGCGTTTTTGGACCAACGATATCCGCAAAAATGGATTGGACGTGGGGGTTTCATTGAGTGGCCACCAAGATCTTGCGACATCACCCCATTAGATTTCTTTCTATGGGGTTATATTAAAAATAAGATGTATGTTAATCCACCAACAACAGTGGAAGATATGCGAAACAGGATTAGGGATACCTGTAGAACAATAACGCCACTAATTTTGTCCAGGGTCCGAGAAAATCTGCAAAAAAGACTAAATTTGTGCATTGCACAAGAGGGTCGTTTATTCGAACACTTATTAAAAAGAAATAATTAATCTCAGTATTTAATAGGTAAATTTTTTGTTTCAATTTAGTATAAAAGTAAATATGTATTTGCCTTGTCGTTATTGTTGTGTTAATTTTTTCACATTATGTTTAATTAAACTATTGCCGTTGTAATATAACGAATAATGTATTTCATCATATTTAACCACATTCTGTTTGTTTCTGTAGTTTCTTTTTATAATTTTTATGGCTACTATGATAATGAAGACTATTTCTGTAAAAAAGTATGGAAAATAAGAAAAACTGAAATATCTCAAAAACTATTATAAATAGGTATAGGATATATTGAACAAAACTTTTAGGGTTTTTATTACTCTATTAAATAACATGAAAATATACAGGGTGTACCATTAAAAAAAAAGATATTTATTCATTTAAACTTGTTCAAATTTGAGCCGATGTGTTCAACACCCTGTAGCTTTTATTGCAAATATTAGATAAAAATTATGTTAACTTGTCCTTGGCCTTGCTAAATTCCAAATTTGAATATATTTGTCACAAAATTGAAAACGTTATTTAGGATTGAATTGATGCTTGAAAATGTGACTTTTTTTTTTTAAACTTAATTATCTCAGAAACTATAAAGTTTTGTTATAGTAAACCCTTAATAAAAAAGATTTAAAATTATAAGCTAAATCGAAAATACGATTCGTTTATAGGGTGTTCTATTTAAAAAAATACAACTTTACGCTGTCCTAGTTTTTTGGCTCACCCTGTAGAGTCCTAAATATTTTTAAAACCTGCGTAAAAATAAACTGTATCAAACAATAAATATAGTTTCTTTGTAAATTTCACCGAAAAGGCACAAACTTACTTCATCCAATCGTTGACTCACCCTGTATATGTAAAACCTTTTAATAAAAATGTTGTAGCACTTTATCGCTCACCCATGGGACATTTTGACCCCTTCTTGGCAACAGTTGAGGGGCCTTGTCGGAATTTCGAACAAGTGCGAAATTAATGGTTGCAGGTGATTTCAACATCCAATTTAACTTGAATCAAGCAGAGATAGTCTTTGTGACTTTATGATGAGTTTTGGTCTAAACAGATACTGTTCCAACCAACGCTACTGTAGTCTTGCTCGGATAATGTCTTTGTGAGCTATAATATTGAGGTGTATTCTGAGAATGAGATTAGTATGAATGTATCTGATCATAAAGGCCAAATAATGGAGTGTATGATGTTTGAGCCCAATCAAGGCTTTCCTCACTCTCGAAAAGTGTGCAGGCCTATAACACAACAAGGTTTGTTTAAATTATATAACATTGTTATTGATGCATATGATTTTATAGGTGGGAACTGTGATGATGAGTGTTTTAAGCATTTATTGACTTTGCTTGAAAATGCATACCTTCAAGCTTTTTCAGAGGTCATATATTGTCTGGTCTGACCATTCTATCATAAATTGGTTTAACGAGGAACTTAGAGTTATAAGGGACCATCTCAGGTTCTTGGGTGAGATAAGTCAGCAATATAACTTTCCAGGTATTAAACAAGAATTTAAAAACTACAAAAAGCTTTATAAAACAGCTATAAGAACGGCTAAAATAAGAGCAAATGACAATCTCATTCGTTCTTCCCATCATCCACCTAAGAGCATGTAGCAAATAATAAACAGGAATAGAGGTAAAAACAATCAAATTAGAAGTGACATAGATCATTAATGCCAAATGATCTCGACCTGTTTTTGTCTAAGGTGGCTCAGAAGATGTTTCAGGAAATGCCGCAGGCGGATGAGGATCCAACGAACCATCTTCGCGGACAGACACCGCCGACGGCCCCCTTTACTTTTAAAGGGTGTTTTTTATGGAGGTATAGAACTTTTAAATGGAATAAAACAAAGATGAATTTTTTAAATTGACATGAAATTTACTTTATTCGAAAGATAACCTTCTGGCATTATAATTTAAATATGACTTCTTGCATATGACCGCCAAGGCTGGCTCGGACGTAGTCTAATCTGGAGGTCCAATTTTCGATGACTTTTTCCAACATTTGTGGCCGTATGTGTGACATGTTGCGCCGTCTTGTTGAAACCACAGCTCCTGCACATCATGGTTGTTCAATTGATGAACGAAAAAGTCAGTAATTATGGCTCTATAGTGGTCACCATTGACTGTAACGTTCTGACCAGCATCGTTTTTAAAGAAGTACGGACCAATGATTCCACCAGCCCATAAAGCACACCAAACAGTCAGTTTTTCTGGATGTAACGGTGTCTCAACATACACTTGAGGATTATCATCACTCCAAATACGGCAGTTTTGTTTATTAAGTTAATAAGTTATTAACAGGTTGTACACCGAAGAAATCAAGAAATAGACGGGTTTTGTATTTCAGTGTATGTTTTTATTAAAATCGGCCAAGCGCTTTCGGTCTAACAGACCATCCTCAGGGCTCAGACCTCGTCAAAGGGCACACCTTAACCCTGCCAGTTTGAGAGCAGTCGCCAGCCGTAGCCTCCACACAGAACAAATTGTACACAATTAAAAAACTTTTAAAAAACTTTGTCACAAATTAAAATTAAAACAAAACATTCAACAGTTTTGTTTATTGACGTATCCATTCAAACAAAAGTGAGCTTCATCGCTAAACAAAATTCGCTTATGAAAATCGGGATCAACGGCAATCTTGTTTTGGGCCCATTCACCGAATCTACGCCTTGCTAGGTGATCGTGTGGCTTCAATTCTTGCACGAGTTGGATTTTGTAAGCACGTAAACCAAGATCTTTCCGCAAAATCTTCCATAAAGTGAATGGACACATATCCAATTCCTGTGCACGATGGCGGATAGACTAATTCGGGTCTTCCTCTACGCTACGCTCTACAGCAGAAATGACTTCTTCTGTACGCACTGTACGACGTCTCTGTGGATGCGTATTATCATTTAGAGTAAACGTGGTGCGAAAACGTTCCATAGTTAATCGAATTAATTGCTCTGATGGACGATTATGTTGACCGTAAAATGGACGTAGTGCGCGATACGTATTTCGAACAGAACCATGATTTTCAAAATAAATTAGCACAATTTGGAAGCGTTGTTCAAGCGTCAGTCTATTCATGTTGAAATGCCAAACCAAACTAAACATAAATCACTTGACAGCTGACAAAATGGCCGCCAGTTAAAAAAGTGTTGCCAACTTAAAGTTCTATACCTCTATATAAAACACCTTTTATTTAAGTAACGTACAATGAAATTAGGGATATAATTGATAACTTAAAAAACAAACACACTCGGGGTTCAATGTAAGATTAATTAAAACAATAAAAAATTGTTTGTACTCCTGACAAAACTTATCAATCTCTGTCTATTTTTTTATGAGCCAGTTTGGGTTAAGGGAGGGTAAGAACACTGTCGTGGGCATCTTGAACTTTCTGTCGGACATCATAGAAGCATTCACAGGTTACAGTACCGCGCAGTTTTGTTCTGCATTCTTCTTTTTTTCTACAACTTTGACACAAAAAGCTTTAAACTAATAGAATCGTATCTTAACCGCAGGTGTCGTGATGAGGGTTACTGCTGTGGTGTCAGAGAAGTTAGAAATTAATATTGGTGTATCCCAGGGCTCTACCCTAAGTCCCCATTCTTTTTTTAATATACATAAATGACCTCCCTAATAAAAAGGCCTCAGCTAGGTTTACGCCTTTCGCTGATGACACAATAGTGGCTCATGCTGCGGACACCTATGAGGATTCACTGAACAGGTTGCTGGCGACACAAAACTAATTCTAAGCATTCGGCTGAGACGCGTAGGGTTTGCTCTACAGAGAAGGGTAGTGAGAGTTGTATCAGAATTGGGTTATAGGGATAATTGTAGACGTGGGTTTGTGAGTTTTCATTTCTTGACTGTACCATGTTTGTAGGTGCTTGAATGTCTGATGCATGTCAAGAGGAACGAGGGGCAGTTTCGTGCCCATGAGGACATTTACTATGATACTCGCACAAAACATAACTTGGTGTCTGCGTACTGGCGTCTGGGGAGGTGTTAGAATGGTCTAGGCTACTGGGCGATAAAATTTTTTAGTGTTTTAATAGAAACTCTGAAAGCACTCCAATCCAGAAGTTTTAAGCAAATTGTAAAACGTTATCTATTAAAAAAGAATTTTTTATTCATTGGACGAATATTTGAATTCTGATTTTAACTTGTTATTGTTCAACTTTTAATTTCTTAATGGTACATTTTGTTAACATTAGTATACTTATATATCTTTCAATGATGTTTTGTGACAATGTTTTATTTTGCATTTTGAGCTACATATTTCCATTCTGACGTGTGTAAACATATTTTGTACCTTGACATGAATAAAATATTAAGTATTGAGTATGGGTAGTGATAAGAATAGAAAAGATTTTAATTACCGGCAAGATCACCCATTATTCAGGAAATACGGATTCATAAGGACAAGAAGAAAAAGCAAAATTAACATATTTGATCTAATATCTTAATTTGCAATTTGCAAAATTTAAACAATGGTTTTATTGAAAAATCAAATTTTGCTTGACTAAACCTTTACTAGTTTATTTTAACTGGAAAAGTTAGTAACAACATTCACAAGTTAATTGTCAGTTTTGTATTTAAAATATTAAATTAACAATGTAAAATGTCTTAAGCATATATTTTTAAATTTGTATGAATAAATTAAAGGAATGGAGGTATATAGGATTTGATACTATAGTATACACACAAATTATATGAGTTAATTTTATATATGCTATTGTTGTACTTAAAATAAAGAAAAGGTGATAATAAAAAAAGTGTTTTTGTGAGAACAATCCTAAATTTTCAGCTTGGGTTACTAACAACTTTGTTATCTACACTAAACCAATAAAAATGTCAAGTTTGTTTATTTGATTTAAAACTACCAAAACAATTTTAAAAGTTCCTTCACTGTTGAAAAGCTAACACTCTCCATCTGTATATACATTTTTACCAGTTTTATAAAGGAGTGGTGCAAAACAATCTGAAATTGAATAAAGTTGGAGAAACCGTCAGTATTTCCGAATTCTCATAGATGTTTCGCAGAGATCATGCAAGTCATCGTTGGAAATTTAACAAAGTTAGAAAGGTAAATACTCAATTCTTCACTCATAATCGTGGGAGTGAGTTTAGGGGCGAAATGAATGAATATTTTTTTGTTTGTGTACAGTATCAATACATAAGTAAAGCAGCCAGAGTGACAACATCGCAAACGAAGATAACAGGCAAAGATAAAGAGTATCTCTCATTCCGATAGTTGACGACTTTATTGTTAAAAATTTGTTTGTATCTTATAAATTCCCTGATTTAAATTGGACAGTTCAGTTTTTTTGTTATTATGTTTTTAATTTGTCGGCTCTGACGAATTTAATAATAAGTATAGGTATGTGTGTTATAAGTACATTGATAGTGCAAGCAGAATGTTTCGCAGTATGGTAAAAAATGTTTTAAATGAGGTTTTAAGTGCAATTCTCAAAGTAAAATTCTAGCTGTGTTTCTTACTCTAGTAAGCAGTAAATTAAAATTTTAAAATGGGTTAACGAAACTTTTGCAACCTTGCATAGCCGCGATATATGGATAAGAAAAATACAGACTGTTAACTATGTGCGAAGCCTCACGGACATAAGCTAAGTTATTGTTAATTTATTTAAATCCTAGTCAAAATTAAATTCTCTTGGAATTATTAATAGCTAAAAATATAGTTTTTTTTTTTTAATTTAACAGTCCTGCAACTTGGATTACTAGCAAATATCCTAATTCTCTTCAAACTTCTTGTAGTCAGAAATTTTTTGTCCCAATTAAACCAGATATAGATTTTTAAGCACTACTATAAAAGCTAAGATAAAATACTCCTAGCCTGGATGGTAATTAAATTTTGTACACTACCTTATATTCTAGAGGATAAAAGACTTTAAGATTTTAAATACAATATACTTTCTTTACCTTCAGAAAAACATTTTGCCCCAAATGTTAATCCACATTTAGAATCAGTTATTTTCTTTAAGTGTTCAATAATAGTTTCATAATGTCCACTAATCTCAATGCATTTATTATATGAAGTATCTTGAATAAGACAGTGCTGAGTTGTGGCTCTGTAACAAGCTTTAAATGATTTATCACAGGGTCGATGTGGCAATTTGTATCCCCATTTTTCAACCATATGAAACCTAAAAAAAGATTAGTGGAATACAAAATCATTTATGTAAAATCTCTGATTGCTGCTGACATCTACAATTATAAGACAAAACACAAATTAATTTAGAATTTTATATCAACTTATTACAGTCCATAATTGGATTCTATAAAATTAAAGGTAAAGAGAATGTTGAATCTTTATTGTGTGTATAGTAATGCGTAAGTATGTCATTGTTTGGCTGCATGTTGTTTTAGTAGTTGAATTTTTAATAAACTTACAAATCACTTGAGGATTTAGGACACTTCCCACACTTTTAATTGCTTAACAATTATATTTAAATTTATTAAGAGTGTTAATATTTCAAAAAAAAACTCTCTTCTACCAATAATATTTTAAAATATAGGAGAAAAAGCAAATAAAAAAAGTTTTCAAAATGATTTTACCTTTTTGCGTGCCATATATGAGTATCTAACCACTTGACTCGTCTCCTTCTTCGAGCATAATCACTTAACAAATTATGCGGACGTCTAAAATATACCTTTATGAAAAAAATGTTAAATCGATTTACAGCAAGACTATATACCTCCGATAC
Organism: Diaprepes abbreviatus; assembly: GCA_034092305.1. Taxonomy (NCBI): domain Eukaryota; kingdom Metazoa; phylum Arthropoda; class Insecta; order Coleoptera; family Curculionidae; genus Diaprepes; species Diaprepes abbreviatus. Next base: position 2,445,529 of record JASJET010000380.1, on the reverse strand, counting down.
TTCCTAGAAGGCCGTTTACCCTTTGGAGGTAGTCCCGACTTTCTCATTTGACTAATATGTATCTCCCTTAGCCTTCTGGGCAACCTTTTAACATTGTGAGACATAGCTCTACGTCTCATATGCTTGGGTAATCTTTGAAATGCCATTTTTACACCGGACGCCTCATTTATGGCTTTTTTCATAGCCTGAAATTCTTTCACTCTGGCCGCAGTAAAAGCTGACACCGTTATACTTGAAGGCAAATCAATAGATGACGCCCTCTGGGGCCCCGATGTAGATTCAATCATTTCTATAAGTAGCTTTATTAATTATTCAGATAAAATTCAAAATCATGCCGACAAATTTGTAAATAAAAAATCATAACCTAGAACACAAAAGTTAGTCATAACCTCGATTTTTCTTCCTTTAAAACATAGACATAAGAGAAATTAATATTACTTAATTTGTGTTTTTAACAGGACCATGTCAGTTACTGCCCTCGATTCAAGAGTTTTAAGCTCGGGTGCATCAAACTCTGAGTAGCTCCGAGCAAATCTGAATAAAGCGGTAAAAGTATTAATTGGAACAGTAAATAACCTATAAATTATTTTTTTTCGGAATTTGTGTTTTTAATATGCATAGCGAAACATATTGAAACCAAAAAGGTAAAAATATTATATTATTACTTATTAGTTTTGAATTTAGTCTAGTGTCATGGCATTTTCGGCCATAAATATTTCGCAATTCGTTAAAAAAACTACGAAGGTAAGTTCAATATCTTGTGAAATAATCTTATTTTTGTGTCTCCATTTCATGTATAAAATGTTTTTTTACCCAAAAATAGCATCTAACAATGATAACTGATAGCTGTTAGGGCTTTATACACCAAATATTTTTTTGTGCTTGAGGGGTAAGGGGAAAGCAGATCTGACAAGCGCCGAGGCTACTTGAATAAAGCGAGGGTTTCTTGCACCTGTACAGCCCCGAGCTGTTCATGCTAATGAATCGATGGCAGTAAGTAAGATGCTAAAAACGGCAACATAAAAAAAATAATTTACATTTTTTGCGCGGCCAGTTAAAGACAAATGAATTTTTCAGCTTAACCACGTGACTCGACGTCACCCCAGTTTGATCACGTCATCATCCCCAGTTTAAGAACTAACCTTTTTTGTTCCAGGGTTTTTAATATACATAGCGAAACATATTGAAGACAAAAAGGTAAAAATATTATATTATTACTTATTAGTTTTGAATTTTGTGTGGTGTCATGGCATTTTCAGCCATAAATATTTCGCAATTCGTTAAAAAAACTATGAAAGTAAGTCCGATATCTTGTGAAATAATCTTATTTTTGTGTCTCCATTTCATGTATAAAATGTTTTTTACCCAAAACTCGCATCTAACAATGATAACTGATAGCTGCTAGGGCTTTATACACCAAATATTTTTATTTGTGCTTAAGGGGAAAGCAGATCTGACAAGCGCCGAGGCATAATGCACTACTTGAATAAAGCAAGCGTTTCTTGCACCTGGACAGCTCTGAGCTGCTCATGCCAATGAATCGAGGGCAGTAAAAGAGAGCTACTTCTCCTCGAAAACGCTCTTTCTCCTTTTAAGCGTAAGCCCATTTTCTTCTATAGGATGTGCGGTCTATATTAAGTAATATTAATTTCTCTACGTCTATGGTTAAAACTCGCGCAAGACATCGATCTCAAATGTCAAATTAACAATAAAATATAAACAAAACTACATTTCATCTGTAAATTTCAAATCTTCCCGCAAAAACAGAATTCGAAAATACAAAGTCATACCAAAGATTATTAAAGCTAACGCAATAGCTATGATAATCTTTGGTCGTACGAAGTATAATCGGCTCATCGGCCGGTAACACAACAATAAACGAAATGAATTTTGACAAATTTGGGTGGCTTGACACTCTTGACAGACATAAATATTTTTATTTAATTTTACTTTCAGTTTTTTGCTTGCTCAAGTGGGCAAAACGGACTTTTTGGTGATTCGGACCGTCCGGATCACTAATTTTAAAGATCCGGGTCAAAGAACCGGTTCAATTTCCGTTTCCCGTCAAGAATTCCAAAGTTCGAACGACTGTCCCATTTCATATTCTTAATATATAATTTTAGGAAATATTACACCACAGATAAAACATTTTTTTTAAATAAAATCCAATTACAAGCCTCCATTTTTTTTTTAAAAAAAAATATTTTAATCTTAAATTTAACTTCTTTTACAACTTAGGCGAATGGGACATTTAAGCTGCATTTTAAACAAATAGTAATATTGCGGCTGTCTCATTTAACGGCATATATTAATATTTGTGCATTCACCATCACATATGAATTTTCGATATAAACGGTGTTTGGCATAATTTTACGGCCCTTGGAAAAAATTGGGTCAAGTGTGAATTATATTTTATGCAATATAGGTGACTCTACCGAAAATCTGGCTAGACATCTTAAAAGTAAGCATCCATTAGTGACTCTACTTGAGCCACAAGAAATAACGTACAGTAATGCAGCGCCAGAAAATCAACTAAATTTAGAAATCAATTTGCTTGATAATAATATGGACCGATCAGAACAATCGTCGACAAGTATTGCAAAATTGTAAAGCAGTCATAACTTAAATTTTTTGTTTAATAACAAAAATTAAAATTAGGTTTTTATTATTGTCACTTTTCCGAGAAACTTAATTTATTTTAAAAAATCGGTTTTAAACATTTATTTTTTGTTAATAATTTTTAATTATAAACCCAAAATTAGAATTGATCGTCATTTGTATGATTTTACAATTTCTGTCACTGTTTTAAAGGCCAGAACAAAAAATATACGGAAAAGCAGGTTTCTCTATGTGTCTACATCATGACCCTAAATTATCATGTTCAGCAAAATAATATATGTGCCTACTTTAACAATCATAAGAACATAATTCGATGATGATACAAAACATTTATTATTATTACATTTTAAGTTACATCCACTTTCCCTAACATTGCAAATTAAATATTTCTATCATACCCAATTAAATTTAAAACTAGCGAGAATCGGCATATAAGGCTAAAAAAATTGAATCACGTTCCTAATTCATATTTTAACTACCGAAAACTATATTCGTAAGTATATATTCTACAAACGCCCTAAAGAAACGTAATCTAAACTAGAGCAATCCTAAACCCTTGTACTGCACGGCCATTGCCTTTAACGTATTTACTGTTCCTCCAATTATTAATCGAACGAAATGAGGTTCGCCAGCGGACCCGAAACATCAGTGACCCCATCGTACTATACCGAACCGATTGTTCGAAAGATACAAAGACCCGTTAAAGACACAACGAACACCGTCCGATTAAAGCGGTTCAACGGATCTCGGTAAGTCCGATGTAACGTATGACCAGTTGGAAAGTCCGAGTCCGATATTTTAAATTTTAGTGATCCGGATCTTTCCGACTGTTAACTGATCCGGGTAAAAAGAACGGGTTTTTCAAGTCCGACCCACCTCTACTTGCCATATTATATTAGTTTAAATAATGTGATTAGAAAAGGATAGCATGGAATCGGTGTCTATAACAAGAAATAGAAGATCTCGCACCATTTATCAACCCTTTTTCAAATATAAAAAAAAATATCACATTATTGGGTCTGTGTATTTTTTATTATTCTATATTCCTACAAAGAGCCCTAGTTCTAACAATATGTTAATTCTACAGGAGAATCCACTGATGTAGCCAATTAGCGTTATATATCTTATTCTAATTTTAGCAGTTTTTTGTTTGTAAATCTCATTTTTACTGGAACAAAATTTATCCTTACAGGACATAGGACGTTACTATTTTGGTCCCCTTCGTCCAAAAAATGACATCTTTGAAATGTGACTTTCCTATCTGTGGACTAAGTATTTTTTTTTTGTTCATATCCTATTGCTTTGTTAATAAAATTTTTATTAAAAAATTGAACCGACTTCTAAAAACGCGCTAAAAAGTGAAAAAGAACTACAAATTTTTATATGAAATTGAAATTTTTGAAGTCGGCACTAACCGAAATTGGGGTACCTCGCAATGACTTCAAGGTGACAAAAAGTACCCATACCAGTTTTGAATGAAATTGTGTCAAACAGATATTTAGTTTGTTATAGCAAATCCGCTATCTTAAATTTTAAATTAATTTTAGATTGGTAATATAGGCCCCCAACTTAAGACGTAAATTTCTTAGCCCGACATATTTTATCCTGCATATTAAGTGTGTGTAGGCCCCCAGAAACCCGCAATATCAATTTTATACAAAATCGGAAAAATGTAAAATTTCATTCCCTCGTATTGTATCTGCCATATTAAGTTGAAAAAAATTAAGTTCACATTCGTAATATACGACTACGAAAATCCCTTAATACCAAATATGAAAAAATGCGAATAAGGTAAAATTTTGGATCCGCCACATTGTATTTCAAAAAAATAATATGAACGTCTTAATCTAATCTAAATCCAAACCCTTCAAAGCCCCCTAGTACCAGTTTTAAATGAAATCCCGAAATTTAAAATTTCTGACATATTAGATTTTCTTAAAATAATTTTATATTCGCTATTTACATCCTCAAAAACGATCTATTGCCATCTTTAAACAAAATCGAAAAATGTAAAATTTCTAGTCCACTGTATTGGGTTCGCCGTATTCAATCCTGAAAAAATTATTTTAAATTCATAATTTGCACCTTCAAGGACCCCCTATATCAGTTTTGGAAAAAATCGAAAGATGTAAATACTGGTTTTAGACAAAATCCAGAGATGTAAAATCTTGGATCCCCCATATTTAATTTTATTTTAAATAATTTCAGATTCGTAATATGCAATCCCAAAAACGTCCCCATATCAATTTTGGAAAAAATTGGACAAAATTAATTTTTCTGTCCGCCATATTGGATCTACCATATTAAATTTCTTAAAAATAATTTTAGATTCGTTATGTACGATCCCGAAAACTCCCCCATACCAATTTTGGAGAAAATCGCACAAAATTTTTTTTTGTCCGCCATATTGGATCCGCCTACTAAATTTTTTAAAAATAATTTCAGATTCGTTGTGTACGACCCCGAAAATTCCCCCATACCATTTTTGGAGAAAATCGGCCAAAATTAATTTTTTTTTCCGCCATAATATCACCGCCATCTTGGATTTTACTGCACCAATTTCTTCCAAAATATGGGACCATAGCAGCAACTTCCTGAACATAACATAAAACATTTCATTCAAGTTGGTGCCGCCGTTCCGGAGTAATCTGTGTACATACATAAAAAAAAATACATAGCCGACGAATTGAGAACCTCTTTTTAGAAGTCGGTTAAAAATGAGTGTCCATTTTTTGGAAACAGTAAAATAATCGATTACAGGTTTTTACTATTGTAGTTTATTTTTCTGGGTAGAAATATCTTCAGATACAATAAATTGTAGCCCAACAATAATTAACAATATACCAATCCACCAATAAAGAGTCGTGACTTCACCAAACAGAAAATATCCAAATAGGGCCTGCAAATAAAGAATAATTATTTCAATGCCAAATATGATACTATCAAATAAATAAAATATTAAAAACGAAAAACTTCAGAACAGACACTGATTTGAAATTTGATTTTTCTTTATCAAATATAAAATATTCTTAAATATATAAACAAAAGGTTGGGTAAGCACTTCTAGCCATTAAGGTTTAATTGTCTGGCCGCAGCCTTTTATTAGCAAGTTATTTCCACCGGTTATTTAGTTGTAACATTTTTAAATCTAGATAATGTAAAAATATAAATTTTTCTAGAATATTTGATATATCAGAAGGAACGTGAAAATTAAAAAAAAAATGGTACCATTTATACATTCGTGAACAAAATTGCGAATATTTTTTTTAATCACTATTGCTTAAAAATAATTTTAAATTAAATTCACTTGTTTAACAAATTAATGAATTTTATTGAAAAAATTTTTTGTATAATTTAAAATACATCATGAATTAAATAATTTCTGGGGAAAAAACTGAATGATAGTAATTAACAGAAAGAAATCGCATCTCAGAAGAATCTACACTACTAAATATCTTAGAAAGATAAGACAGTAAATTTTGTACCAAGACCCTGTCAAGGGCGCAAAAGGTGAACAAGGGCTATTCATGACCATTTTTTGATAGTTAATACTACACAGAAAGGCACATTAAAATTAATGTATTTCAAAAATCCGCTACTAAATGTAAAACAAATTAATGTTAGTCCAAAAACAATCAGACGAAGATTAAAAGAAGCAGGTTTAAAGCTAAGATGCCCTGTCAAAGTTTCACGTCTTGTCAGAAATATATATAGTGGAATATTGAGAACTGAAAAAAAAATGTGTTCATGAATAAAACTAAAATCCAATTATGGAAACCAGAAACTACATCTATAGAACAATTGGAGGCCAGATGCAATCTCATACAGAGCGTTGTTTCTAGGAAGTAGCGGCATAACACTTTGGGAAGGGATTAGCTAGAAGATACGCGTTTTACACTTGTAAGTGATAGATGAATGACTTGTGAAATTTATATCAAAAACATCCTGCAAGATCATGATTTGCCATATGTTGGCCATATTAGATAGAACAGGTACAGATGACCTAGTGACTGATTACTTCTATGCTGTCCAGTTTTAAAAATTTGATTGTCAATCTAACAGCCCAGACTTACATCCAATAAAGCACGTGTGGGATCAGCTTAAAAAATAGTCTCACGTGATGAAGAAATTGAATTCAAAGGACAACAGACCTTTGGTTTGCAGCACAATATGAGTGGAACATAATTCTTAAAGAATACATTCAAGCTAATCTTAGTATCATGCCAAAAAAGTTGCAAATAGTAATTAGAGCTCAACGAATACTTACATTTTCCATCTCAAAATATTTAAGTTTGAAATACCTAAATATCGTTAATTTTCAGAACATGTTTTCAAGATTTTCTTATCATAAAAATTTGACTATTGGTCCACTTCAAAATTTGTGAATTAAACTGTTCTTCTTAGTACAAAGTGTTTAAAGACTTAATTTATCAAACATATATTGGATCTATATGTCCACGAGTGGATTTAATTAATATCCATTTACTACCTATTTGCTCCTTTTAATACATTTAAAGTCTAACCTTTCAAACCTTAAAGTTAAAATCAAATTATAACTATTCAGTAATTATTACTATATATAGTACTATATATTAATATATATGAAAAGGTAATTATTTCAATTAAGCAAAATCTAGGAAAACAATGTTTTTTTGAAAAAATTCCAATATTTGCGCCCTATTTTGAGGTCGTAGAAGACGATTGTGGTTTTGATTTTCTACAATTTTTTTTGTGTTTCTCGAAAACAAAAGGTTTCACTTCGCATGGTCACTTTTATTTCTGAGGAAAACTCTGAACTTTCGTATTTATTTCGAATGGTACTAGTTTAAATACATTGTACATAATATATTTTAACTATTTTTGCACAAAATTTAGCAAACAAATTTAGAAAAAATTTGTATTTTTTACATAAGACCCCAAAATAAGTTTATTAAACATCATCAATAACTGTTATTACTGAAAACGCCAAACATTCTCCGTCCCAAACTGATAGATGTAACAGGAGATTTTTTTTTGATTTGTTTTTCCATTGTTTTTTTTGATATTTTCGATTAAAAAAAGTTCAAATTTATGAAACTTTATATAACATAAAACCTTAAGTGGAAAGTACTTTTCTGTATTTTTCGGGAAACTAAGAAAATAGTGGAAAATCAAGGATAGATGTTCCACAATCTCGAAATAGAGAGTAAGTGACGAAATCTTTTCATAAAAACGACGTTTTCCTAGATTTTCCTTAATCAATATTATTACCTGTAAAAACTTTAAAAATTTAAACAATACATCAAGTTCTTACCGAAAATAGGTAGTTTAAAGTGGAACTAATTACTGTGGCAATTAAAGATGAATCTGACTGATGTAAAGCTTTAACAAATAGTGTCATAGCTGCTGCATTACAAAGTAACATAGCACCAAAAAATATTATTCGTAGTAACAAAATACCCTGTAAAAAAAAATGATTGAAATATCCTTAGTTTACATTTAAAATTTTTTATAATTACCTCTAAAATTGATAAACCTGATAGTTTGCCAAAAGCTCCCCCTGTAGAAGCCAAAAGCCCAGACAGAGCTGCATAATGTTCTTTCATTTCCAAGGCTTCACAATTTTAAATGTTTTAGGGAAGAATTAATATTCTCTAGAAATCAACAAAATAATATAATTACATAAAAAACAATTAAGAGAATGGAAAATTGGTCAAATAGTGAGGACCATAACACAAAACAAAAAAAAAACGAGGAACAGACCGATATAAGCGATAAACCTATGGACTATAGATAAAATACTCTATGAACATTTGTTAATTAAGGAGTGTTCACAAATCGGATACGTAAATAAAGGAAATTATTCCATCTTTTATGTACATAGTTTATTTAGATTTTTTTTAAATTAAATTTATATATATATATATATATATATATATATATATATATATAAATATCAGCGTAGTATGCTCTAATGATCTTTTGTGTAGTTTGGAAATTCATCGTATTTCAGACGTAACAATTTCATTGAATAAAATATATCATAGAATTAATGGCATTTAAATAGGCGGAGCATGTGAGTATAAAAACCTTCGTTTGACTTAATGTTTCAAGAATATTTCGGTGTAAAATAATAACTAAACAGCACATAGTTTTTATTAACCGACTTCTAAAAGAAGGAGGTTCTCAATTCGTCGCGTATATATTTTTTTTTATTTTTTTATGTATGTACACCGATTATTCCGGAGTGGCTTGACCGATTTGAATGAAATTTTTTATTTTATATTTGAAGCTGGAACCCTATTTTAAATGACTTGTTTAGAACACGCTTTTATTTAAGGTACAATTCAAACAATCGTATTTTAATCCAACTACAAAGTTATTCAAGTCAGCTCTCTTTCTTGTTCTGAAACTATCTTCGAACATTCACTAGTACATGCTCGAAAGAGACTATAGATGAAAGATATTCTTTTGTTCAAATTTTAAATCAAATTAACAAAATAAATCTTTTCATCCTTAGAAGAAAGCTCTCAACTATAGTAAATTAAAAATACTCCAATTTCTGTCCTTAAAATTTAAAAGTGACGTGCAAACATCAATTACGGTACGGAATAATCGAACAATCGTTTTTGTGTAGGACTTAACAATTGGCATTTGGAAAAAAAGCATTGAATAAAACGAGCCTTTTCCGGAAGTACAGAAACTGGATTATGTCACAAAATAGCGGGCCTAAAATGTGGAAAGAAGAACTGTCGGTTTGACGGATTGTTGTGGCGGGATTATTCATCAAAAATAAAGTTCAAAAATAAATATTTTATAAAACAATGGAGGAGAACTTTGAAAAATTAGAGGAGTTGATTAAAGATGATGATAAAATCGTAAGTATCCCCAGAGTTTAATACGCATTTTACAAGTAAAGTTTCAAAAATCCTTATTTAAGGTTAGTTTAGCTTCTTTCGCCGTTGAGGCAGATATTTCCATAGAAAAATCAAAAGAAATAATTGAGAAATATGTAGAAATCAATAAAGGATCGGGGCTGGTCAACACAACCTACGTTTTAAACGGCAAGAAAAAAGGTGAAGATAGGGTGTCCATTTCATTGGTAAAGGATGACGCTTTGGAAAATGAAAAAGCATTGTATGAAGAGGGAGTTAAGCAGATTATTTTTAGTATCCAGAAAGCTAAGAATATAGATTTTAATATTATAGCCCTTGTGGATCCATTGAGTGGCAGTACAGACAAAGATCGAATGTAAGTTTTTAACAATTCATAATTTCTATAGTTTTTCATTTTATGTAATTAACTCGAGGTTTAATAAACAATTTAGAAACAATTATTGATTGCCTCTAGATATCTCAAAATTTAGAATTTAACTCTCTTCTAAAGGGAATATAATGTTATTAAGGATTATTAACAAAGTAGTACTTACTGACAAATTTGAATCTTATTGTAACCAGACTCATGCTATAAGAACTGTGGCCATCATATATAACTATACTGGTATGCCATACTTTATTTGAGTCTTATATAAAATAAAAATAATATTGTTATATGACCTCAACTAGTTTGTAACGATAGACATAAAAATTGAATAGACTGCAGATTCTATAGAAGAATGTTGGCTCACGCTTAGAAAGAAACAGAGAATTTTCAATGAGTAGTATCTTTCTTTCTAATGACAGTCAGGTTAGGGGATATCCAATGACGTTTAAGGTATCGTGCTTAGCTCCGCCATTAAAAAGAGGTACTACTCATCAAAAATGCTCTATCTTTTCCTAAGCAAGAGTCAACCCACTTCTATAGGAACCAGTCTATATACTTAACTTTTATATCTATAGTTCTGACAGTTTGTTTCTGCTTCAAAAACAAGTAATTTTAACACAGCGTTTTATTATTATGATTCTTCTTTATAAACTGTAATGATGTATGACAGCCTTTATTCTACTGAATAAAATTGAAATCACAAATTCCAATGAAACGTCAATTATGATATACATATATTTAGCACTTCCAGAAGTAAGCGATAACCTAAGATTTTATCAACTATATATTTATAGCCATATTCACTAAAAAGGTTTAAGTCTTAAACTTTATCTAGATTTTTACATTCTTAGGGTTCAAAAGTTGGTTGACTTACTGTTGCACTTTCCAATTTAAACCCTTTACTGTCAACTTAGAAAGGGTTTATTAATACCATATTGGTGATTAGGATGTAAATGTTTTGATTTAATTCAAATCTAATGTTAAAATTACTAAAAGACTTTTTATAAAAACATATTTTTGCATGTGTATACCCTGGACTCATTTAGTCAGATAATATATTTTTAATAAATTAAACTTTCTTTTTACTAACATGCTCCACTTTTAGATCGGGACTAATAGTTGGCAAAAACTGTTTGAAAAGGGTGTTGCGTAAAAAAGTGTTACCTACTCTACCCCCAGCCACAGTCAAAGGCAAATCGACTATATTTACCAAACAAAATAGTGCGGTGAAATCTGAAAACACTAAAATTGAAAAAGATGATGGAGATTCAAATCAAAATAACAAAAATAAAGTAAGAAAACTTTTTTAGCCAAATACATAATTTGAATAATTTAACTATTTTCTGAAATAATTCCTGTACTAGTTGGTTATATATGTAATTCTCCTTTCAGGCAGAGAATATGAAAAATATATGTACAAACAGTTTATTTCCTGCAAATATCGCTCTGGTCCTCTCTCCATACGCGTTTCAGTCACCTCATGATCTCGTCAGTGGAGCTGTATCGGACCGAGAGCAACATTAGCAGGAAATAACTGATATATGAACCATAAATTTCAAGATATATCAGCAGGATATTACACCTGCCATCTACCAAAATTCCTGTATTGTTGTAACAGGTTCCAACAAAAAGTTAAAACCATACTATAACTTTATTTAAGAATATGTAAATTTTAGGGTAGTACACAAGGTAATATAGCAAGCTTATTTAGCAAGGCAGCTCAAAATAAGAAATCAGAACCAAAGGATACAAAACAACAAGAAAAGAAACAAAAAACAAATGGGGGACTCTCAAATTTCTTCACCAAACAACCTAGTAAAAATTTGGGTACAAATGAAAATCACAAAAAACAAAACCAAAAAGAAATTAAATCAGAGTCAAAGGATCTAAAAGATAATGGTGAAGAGAAAAATAGACAAGATAAAAAGGAAGATCTATGTGACTCTGCTACAGATGATGAAATTCTAAATGATTTGGAAATAAAAAAAGAAGAAAAATTTGCAGATATAAAGGAACAGTCTAAGATAAGTCCAAAAAAGAAACAAGGTAAAAAGTCAGATTTATTTGATTCTGATACAGAAGATGAGATTTTAAAGGATTTGGAAATAAAAGAAGAGAATCTTTCAGAGAAAAAAAGTGAAAAGAAAAAAGAACCAGCTAAGACTACTCAAAGGAAAAGTAAGAGTAGTCAAAAAAAGAAAAGGGGGAAGGGTGATGTTGGAAATGATAAATCTGTTAAAAAGAGGAAAAGAATAATTGTTGAAGATGATTCAGATAGCGATGGTAAGTAAACAAACTTAATTAACAAATAAATTACTTTTCATAATTTGTACTGAAACATAAAAAAGCAAATTTACAATTATTGTATATTGCAGTTAATTTGATAATTGTATATTTATTTAACACTTTTTTAGTGAGTTAAAAAGTACCGTACGACACTTGTCTTTTCAAATCAAGACTTAAATTGACTAAAGATTTGTTATTAATATTATTATTTCCTTTATTGCTAACAAAGTTCTGTAATAATATAACAAAGCAACATTCAAGACATAAAAAGAAAAAACTATATATAAAAATGTGGGTATCCATAACAAAAGTTAAGTAGAGAAAATATAAAATTTAATAAAACTAGATACAATAATCATATTTTTGATTTACCAGTTAACATACAAAATTTTTAAATAATATGGAGCTGTTCCTGTTTTCTCGAGTGGTTCAGACCAAAATGCAGACATTTTGTTGGACTTGCTTGTGTATTTAAATATGTATCAGCTGAATGCATTTCCCAATATATCTGGTAATGTACTGAATCTGGTGTTTAGTAGTACTCCAGGAGTTAAATTGAATATATCAAATGTCCCTATTACCAGATGTGATATCTATCATCCAGCATTAAGCTTGGGGATCCCAATGCCTGAGCAAATGCATGAGTTTCAGTACTGTTGTATCTATAATGATTTTAAAAACTGCAATTATTTAGAAATTAATAATTATTTGTCTTGTTTTGATTGGCACTTTTTTGTTAATGAACATGATGTGAATGTTACTTTGAATACCTTTTATGGTATTCTTAATGAATGTTTTAATATTTATGTACCTAAAGCAATTGCTAAAAATAAGAAGTTTCCTCATTGGTTTAGCCCTGAATTAAAGGCACTGATCTTAGAAAAGAAGAAGGCACACAGAAATTTTAAAATGTCTAATTCTGCTGAAAACTATATGATGTTCTCTGATTTGAGAAGATCATGTAAGCAGTTATATGAAAGTACCTACCATGCTTATATTTCGAATATGGAGGGGACTATGTGCTCCGATAATAGTGCATTTTGGGATTATGTGAATGCAAAAAATGGAAGAGGTTGTTTCCCCAGCTCAATGTCCTATGGTGATTCTTGGGCTAATAATCAATCAGACATAGTGGAACTCTTCAGGTTATTTTTTTCATCTGTGTAGTCTAGTAACTCCGGCGGCCTCCCATTTCATAACTGTGCAGGGTCAACTGATCTTGGTTCTCTGCATGTGACACCTTTGGATGTATTTAATGCAATCTCACATCTAGAAAGTAGGTTGGGAGTGGGGCCGGATGGTATTTCACATCATTTTATCAAAGGTTGCCAGTGTATTCTTTCCACAATATTATCTGAAATATTTAATGTGTCTCTGTCCACTGGTGTGTTTCCTGATGTTTGGAAGGTTACTTATATTACCCCTATCTACAAGTGTGGTGATAGGACGAATGTTGAGAATTATAGAGGTATCTCAAAATTCTCTATATTTAGCAAATTGTTTGAACAGATAGTCCATCAAAAAATATATCCCCTATTTATAAGTATTTTTTCTACTGCCCAACATGGCTTTGTCCGTGGTCGCTCTGCAGTCACTAATCTTTTGGCTTATGAGCAGGTCTTATTGGAGGCGTTGTCAGGTGGATGCTATTTACACTGACTTCTCCAAGGCCTTTGACAAGGTAGATCATCAGCTTCTCTTCATGAAGCTAAGTAGTATGGGTATCCACTGAGTTTTTCTTAAATGGTTTGAAAGTTATCTTTCCAATCGAACACAAAGGGTGAAGATTGATGGCGTTGAATCTGCTGTCCCTTCTGGAGTCCCACAGAGTGCACATTTGGCACTCCTTCTTTTTAATTGTTCCGTGAATGACATAGAGGATTCTATAATCTCAAGCAGATGTCTTTTATATGCTAACGACTTAAAGATATTTAAGGTTGTTGGAGGGATAGAGGACTGTGTGGCCTTGCAGGGTGACCTGGATAGTTTTACTAAGTGGTGTGACCGCAATTTCATGCAAGTTAATTTAACAAAATGTTCTGCCATTACTTTCTCAAAGAAAAAAGATAGTATAGTTTATAATTACACATTGCACAATACAATGCTGACTCGCTCAGATCATATAAAGGATCTTGGGGTGATATTTGATGAGGGTCTTTCTTTTGACCTGCACGTTAATAGTATTTCGAGCCGTGGTTTGAGGCTTGTTGGCTTTATTAAACGCACATTAGCTGATTTCAGCAGTGTGCAGTGTTTTAAATCTGTATACTGCTCAATGGTTCAATCTGTCGTGGAGTATGCATCTCCAGTCTGGGCACCAAACTATAAAATATACAGAAATAAAATCGAGAAGGCACAGGTCCGTTTCTTGAAATTTGTTGCTTTTAAGCAAGATGTGCCATTCAGTGTAATACGGGATTATATGAGCTTGTTATCATTATATAATAGACGCATCTATCTTGACCTAATATTATTTTATAAGATCATAAACTCTATGGTTGATGCTCCTGAATTGTTGGGGGCTGTTGGATTCGCTGTACCTCAGAGGGTGCTTCGGGTCCATAGTCTTTTTAATGAACTATACCATAGGACAAACTATGCGTTTAACACCCGAATGTCCAGAATGAGTAGGGAAATGAATTCACCCATTTATACTCTCTCTGAACTCATTTAAGGGTTGTATTAAAGAATTTTTAAATAATTGAATTTTATACATAATAGACTGTAGTGACAGTATTATTATTATTTTAGTTAATTGTTATTCTTTTATTACTGATGTGACTTGTGATATTTTGTGATTGTTTCGTTTTAGATTTTTTATTCTTATTTGACGTATTTTATAAAATGGAATTTGTATGATTTATTGCCGTTAATAAACCATTATTATAACATAAAACTTAAAAGGTATTTGAAGTGGGTGACGACAGTTCATTCGGTGACCAGGCGATTCAGCGTCTGATATCTGAAGTACACGCCCGCTGGGCGCGTTTAGTAGTTTCGTGACCGCTTGGGAAGACCAAGTGACATTTTTTGGAACCCATTTTAAACTGTAGCTCCTATCGCAAAATGATCATGACATCAATCATTTATTTAAAATGGATTAGACTGTCTTTATATAGAAATATTTAATATAAGATGATCTACTTAACCATTCTGTAAATCTAAAAGAGTAACAGCAATTAGACTTGGCAAATCGAATGGCATCTCTTTTAAATGCTTTAATGAAGATGATGTTTTTAATTTCTGGTGGGAGCAACTGGTAGGCATTAATGATCATGCAATGTGGACCCTTCTCATATGCAATTTATATAAACATATAAGGATACAATAATAACAGTAGATGGCGGTTCTATTTTGGGGTTAAACCTCGATAGAAGGTTGGACTGGGGGGCGCACGTCGGCAGAGTTGCCACTAAAATATCTCGGTATTGTTTTGCATTAAGAATTATTTCAGAGAGAGTTATCGATGCTGCTCTGTCAACTTATCGTGCACTTGTACAATCCAGATTCAGATGTGGTTTAATATTTTGGGATAATTCGTGTGATGTTTACAGAGTTTTGATTCTGCAAAAAAGATGTTTACTGTGTATTTTTACAATAAAACAACAGGATAGCTCTAGAAATATCTTTATTTGTAACAATATTTTGACACTTATAGGTATGTACATTTTGAATTTGGTGATGTTTATATAACAGGGATCTTTTTTATGATGCTTCTATTAAATATAACTATATCACTAGAAATAAAACAAACTTACTTTCTGATAAATATAACTTTAGTTATTTGCAGCAAAATGTCGAGTTTTCTATTAAAATTTTTTAATTCTATACCTGGAAATGTACATTTGCTACTGAGAAATAGATTAAAGTGTGTCCTAAAGATTTTTTGTTCAAGAAAGTCTTCTGTACATTGGATGAGTTTTATGAGGGTAATAAAAGCAGCATTGTTTCGAAATAGAATTTTTGCTGTTGGCTGTATCTTTAAATTTCAAAGGTGTTTTCTTTGTTTTTTAAATTTTTTTCTTTTATAATATTGCCTTTTATTTTCAGTCTTAATATAGAGAAAATTAATCAAGAAAAATATTTAAAACTATAACTATTATTGAGGTTTTTTGCACCCTTTCCTCTATAATTTTTGCAAAAACTATTAATATGCAGCTTGAATTACTTATTTGTCATTGTGGTGGAAGGTAATTTTTTGGATGAAAAGTGTATAACGTTCTATAGCACCCAACTTTCCCTTATATGTAGCTCGATTTACTTATCTGTCGTTGTAGTGTCAGCTTAACTAACATCAAATACAAAAGCCATGGTAGAGTAATTTTTTTGCATAAAAAATGTGTAATATTCTTTAGCACCCAACTTTCCCCTAAAATTATTACATTGTTAAGAACATCTACTATTATTCACGTCTATTGTCTCAAACATATTTGCATAAAATGCAATTATCTTGCAATTTATTTATAGATAAAAAACTTTATTCATTTATGAACAAAAATACATTAATTTCGAATTGGTTTTGTACGTTATGCAATTTTTCTTCTCTTTCTTGTCTACAGCTGAAATTGACCTTTAATTTTTGTAGTGATGTTAATTATAGTAATGATATTTTTTTCCTGACATTGTTACACATGCCCTTATGTTTTTTTTTTTTATGTAATACTTATTGGAATAAATAAAGGCTCATGCATCATATCAATATCCACAATACACTAGCCAAACCTATTAAAAATTCAACGGAGACTTTTTAAGTTTCTCTGGTGTTCCTTCTAATGGAACGATTGCAGTGTCGTCTGCATATTTTACTACCAGCCCCCCCAATTATTTAAAAAGGCGACTCATTTATAAATAGAGCAAAAATTAGTGACCCCAGTATTAAAACCTGAGCAATACCCATATCTATCTTATACTTGTTGTATGTGCGTAGAATTGGGGTCTGTATACTGCGACCTGGTAGATCTATTGTGTTTCCCTACTGCTGCCAATTCGTAAGAGTTACCTTATCGGCTAGAGCAGGTCCTCTGAAAAAAGCCCCATCCGCCAATCCTATTTCCCTCTGGAACTTTAGGATGTTAAATGGCTTCAAGGTGGGTAGCTCCCCTTCTTCGATTTGGTGTGTTCTCAAGAACCCGCATCCTAGGGTTCTCTAGAGCGCTGCTCTCTGAAAGGATATTAATAGAGGTTTCGTTCTCTTCCTCACAGAATCAGAACTCTTCTCCTTCTACTAGTCCGAGTTTCTTGAGTGTCCCTTCAGGTGGCAGTGCCCCGTCAAGACCCCTGTCAGAACTCTGAGTTGGTTTTTATTTGGGCGAATGCATTCTTTGAATCCCTTCTGGTCGTAGTTCCCAAGAAATATCTTCACTTGACAGTTCCGTCCAATAATTTGATCTCCTGCTTTATTATTCTATTTTTAGTTCTTCCAGCATTATGCTGCTACTGATTCCACAGAAAGGCTCTGGCCCCAGAAATGGTCTCTCAGCCCTTTTCCTCGCTAACCTGTCTACTATTTCATTCCCCTCTGTCCCGGTGTGTCCTGGTACCCGCAGGAGAGTGACTTTATTATTCTTACTCAAATTATTTAATTCCTCTAGGCATTCCCAGACCATCTTGGAGCTGATAACTTAAAAGCTCAGCGCACTGATGGCTGCTTGACTATCCAACATGATGAATATCTATTGGCCGTGATAGTTTTTTAATTTGTTGAATTGAATACATTTTTTAAAGGCATATATTTCTTCCTGGAAAATGCTTGGTAACTTACCCAAGCTTTCGTAGTATCTGGTGCCGTGTCCATACACCCTATTTCAATTCCGTCCGTTGTTTTGGAGCCATCAGTATACCATATAATAGATTTCGTGGTGAGTTTTTCAATAATGTTTTTGTCCGATTTGCTCTTGCTACTCAACTTGTGCTGAATTTTTTTACAAAGTTGAATTTCTTTTTCATTTCATCTTGGGGCATGTCCCAGATTTGTTGATTTCTGGATAAGATATTGGGCCTTCGTTTTATGACATCATCTTTCATTATCTTATACTCGTTAGACTTCCAATCAATTAGAAAAATAAATAGTTTTCGGTCAGAAAAAGCTAACAATCCAGTCTAATACAGTTATCTTGATGCCCAATTTAAAAAGCCTCAGTCCGATACAATTGATGTCAGTGCTATGAAAAACCTTTGAGAGATCAAAGAAATCCTCAGCGACATGACGTTTACTGTCAATCTCTCTTTCCAAAGAGCTAACAAACTCTGCTACCGCCGTCTCCCTTGACCAATCAGAGTGAAATTACTTTCTTCTCTTCGCTCACAACTGCAATTGATTTTATATGTTTAAAAAAATTTTATTTTAGAAATTGTTGAATGTGCATTTCCACCCTTCTTTTTACCTGTATATTTTGTAAAAAATATCTTTGTTTTA
This sequence comes from Diaprepes abbreviatus, assembly GCA_034092305.1. NCBI lineage: Eukaryota > Metazoa > Arthropoda > Insecta > Coleoptera > Curculionidae > Diaprepes > Diaprepes abbreviatus. The sequence goes on along the minus strand of JASJET010000380.1, from coordinate 2,426,967 downwards.
TAGATATTTTTGGATCAAAAAAATCAGATAGTGAAGAAGACGTTATTGAGAAATCTGATGAAGAGGCTGAACCAGCTAAAGTAGAGAAAAAACCTTTAGCTCCGAAAAATAAAAGAAGAAAAGCTGTTGAAAAAATATATGAAGATGAGGAGGGTTATATAGGTAAAAAATTTTGTCATTTGTGAATTGTCTAGAAACTCATTATTTTACTAGAGAAAATATTTAAACAAGATTTCTACTATTTCGAAATAATCACTGAAGATGTCCTTTTTTAATTAAAATCGGATAATGTAAAAATTGGCATTACTATATTCTTTACCTTAATAATTTGTATTTATATCTTCACAAATGAAATTAATACTTGTGTTTTAGTTACTAAAGTTGACTATGTTTATGAGACACCTTCAGAGGATGAAAATGAACCAGAAAAGAAAATAGCAAAGGTGGAAGAGAAACCAAAACCCAAAATTGAAAAGAAAGGAAGTAGTAATTCAGAAAATGACATCAGTCCTAATAAGGGCGCCAAAAGTAAAAAGGCAGCTCAGAAAAAAGCTCCATCAGGCAATCAACCTACACTTATGAATTTCTTTAAGAAAAAATAATGAATAATGTTAATAACCATAAAATACTACAAATTAATTAGTTTTTACTTTTTTGGGTTTCGGTCATATTATTACTTTATAAAAGAATTAACACATGTTTTTTCTGACGTTTCGGTTTATTTTATTGATTAAACCATCTTCAGAGAATTACTGTAAATATGAAAAGGAATATGTAAATTTATGCTATATAAACTGAAAATTTTACTTTCTTACCTAATGTTAACAGGTGGTTCACTTGAAAAACTTACATTTAATATTTTACTACTTTAATACAATATAATTAAACACTTCTTATTTGATATAAATATAAATATAAAAAACTATTATTTTTTGATGCATTTTTTTTTTCACATCTGGTTTGTTGTGCTTTTGACGGAGTACTACCAAAGGGTTTGAAAGTTTCTGGACCATCTGCAATTTTATTGCCCTATAGCAGATGGTCCAGAAACTTTCAAACCCTTTGGTAGTACTCCGTCAAAAGCACAACAAACCAGATGTGAAAAAAAAAATGCATCAAAAAATAATAGTTTTTTATATTTATATTTATATCAAATAAGAAGTGTTTAATTATATTGTATTAAAGTAGTAAAATATTAAATGTAAGTTTTTCAAGTGAACCACCTGTTAACATTAGGTAAGAAAGTAAAATTTTCAGTTTATATAGCATAAATTTACATATTCCTTTTCATATTTACAGTAATTCTCTGAAGATGGTTTAATCAATAAAATAAACCGAAACGTCAGAAAAAACATGTGTTAATTCTTTTATAAAGTAATAATATGACCGAAACCCAAAAAAGTAAAAACTAATTAATATCTACACGGTCAACAAATAGAAACAAAACTACAAATTAAGATGAAAAACTTTCTGTTTTACACTTAGGTTTTTAATTCATATTATTTTGGTCAGTGCCAATTCCTAAAGGCTGAAAAGGAAAAAAAAACTGGTTAGAATAAAGATCCTTTCTGATAAATGCAATGAAATTTTATAAAAAACACGTTAATGAAATAATTTTTTTAATATTTTAAGTGTAGAGTATTAAAAAGCACATTTTTCTGCCCTAAATAGGAAGTGTTTTTGCGGAACGTGTCATTCATGAATGTTTTTTTTTCATGTGCAGCTATTATTGTAGGGAGAATTTATGATAGAAGCAGAATATAACCAACATAATGAATACGTTCTACAAGAATTCATTCATAGAGTCCCTAGCAATTTCATTGTTAGGCGTCGTTGGATAATAGTAAGCATGTTAATTATGTAACTTTTTGTTTATTTAAAGTTTACTATTTTGGGTAATTTTTTAGTTATACCACCCCGCGCCAAAATTAACCATTTTTTCAGAATTGGTGCATTTTGGGGCGTAGCTTGCGAAAATTTTGTGGAAATGTTTAGTTTTTAAGATATTTATTCTTAAAATGCTTTAAAATTTAAGTAGTCAACTCTTTGTTTGTCATTTTCCTTTTACTATTATATTTATCCATCAATATGCTGAAATATAAATCTCCTTTATTGCATTTTTTGAAACGTTTACCAATTCACTAACATGACCCAACATTTAATCTAGCCTATGTTGACAATCGAGGATTTAAATTGACAAATGCAACGAGTCAACCAAATTTTCGAACCTTGAAAATACAAGAATAACCAATTACCAATTCGACAAAGGTGGAAAATTTTGTTTACTTTCGAAAGATAACTATTTCTGTTAGCGATTCCTAGGTTGGTATCCTTTATTTTCATATATGGAGCTGTATGTGTCAACATATATACAAATTATAACAGAATCATAAGCAAAACAAAACTGCCCAACTAGAAAATCCAATGACCACGGTAACTAGATTTGTTTTAAAATGAACATTTTTAGGTAATCCATCCCTATAAAGTTTATAAATTGAAATTTGACATGTTTAAGGTTTTTTGTGTCTTGGCAAACCTATTTTAGGACCATTTTATTTAAATTCGAATTCATTTGTTTCTAAACGTTATGGGATTTAAAACAATTGAAATTAAATGGTGCCAAAAACAATCGTGTCAAGAAGTCAAAACTGAGTTTTTGAGCGAGGGCGGTTAAGATCTCGAATTTCTTGCCTAGACCTAATGGTCAGTTCATACTTTCAAAAATTTACAACTAACACTAAAAATATCCACTAAACTAATACCCTACAAAATAACAATGTGTTTTTCATACTTTAGAATTCAACAATTGGTAAAAGTTAAAGATGACTAATCAAATTCGTCCATTGATATTCTAACCTAAACCTAAAAGTCCAAAAGTGTTTTTTTTTACTTTTCCGTTGTGTTGGTGTTTAATTTTACTCTTAAGTGTTTCAACTATTTTGTGACACATTTTTACTAAGTTTTATTTGTTTATAATCTTACTATTTCTATTTTAATGTACATGTCAATTTTTCTTTAAACCAAAAAGGGGCACGAATTAGGTCGAAATTAAGAATGAAACTAATGGTTGTTTCATACTTCTGAAAATTATTAACTGCCACCAAGAATGTCTACTAAACTGACACTTCCACTACGAAATAAAAATGCGTGGTTCATACTTCAAAATTTAACAATTTATAGAAATTAAGGATAACCAATCAAGATTGCCCATAAATATTCAATCCTTAACATAAAGCGTAAATTTTTTGTTTTTCAGTTGTAATTGTTTAATTTTGTGACTATTTTATAACACATTTTTACTAATTTTTATTTGTTTATAATGTTATTTTTTATATTTTTTTCTACTTTTCTTCCAGCCGATAACATCCGAAAGAAGAAACGAATTATCCCGACTTTTTAGAGTTAAAAGTTGACCAAATTCTTAATTGATAGTTGTTAATTTTTAGGTGGGACTATGAACGGATGAAAGTAAAGTGTATCATTTAACTTGCAAGTGAAAGTTGATAGTGAAAATTCTTAGTGGTAATTCATAATTTTAGGAAGTATTAACCGCTCATGAAGATAATCGTCGCATAATGACCTCATACATTGACATAATCTGAGTTAACAATAAAGGGTTTATGTTCATAAGTGAAACAGTAAGCCAATCAGGTTTTGAACCTGCAAGACGATAATTAAGAAATAATTTTCTTATTCTATTAAACTGGTCAAAAAATTAGATTTTTTTTCAGCTATTCCAAGGCTTGATCTCTACGTTTTCTTCCTATAAACGTTAATTTGTCGACATTTGAAAATCAAATTTAACAATGTCATAAGTCAAACAAAATCAGTCAAGTAGATCCAAACTCGTAACTAAGTTGGGTCTAAATTGTAAATTATGATTGGGTCGTTAAAACTGTCCTTGCCCCTGTACAGCATCAATAAGGTCTTTCGTATGTTACCATAATTTAATATAAGTTCGAGATATTTGGACTTTTCATAAAATTTGTTATTTTGCTGGGGAAGGTATTTTATTTCTTCAGGCGTTAAGGTAAAACCTTTCTGAAATTTCTCTTTCAAAACAGCCCCATGCATTTGCACAGCAGATGCTTCCGGCATTGCCCATTTTTTTGTTGTGGTATCTCGGAGGGCAGTGTTCTGTGAAAAGATTTATTATTACTTGAATTTTCCTTTTTAGGAGTTCAATAAGCTTTTTTGCGTTGTTTGACAATAGATTTATGAATTTCTTCCCTTGTCTGAGATCAGGCTTATTGTTCCACTTTAATTTTACTTGATTCTGTTCCCAGCTCCGGAGCTCATGTTTTACGTGGCTTTTTGGTATACAACAGAAAGATTCTGGGCCGAGAGAAAAAGTATCTCGGAGGGCAGTGTTCTGTGAAAAGATTTATTATTACTTGAATTTTCCTTTTTAGGAGTTCAATAAGCTTTTTTGCGTTGTTTGACAATAGATTTAGGAATTTCTTCCCTTGTCTGAGATCAGGCTTATTGTTCCACTTTAATTTTACTTGATTCTGTTCCCAGCTCCGGAGCTCATGTTTTACGTGGCTTTTTGGTATACAACAGAAAGATTCTGGGCCGAGAGAAAAAGTATTTACCCTTTTTTTGAGAGGCGATCTGCTTTCTCATTTTCTTTGATAGATCGGGTCCCAATGATATCTGTTACTGACAACTCTTATGTTAAGAAAAATCCTCATGAAATTATTTTTAGTGTTGGAGATATGGGTGCGAGATCATTAAGCTTTTCCTCCCATATATCTGCGATTGCCTTGAAGATTTTGCAACTGTTGGGCTTTATCAGAAGATGTTCAGCATCTCAATTCCTATTGTGAGTAATTTAGCACCAACTCCATTTTGGATCTCTGGAGAATTAGCTAATGTTTAAGGACTTTGAGCTTTTATACCATATTCTTAATTCTCATTTATCCAGTTTGAGCATTTTAGGCAGGATTAATTTACGCGTCCAGCCCAGACATACCAGATCTGCAAACTCTTTTACTTGTACACAGACCCAACTTACATACACTAATGTTCAAGATTTCTTTGCTGATCGAATTGAGTTCATGCCTCGATTGAGGCATCTGAGAGGTATCAGGTTGCCAGAACTCAGGCTTGTCTAGTATGTTTTTTGCTGTTTCATATCATCGATCTAACATGTAAGTGGTTATTTCTTATGCCATTGTGTTAGGTTTATTATTTTTGTTTTTTTTTATTTTTTCTATTGTAAATTATTATTAGCTTAAGCTTGTTGATAAATAAATAAAAAAAAGTCTTGAACCTTTTTAGTGAATCTGGCTGTTAATGCGATTTTTATGATTTTGGTCAAAGAAAAGAAGTAAATAAGAGTAAAGTAGGGATAAATGGTGACTACTAAATTCCGTTTCTATTTTTCGCAGTCTATGCTCCAAAATTAATATATTTTGAAATAAAAATATGGTTAATTTTGTTTGATTAAAAATTGTAGACTTACAAATTTTAAGGAACATGTAAGAATTGTATAAACTTTCTTTTTTAATTTGAAGAATAAAGCGATTAAAAATTAAATATCATACAAATCCCGAACCTGTCGTCGCACTTTTCATAACAACACAACTGTTTTTAGATTAGAATTGTGGTTAGAACTTTTAGAAGTTACTGAAAAATTTGGCTGGCCTACTACCGATTATTTTAGTTTTACAGTGATAAGAAGTATACATTTTCCTTTAAAGTTTCTTTGGAAATATGTGTGATGTTACAAAATAAAATATTTCTTTTCTACATTATCAAACCTTGGATATAATTTTAGTTTTGTAAATACCTGATTCCATTTATACTTTTAAATTCAATATCTCAAAACATTTTGCAATGCCCTCAAGTATTTTACTGAGTGCTCCTATTTATATATCTTGTAAACATACACTAAATACAACCGGCAACAAAAAATTTCTGGTTTGCTTGCACTTTCATTTTAACTTATGCTTCCACCGTGTCTAATTGACCTTTTTTTTTTTAAATAAATGAAAAATTACAGTTTTTTATTATTTTTATTTTTTAAGGAGGTCCAGTTGCTGCCCGTCTTAAATAAAAAATATTAGCTCATAATGAAAATCAATATTTTTTTGAATAGTTTAAGCCTTAATCTACACTATTGCGGAATTTGGATTAACTTTGTCAATTTTTGAGAATTCAATTTTAAAAGATGTAGTCTTATCCGAAATCGAGAGCTTCACATTTTCCTTTAAATCATACCATTTGTGAATGAGATGTTGGAAAAAATAAAAACTTAGCATGGAGTTTACCGCGATATAACAGAGAAGTGACGTAAAATTTAACATTAACCTGCATTAAAATGAAGTTGAAACGTTTAACAACGTTGCATGAGCACAAACTTCCAGATCTTTAAATACATTTAATATGAAAATTTTAAATGAATATAAGTAATTGAAATAAGACAAGTTAACTAGTTATTGTGAAATTATATATCCATTTCATTTGACTCATGTGCAGTGAAGGACCTCCTTAAAGTAGATCACGTCCATTTTTTTTTAAATTTTATGAAACCTGTAAATTAAGGGAAAAAAAACATTTAAATTTGTAGTATTTATTTTAATTACAATTTTTTTGTACATAGTTTTTATTTGGCTTTATTTTCAATTATTCTATGTAATATGTTGTAAAATATAAAAAAAAAATAAAAAAATGTTGAAAGTTGTGATTTTTTTTACTACTACAATATCTCCTAAACTGTGTTTTTATTTATGATTTTATACATCAAGTCCTTTATATAATCTTGGAGCTACTGGTTTACCAAGGCCTATTGTGTAAGTCTCGGTTGGTTCTTCACCTAAAAAAAAAATTGTCTCCCATAACCTTTGCAGTAAATTTTGAATTTTTATCATTCATTCTTCAAATGTGTCACTGAAGAAAGTTGTGTTTAAAATCCTTATACCTCAAGAATACATATTAATTTAGCTAACATACCAAAATATTTAAATTTGTTGTTTTAATTTTACTAACCTTCTTGGGCAACTCTATATTTGTTTTTATTGCTACTTTGATTATAAACAATTTCAAGTTCCAGATCTTCTTTTGGAGGTTCTCCTTTAATTGTAGCTTCTCGCATAATTAATTCTTTCAATAGAGGTGGGAACTCCATTGTTCGAGGAAGGATTCTCTTTGGAGCTTCCGATTTTGGAATATTTTTGCAGTAGTTTGCCTCTTCATCCTTTGGAATGAGTTTGTAATCTGTTTTATAGGACGCCGATTCAATTAAGATAGGTTTTGGTAAGGTTCTTCCTCGAAAGGTTTTTTCCACTAGAACACGAACTTTTCTAAGATTCTGAAATATGAAAAATGTGTTTTTTTTTTGTTAATTTATAAATATCTTTAAGCAGGATTATCTTGTTGAATATTGAAGGACATTTAATGTCTGTATTCTAGATAATTTAAAAGTCTTTGATGACTGCGCACAGAGTATAATTATTGAATGTACAGAAAAAAATATGTCTTACATCTAGAGATTCATTTTCAGGTTGAGGCAGAGTTTCGATTTTCAAAATCTTCATATAACTAGGTTCGGGATACCTCTCAAATCTACTTCGTGTTACTATTCGACCAATCCCAAAGTTTTTTAAATTTCCTACAATTTCCCATAAAGTTTTACCTCTAAAACTATGCGTTTTCCCTATGTATTTAATAGGCATTTTACTCAAAAAATAGAGACAGAATTTTATCGTCGTGAAAAAATGTATTTTTTTACTTCCCAAATATAAGGTTATTTTTTTTTGGAGTACGTTCGAAACAAACGAGATTAGGGTTAGTTCAGAACGAGTGCCACTACCGACATACACGAACTTAGGGTTATTCCTTTCTTAATTTTCACTGATTCTATCACTTGAAGTGAACATGATCACTTCGACCCAATGACAAGTAAAAGAACATGAAGTTATCAGGTTCACTTTGATCATTTGATAATTGCTCTAAAGAACACAGCAATTGATATATTTTACATGGTTGTATTCTTTTGAGTAAATTATCACTGGCCAAAGTGAAAGAAGTGAAACTGATAACTTCGGCAATATTCTTTTGAGTAATTATCAATTGATCAAAGTGAAACTGATAACTTCATGTTCTTTTGAATATGCATTTACTTGTCATTGGGCTGAAGTGATCATGATTACTTCAAGTGATAGAAGTGAAAGTGATAATGACTCAAAAGAATAGCCCTTTCATGTTCTTTTGAATACGCATTTACTTGTCATTGGGTCGAAGTGATCATGAATACTTCAAGTGACAGAACTGAAAGTAATAATTATTTAAAAAGAATATACCTTATGTCAAGTTCGTGACCGCTCAGAGTGAGTCCACACGATACCAAAAATTTCGGCGGCAGCGTAGCGTAATAAGACATATGTCAAATTTCAAGCATTGTGATTTGTTAGATTTAAAAAAAGACAAAGACCGAAGATTTCCCGCCTAAATCCGCCTTTTCCAAGGTCATTACGCCAAATCATGTTTAACTTTTCAGCGGACTGCTTTCAAAATGGTGGAAACTGTTTATTTTCAATATTTTGTATGAAAACATAACCTATGTTTTTTTTTAAACTTTGTTGTTTTATTTATATATTTTATTTAGCGAGTTTTGAAATAATAGATATTTATGAATTATGTTAAATTATTTTAATTTATTAAAAATGCTTGTTACCGAAGATCATTACTGCTTGGTCCTCAAAAAAAAAAAAAAACGATTTTTGTTAATTTTTTTATTAATTTTATAACAATTGCAATAATACAGGTGTTCATTATATAAATTAAAGCTTATGAAATAAAGGCCATTATATAATACAATTTCTATTCAACGACAATCTGTGATATCGAGACGCTAATCCACAGACATGGTCTTAGCTATGGTTACCAGATCAAATAATGAGTTTTCCTGACAATATCCCTAATTTTTCTGTAAATATCCGGACATTTTATCTGAATGTTGTATGTTAAGGCAGTGAGATTTTCAAAATTTTTGCAATCAAAGCATCAAATGCCAATATCGAGTGAGTCTTCTCATTAATGGGAGCGTAGTGGACTAAGGAGGGACAGACTGTCTATATTGTTATAAGCTTTGCCTTTCGCTGCCATCAATGTTATAACTTTGCTAGTTCGATGAATTCAAATAAATCTTCTAATATTACTTTTTTAATATTTTATTATAATGTTCACTAAATCATGAGGTAACAACAGTTTTTGTTCTTACTTACTAATTTAATGTTACTATTGTAGTTTTTTGATTTTAGTTCCTCTCGTTTCAATGTTCATGTCCTAGTTACATTCTATTCTGAATCTAAATTATATATTTGACAGTCATAGGCGTACTAACAAATATAACTTATAACTATTTATTTACATGATTACTGAAATGAAAAAGTGTGTATTTATGGGACGATGACAATATAAACAAAACTAATGGTCTCTGTAAAAAGTAAAGTTTTAGAGTTTCGGAGATTAAGGCATGCTTTTGTTTGAACCTATTAGAACATAAATTAACTTAAGATATAACTATTTCTTAAGGGAGTATTAAATATTAGACTACAATTATCTATTAATCCATAAGAGTAACTTAAAAATATATATACTAATTTAATAATTAATAATTTGTAGTAATAGTTGGTTTACAACAATGTCTTCTGTTAAGGTTCTACTCTAGACACAATTTAACTAAAAGAACATATCATGTGAAGAATGTCATGAAATAGTTATAAAAGTCCAGCAATTGCCAAAAGAAACATCAAACAATAAAAAGTATGAAACTAAATTTATTAATATACTAAATTAACAATTCACTCATTTTGGTAACGTTTAATCAATTTATTTTTTCTCACTAGAATGATTAATAAATATTTTTTCATTACTTATATTTTCCTCTTTTAATTTCAAAAAAATACTGACAATTGCAGTTTTTTCCTCTTTCTTCCTAACGAGGGGCTAAAATTTCAGACATGTCAGGAAAATTCCTGTCGTCTGGTAACCCTACCCTTAGCAAATTTTATATAAACCTATTATAACCAATTAAAAAGTAAAAATTAACATTAATGGAAATTTAATAACAGAAATCCAGTTAGTGTTATACGTAATATATTCTTCTAAAAACTACAAACAATTGTAATTATTAAAACGATTGTTAAAATGACACTTTATATTAAAACTCTCGTCTTTGAACTCTTTGGCAATTCTTTACCAGGTAGAAGTGGCAAACTTCGGAAATAAAACTTGCTTTAAAGAGTCTCATATTATCGCACAAGTAACATGACTAATTTCAAAAACACTGTTTACCGACTCGGAATTCGCACTGTTGCTTTCACATGCTGATTTCATCAGCTAAATATCACAATGTTTTTTCAAACCTTGTAATAAGGGTATAGCTGTACACATTTCCATAGCGTGTTTCCTATTTATTGGCCCAACAACAGGTTTTCAAACTCACCAAGAGTAACAGGAAAATATTTTTAAAAAATCAGGATCACTTTCTCGCATTTTTTGAATTAAATCATTAGTATGTCTAAGCCTTTCTCCAATGTTTTTCTCAAAAACAGATCGGACCTAGTAGCGACGACTTTTCCGTTTTTTTAATAAAGAATATATTAATAATATCCTTATCTTTTGTAATTTTTTCTTTAGTTTTCTTTTCCTACATAACAACATTGCTGCAATTATTTTTTTATTTTCTTTCATTTTAATTTATACATAAATAAATATTATCAAAAAATCAGAAAAAAGTTAGGTTACCACAAAAAAAAAACATTACGACCAGGGTCTGCGCACTTCTTATGAGACAGTTGAGACGGCATTTTTAGTTGGGGATACATCTCACCAGAGGCGCTAAGGCGCCAAAATTAGAATCCTGATTTACCAACCTATGCTGTCAAGTTTGTCACTTCATTTTATGGCATATGGCTTCCTACTTATAAGATTTATATAGTTACGTTTAAAGTTTTGTGAGTTGTGTTTTTAATTTAGCCAAGTGTTAAGTGTTCAAGTTATTGACTTTTAAGTGTTTAACGTATTGTGAATATTATTGGAAGAAATCTGAGCGAAGAAATTGGTAAATGTACTTAATTTTTGATTAGGGTTATGTTGACTGAAATAAAAGTTACCCTGCAAATTTATTTCATTTTAATATTTTGTACTAAATTTTGCAGCCAAACGTTTAGGCTTTATTGAAAAAGTAGTTTCTGATAGAGCTTTTTTTAAACAGTATTTTTTACTTCACTAATTAGAATGCTGGATGTATAAGGATATCTTTGAGCACACTAAAAAAATATATATGTTGTCAGTAGGATTCCAGAAAAAAATAGCAGTAAATAAAAATAAAGTAATTTTTCCAAAATATATAAATATTATATTGGCAATATTTTTTTATGGTATATCAAAATATTATTAGTAAAACAGCAGTATCGAGGTCGCCAGTAATATCATATGAGACTAGCGTACCAAATTTTTACTTTTTTTCAATAAATTTAAATTTACTTTATATTTAGATTATATTATATTTTTTAGTTTTTGTGCCAAGACAATGAGTAGATACAGGAATTGCTGTGTCACTGGTTGTATCGATAGAACTTCCAGCAGACATCGTTTCCCTGATCCTGAAAAGGATAAGAATCGATTTGACAACTGGATTCTCTTATGTAATAATCCCAAGTTGTTGACATTAGACCCTCATGTAGTTTATAACAGTTATCGTGTATGTCATCAGCATTTCACCGAGGATGATAAAGGTTCGAATATGTATATTAAAAAGACTGCTGTACCTTCTCGAAATTTGCCAGCAAGAACAGGTGAGTTTTAAACATTTATTACCAATTGTTTTAAGCTGTGTTCATAAGTGAACAATTTTACTATAAGTTATTATACTTTATGTTTATAGTACTAGAGTTTTATGTTACTAATTATATTCTATTTTTGTTCCCAACAGAGCAGTTACCTTCCCATAGCGGCAATAAAGATGAGAACATACCTTCTACCTCGCATGATGATGTAATTCTTGACTTAGGAGAATCTTCCCAAATTGAGATTTTTTATGCAGATTCTTCCATGCCACGAGAGGATATATGTGTAACTCCTACCATAAGGGAAACTAGAGAGATAGGCATTACACCCACTACATCAATAGGTATGTAATATACATCTTCATTTCTGATGTGTATTAAAAATATTGGTTTATATGTATGTTTTAAGTTATACAGTGATAGGCAAAAGTTTAACACAATAGTTAAAGTTTCTTTTTTGAATCATATGAAAATTTAATAGCTAAAAATGTTTTTGACATCACATAATTTCTGCTCTAAGATAAAATATTTAGAAAAAAAAATTACTTCATAAAACTAAAAATTAGGCAAACAGTTTAAAGCAGGTCAAAAATTTTTTTATTATTTATTTATTTATTATTTCAAAGGTTCCACCATTTGTATATATACAATGAAATAAATTATTTAATATTAAACATTAGATGGCTTAATACTACTATCACAAAATCAGACTTCTTAGCTTATTTCTAAATACATTAAATGACGTGACAAAATAATCAAGATCAAGGAAACTGTTAACAGCAGTAACCACTCTACTAATTGGCATGTTCTGACCATGTAGGGTGTTATAGAACCTGGAGGACAGCAGTGGACACCTCTTGAGATTTGTAGGTGGAATCTTAAAATTAAAACCAGCCAATATATCAGGGGACATTATTAAATTATCTATTATCTTATAGAAAAAAAGAAGTTCAAATTATCGTCTGCGGTCCTCTTTGGTCAAACCATAACACTCCCTTACCTCATCAACGCCAAGCTGCAGCCCTCTCTGTGCCAATCTATACCCTAGATATTTTTAAAATTTTACCTGAACAGCCTCCAAACGTTTCTTATGTATATCAAAGTATGGGCTCCAAATCAAACTGCAGTATTCCATTATTGACCTTACGTAACACACAAACAATGAAGAGGCACCACATAGATTATTAAAATCCTTGGACAATCTTACCACCATACCCAACATATGGTGGCCCCTATTAATGATTGCATCATAATGATCAACATAACGAAGTCTACTATCTAGAAATGATCCCAAATCTTTAACTACATTCACCCTCTGCAATTTACTCACTCCAATTCTATACTTGTGTGATAAATAATATTATTATTTTTTTTTATAGAGTCCCATTCTTTACTGAAATCCATAGAAGTTACACGTTCAAGCCAACTAACTCCAAAGGCAAAGCTTCTGTATCGAAGAGCTATGAAATACAAGCATTCTCTTAGTGTTTGTCGTCAACGAACAATATCATTTAAGAGAAATTTAAAATTAGCAAAAAAAATTATTAATGTCGAAAATTCTGGGTTAAGGTCAGAAGCTCTAGAGTTTTGTTTGAGACAGTTGAGCTACAAAAGTATTAAAGCAAGAGGTCGTCGCTTTACAATTGAGGAAAAACTTATGGCACTAGCTCTCTACAAACATTCTGGCAGTGGCTATCGTTTTATGGCAAAGATGTTCCATTTACCATCCAGAAGAACTTTGATGAGACTCTTAAAAGAGATACCAGTTGATAGTGGCATTAATGGTTTACTAATGGAAAATTTAAAGAGAACAATACAAAATTTTAAACCAAAGGAACTTCTGTGCATGTTGATATTTGATGAAGTAGCATTAATGCCTAATGTTGTTTATGATAAACATGAAGACCAGCTTATTGGTGTGGAAAATGGTGTCATATGTGATCATGCGTTAGTATTCATGGTCCGAGGTGTATGCAGAAAATGGAAACAAACCGTCTCATACACATTCTGCAAGAGTACAACCAAAACACCTGAATTAAAAAACCTTTTGATATCATTAATTGGGGAGCTAAAAAATGCAGGTAATATATTAATTATATTAATATATATATATATATATATATATATATATATATATATATATATATATATATATATATATATTTATTATTTATTGCAGGACTTCAAGTTGTTGCTACCATTTGTGACCAGGGATCGACCAATAAAGCAACAATAGAAAATCTGGTTAAAGATGCTCTTCATTTTTATACTTGTACAGAAAATAGCAGGCCTAAACGAAGAATCAGAGTAGATAATATGGAAGTTATTCCTCTATATGATGTTCCTCATCTCTTGAAAGGCATGAGAAATAATTTATTGAAGAAAAACCTCATATGGGAAAGCGAACAAGGCCGCTTAACCGCAAAATGGCAAGATATTGTCACTGCATACAAAATTGATGCAGCTAGTGGAGATATTCGGATGCTACCAAAAATAACTGACTTTCATGTTAGTGAAAAAAGAATTAAAAAAATGAAAGTATCATATGCTGCCCAAGTTTTTAGTCATTCTATGGCTGCTGCAATTACTGTAATGGCTAGACACAGTAAGTTTTTAACAAATAATAATCCAAATAGCTTTAATTTCAAAATATCTTTATTGTGAGTTTATAAAATGTTTTAAGTTAAATAATTTGACAAACAACAAATGTACATTATTTAGAATTTTTGGTAATAATAATAATCAATTAATTTTTTATGAAATAAGGATTTTATTAAAAAATTTTATTGAATTTTACAGATATTGCGGATGCCACAGGAACAATAAGAATGGAGAGCAGGGCCTTAGAAACTTCCAAAGTGCTTAAATTCTTTGATGAGTTATTTGATAGCCTCAATGGAGGAACTCTTAGAGGCCCTCCTGGTAAACCTCTTAAGGGAGCAGTACATAAAAATTCAAGGCATATAATTTTCTGGAAGGATGCTATAAAGCAATTGAAAAAAATGTATTTTCAAGAAGAAGGCAAAAATGAAAAAGTAGTGCCTCCTTCTTTAAAAAATTTTATTTTTACTTTAGAAGGATTTATTGATTTGGCCGAAATATTAATTTCCACTAAAAAAGTTAGATATTTCTTAGCAAGGTCTTTTAATCAAGATCCAATAGAAAACTTTTTTTGTCAAATAAGACAGCATAGGATTAGGAATAATAATCCTTCATGTTTTCAGTTTAAGCAGAGTTATAAGACCTTGCTAATAAGGAATGTTTCAAGTCCTCATTCTGTAGGGGCAAATTGTGAGGAAACATTTGATGTGTCTTTGGTACAGCTAAAGGATTTGGTCAGTATGAAGAAAGTTAGACATGACAATAGTGAAACTGTTCTTTTTGAAAATCTGAATATTGACAGAGCAATATCTAAGAATAGATTTATGCAGTTTGACACGCCCATAAATAAAATTGCCATGGGATACATTTCCGGTTTTATAAGTAAAAAAGTTTTATTAAAATTTAATTGTCAATTTTGTCAGATTCATATTCTTTCAAATGAGACAAACTCGGAATACTCTTTATTAACAGCAGAAAGAGAATACTCAGACAAAAAGTCCCACTATTGCAATGAAATATTTATAAAATGCATAAATAAATGTTATAATATTACCAAATATATCATTTCAAATTATAATATTTCAAAAAATATTAAAAAATGTATTGAAAACTATTTAAAAAAATATGTTCATTTTACCTTTATTTGTGAACATAAAGATGACTTAATTAATTATCTATTAGATTTTATTATTAATTTATGTTTATTTTCATTTTGTAAGGGAGTAAATAAAATTATCGAAGGCAAAGAAACAAGAATTTCACCAAAAAGTTGTTCCTTGTACAGACAAGCATATGAAATACAAAAAAAACGTTTTAAATATGTAAAGTAAATTCAGTATTCCTTTCTATAGAACCGAGCAAAACAAAAATGGAAAAAGAGTATATTAGATCTATATTAAAACCATATTTTACAGGAAAATTTTTATAATTATGTGTATTTTTTATGATTTTCCCAGTTGTATATAAAAATTTAGAAAAAGTACTAAGAAAATTTATATTTTATCATTAAAGACATTATATAGGGTATCTGAAAATATTGTCATAAAATTTTAGTTTTAAAAAAAGTACATTTTCCTTCAAATGTATGTATGTATTGTTTTTTCCCTTCAAAATTTACTAGATGCCAACATTCTAAAGAAAATCTAGGAAAAGGATAAATAATAACAACCCTGCCATCATATATGACATTATTTTGTAACTGAATAAATTGTTAAACAAGATTTTTTTTTTTATTTCCACAAAAACAATCAAAGTGACATTTTAAATGTGTTAAAAAATTTAGCCGTCCTGTATATTTTGTAATTTGATGTACCACTTTAATTTATTTCATAATATTTCTAGTTCTTTTACTAATCAATCAAATGTAATTTGCTTTCAAACTAGAGCACCTGTTGTTTTAAAAAATTTCCACATTCTGTTCTGTTAATATTTACACTTCTATAAAAAAATCTTCGTTCACTTTACCAAAAATTTTAAAAAGGGTCAACATAAAAAATGTTACATGTAACCTTTGAGCACCAAGAAACATTTGATGAGCTGCTAAAATAACTATGAATGTCATGGAATATTAAAAGTTGTATCTTGAGCTACAAAATAAACAGGTTTCTTAATTAAAATTTGTAAAAAGCTTCGAATTATTTGCATTCACTGAGGGTCACTTATTAAAAAAAACCTAGCCTTGTGCACAACATAATTTGAATTCCAGTAAATTTTAATCAAGATACTCGCAATATGAGATATGATTAAAATTTTCTACAATTAAAAAAGAGATGGGTAAAGATCAGATGTTTTTCGAACCCTCCGACATAAATATAAAAAGTTTTTATTTCAGCCATTTTTTGCTCTATGTATTCACGTTTGTTACTTAACATTTGTATAAAAATTATATAAAATTTATTATTTAAGTCGTTGAAGTCATGTTTTGTGATTTTTTAACATTTGTTAAATCCAACTGTCTGACATTGATGTTCTAGATGAATCAAAATAAAGTAGTATGTATTAAAAAGTCTTCAAACTGTGTTACAATACAAAACAAAATAAATATTTTGGTTCATCGAGCACGTTACAATAATACAACCAATAAACATTGGAAAAAACGTCCAAAATGGTAAAAAAATACAAAACAGTACATGTTGGGCAAGTTATTTAAACGATTTGCAAGAGTAATTTTCATATAATTTTTACATTAATATTAAGTTAAAAACTGAACTAAAATATAAACACAAAAGAATGTCTTAAATAAAAATTTTTTTATATTTGTGTTCGAGGGGGCGAAAACAGCTGATCTTTACCCATCTTTATATATTCTACGTAATTTTTACATTACGTCATAAATGTGGATCAATTTATTTTTTCTCTACGTTGTACTAGTATGCGAACATCTCAGGAGAGGGCGCAGAACGCAGTCACAAAAATTAGTATTGAGTGGCCTATCTATCCTTACTTATTTCATCTATGATTACGACTGCACGACTGCACGATAAAAATTCCCCGTGTGGACGAGACATTTTTAACATAAATGGGCGTAATACGCCTACGCCGAAATTTTTGGTATCGTGTGGACTCACTCTTAGGAACACACGCATGATGCCATTATTGCACTTTGTTCGCATAAAATTAATAGAGCACTAAGAGCGACTTCCTCGTAGATCAACAGTTTGCGAACACTGCCCACCATAACGGTTCTCGACCACGAAATTGATAATATATGTCAAGCCCAGAACAAAGATTATTTAATATGAATCATCTTTGATGAATCCTCTTTGGTTTAGTTTTGTTTCCCATCCTCATGAAATCGTCTTAGGCCAATCGTGGTCCCATGCAAGAGAGACAGTAAGACTTCGTATTTGCCCTCTCTCTCTTAGTTATGTAATTCCGTGGAACATTGCATACTGCCTAAATGTTTGAAATTTAGAACTTTTATTGTACAAATAAGCAGGAAGAATTTGAACAATCCATAGATATTCCTTTTGTCATAAACTTCGAGTATACATTATTGAAGGCAGCCTGTACTGGTTCACGTCTTACGCAAAGAGAAAGAGAGAGAGAGAAAGAATAAATAAGGGAGTCATGCTAGTTCTCGTGCTCCAAACGTTTATTGATTCTCCATTCTCATCGAAGCAGAGAACGTTACGTTTTCTCTACGGGGCCCGCGGTCTATTTTTATATGTCTATGGATGTCAAGAGGAAACAACCTTTAAATTTATCTAACCTGATTTGTGTGTATGGAAAAATTCATTCTTTGTTTACCCTGTAAATATTTTATATACAAAAATAAATATTAAAGAATGGAGACACAAGAATTTGTAGATACAAAAACCGTTCCAGATGTAATACATGAATACACACAAGAACTTAAAAATAATTCAGTACCAATTATAATAGACAATGGTAAATTAAAATGCAGTATTTCGTATTAGATTTTTTTCTTATAATTTCAGATTGTAAACAAAATATTTTTGTTTACAATCTGTGTGAATTTTTATCTCATATCTTACCAGTGTATATAAAAAACATTTATCTCTATAGGTTCCTTCATGTCCAGAGTGGGGTGGGCAACCAGCTCTGAGCCCCTCTTGCAGTTTAGAAATTTAATTGCTAAGCCTCGTCGAGAGAGATCGAAAAAAGACACGGTCGAAATTCCCCAGACACCTCAGCTCCAGGTTGGAAATGACATTGTTAACATTGAAGCAGTACGTTTTCAGTTAAAAACTCAATTTGATAGAAATATTGTGACACACTTTGAAGCACAAGAGCATCTCTTTGATTATACATTTAGCCATTTAGGAATTAACACTGAGAATTGTGTTCCACATCCCATTTTGTGTACAGAAGCCATACTTAATCCTAATTCTTCAAGACAATGTAAGCAATATTGTAGTATTTTAAAAACTACTTTGATTTTACTTTATTTAAAAACTTAATTGAATTATTTTATCAATGTATAATCACACTTGTTAGAAAAATTAAGTTACTCTTCCTATTCAAAATTTTTGCCATAGTGGAAAGTATTTCTGTTAGAGCAAATATTTGTTAAGATACTTAGGGGATATAAGAATTATGAACATACAAAAAACATAAAGAAATACCTAAGTAGCAAAGGGTTTTTAAGTAATTTAAACTAAAAAATTAAAAATATTTTAAACTTGCTTCAGGGAAAAGTCAACTGACTTCAAACGTTTAGCATTAAAGACTAACATATCTTTTAGTAATGTCCGAGCTTCTTTTTGAATGCTATGATGTCCCAGGAATATGCTATGGTATTGATTCTCTCTTTGGTTTTCATTATTATGACCAAAAATTGAGAGTTGAGCCTTTAAAGGATTCTTTAATAGTAGATTTGGGCTATCAGGCCTGTCATGTGATTCCAATTATTAACAATATAACCATTTTTGAGAATACCAGAAGACTCAATACAGGTAATACTTAACGTTTTTTATTTTTCTTATATAATTTATTTTGCACCCTACTATTTACATTTGTATCTGTATCAAAAAGCTGCTCCTTAAATTTGTGGTAAATCAAGTTGTCATGGCAAAACTAATATAACAAAAATACTCATTTTAATTTTAGGAGGATTTCACATAATAACTTTCCTACATCGTCTGCTACAATTGAAATACCCTGTTCATACAACTGCAATAACTTTAAGTAGAGCTGAAGAATTGTTGCATACCCTTTGCAAAGTGGCAGCCGATTATAGAGAAGAATTGAATAAATGGGCTTGTGTGGAATTCTACGAAGCTAATATTAAAAAAATACAGCTGCCCTTCAGCGTCAGTAATGTTATTTCAGCTGTAAATTGTGAGTTCTATTTTACTTTTTCATTATTTTTTTATTTTGTTGTCAATATTTTTAGTGGAACAACAAAAAGAGAGGAAAAGGGAATTGGCAAGAAGACTTACTGAGATTAATGCAAGGAAAAGAGAAGAAAGGTTAGCTGAAGATGAGGAAAAAATTGGCCAGCTCTTGGATATTAAAGAAATGATCGAATTTGGAGCAGATCGAGAAACAGTAAGCAAATTAAATACCTTTATTAGCTGGTATTACATTTATTTATTTATCCATACAAGGAACAGACCCATTTGCACAAAAAGTACTAAATATTAATAATTATTGTCTCTAGATATAATACAAATTACAAGAAAAATCAAATAAACAAAGATGCAATTATTAATCACAGCCATAAAGAAATAACATCAGCTTATATTCCAAATATACAAATTCCAACAATCAGTTGTAAACTCCTTTTAAAACAAACTTTAATAAATTTACAGAAATATTAAACAGGTCACCCTGAAACCTGTTTCCATTTTTCATAATACGGTTGACGAATTTTCTCCCTATAATGTTCCATGTTGCCTCAATTTGAATACTTTACATTCTGTCATTTATAGAAACAAGATATCAAAAAACATTTCATTTAGAAAAGCTATACAAAACAGAAATTTTCAGGTAAATCCTTATTACAGTAATGAGAACACAATAAAAAACTAAATAAAACATACAAAACAATAAACTATATATACTAAGATACCTATACAATATATCCAATTTGTTAATAAAAATAACTCTTATTTATGGTCCCTATGCATTAGATAACCAGATTAATTAGGCACACTTTGGTGGACATAACAAGCCAAATAACACCGTAACAAGCTAAATTTAGAACTTTTTGGAGCAGTTATGGAACTTATACTATAACTAATTAGAATACCACGTTAAGTAAGTCACCTTATACTTAAAGAAACTAAACGGTTTTCTATAAATAGTTTAAACAGATATAGGAACATAGAAAAATCAAACATAGGCTACAACTAATGATGAATTAATGAAATGTGAAATAATCAGTCCAATATAAAGTTTGTTAAATTATTTTTCTCTAAAATTATTTAGACCTCTTTCATTCATTATAGGAGTAGGAAGTTTCATTTTGATTTCATTCAAAGGCACCACAAATATCGTCCTTATCAGAGTAAAAAAATTCAAAATCTGAATTTCTTATAAATTTGACGGTAAATTTATAATCCAAGTAATATGCTTTTTAGTTTTTTTGGTAGAAAATTCTACTATTATAAATGTTCCCTTGTGTAAATCACCGGGGATAAAAACTGTGCACTGATGGTTTACTTCCCTAAAGACCTGACTCTACTCTATTACAGTAATGAAAGAGTTGTATTACTTGTTTAATATAATATCAAGCATGGCATAGTTATCTGGAATTTTTGGATAATTAATTCAATTAACTGAAATTTAGGAAAGCCAAATCAATTAAATCAAAATTCTGTATTGAAAAACACTAAAGTGCTGTACAATATTTAACATCAATATATAAAATACAAAGTAAAATAAAAAATATAAGTTATAATTAAGGAAGTAGTACTAGATTTACCTAATAATCAAAACGTTCATTTTTATAAATCTTGTTCTTCAAATTTTACCAACTATATTATTTTTTGTAGCAGAAACTAAACAACTCGTTACCCTATGCCCTTCCCTTGTAGAGATTGTTCAGTCTCCAAGTGGTCTCTGCTGGAAAATAACATTTTTTAATTCACATATCTGTTTAGGTTAGTTCAGGTTACTTTCAGTTTTCTAGAATAGCTAAAACCAAGTTACACCTGGACTAAGATTAATTTTGCACTTGTTTTCACATTACAAAAATTAAATTATATTGCTGATAAAGATGGGCAAATTTTATATTGTTTAAAAAAAAGTGTCGCATTAAATATTTGGTGTGTTCAGTAATAGAAGAGTCGATGAAATTTATGAAACTTATTTTTGTTTTTTTGTTGAAAATGCAAATTTTTCTCTGTTTTCTAAAATTTGTGCCAAAATAATTGAAATATCCCATAGAATGCATTTTCACTAATACTATTCAAAATAAATACGAAATTCAGTGTTTTTCCAGAAATAATAGTGACCTTGTGAAGTGAAGCGTGTTTTTTCTGTTTTCTGGAACATTGTAAAAAAATTGTGAAAAACCAAGGTCACGACCTCGAAATAGTGGATATGTAACGAAACTTTTTCAAAAAAAAGTCGTTTTCTAGATTTCACTTTATTGAAATAATTATCATTTTTTCTCCAAGTTATAAAAATATTAATTTTTCTTTTCTATCGCAAAAATGAGCATAACTTTTAATTAAACTTGTACATACTAGGTAGAAAGGACACTTACAGAATTCCAAATTAAGAACGTTTCCGAATTGGAGAAAAATATTTTGCATTTAAATAATAAAATCGAAAGGACAAAACAAAAAATTTTAGCTGCTGCCAGTAATATTGAAGAGGTTGAAGAACCGCCACCCAAACAATCCAAATATAGTAAAATGGCTTTCGAAAGTGAAAAAGAGTTGCATATGTTTTTACAGAATATTCGAAAAATGGTAAGTTATTATTGAATATCATCCTTACAGATATAAGAAATATAAAAGTTTATTAGTTTATCCGTTTGTTTGTTACCTAATTTATTAATAGCACCTTAAGTATATATATTTTGAGGTTTTTAGAGACAAGAAATTTTAACAAAAAAAATGGTGAGGAAGCAAAGGAAACAAGATATGGCTAAAAGACGAACTGCTGCAGGTCAAGAGCGAATGCGTATAATTTCTCAATTAGCTAGAAAAGAGAAAGGTCATGACGATTTTGGAATGAGGGACGAAGATTGGGATATTTATAAGACGATCAGCAAAGATGGTTTGTTTATTACCTTTATGTAAAATCATAGTCATATTTTTAATCCTTTTTTATGATATACAAGGTGTTTTATTATGAAGGGTATATTCTATAGTTAGAAATACAAAGTTCTTATGAAAATAGCTCCATAAATGCCTCATTACTGATATACAGGTTGTTAAAAATTTTCAGACTGAAAATTTATTCCGAAAGTTGAAACATCCCGTTGGTATTAAAAATTATAATATCTTGATCTAATTATAGGATTAAAACAAATCGATTTTTTTCCCAGGAACTTTGAACAATGAAGAAATGGATTTAAAATAACTTAAAAACAGAAATAGTAATAATAAATTTCATTTCAAACAGATCAACGTTTTACAGTTTATAAAATATTAAAATATACAAAAAGGATAAAAATTTACAACAAAAAATAATAAAAACAAAATAATAAAAAATATTAAATTATAAACTATTGATAATATAAGGATTTTTCATTAAAACTGAACGAGTAAAAGCACCTATCAGACAGCCATTCGTTTACGCGTCTCTTAAAGCAATTTATTGACTCAGTAGGCCTGATTTCTCTTGGCATCATTCTAAAGGCTTTAATCATCATATAGTATGGTCCCCTCTCATAGAAGGTGGAGTTATATAAGGGTACTCTTAGGTCGGATACATTGAATACAAATTCATATGAGATTTATTCATGCTAATTATTCGAAATTACAATACTGGCATCTGATGAATTTCGTAGGATATCCCAAGCCAAGTATTTAGGACTTATTTTTAAAACAATTTATTTTTTTTTATTATTTGAATCCTAGTTCAATTTTAAATATATTTTAGATAATTACTCTAAACGCTTTAGCTCTGTGGATCATATAACAGTAAAGACGTCAAAAACTTATTATTTCTTATCATTTTTAGGCGGAGATTCAGATAGTGATGCAGAAAACGAAAAGCTGCTGGAATTTGGAGAAATTCTAAGGGCTCACGAACCGTCTGAAACGGGGGAGAGTTCTAATCCAGGGGAGACCCATCAACTTCACATTGGTATTGAAATGTTTAGAGGTCCCGAATTGATATTCAAACCTTACATGCTTGGAAGCCAAGAAGCGGGTTTATCAGAAGTTATAGGTAATTTATTTATGAATTTTATTGATATATCAGCGAAAATATTTCCCGGGTCGGTTAGTATGTATCGTACTTTATTAAATCTAATAATAAACAATTATAGTATTTATTTGTATGGTGTCTTCTGCAGTTTTAAGAGAAATTAAACCCCAGCATTGTTTTTGAGATATCAAGCGGTTCCTACATTACCAACCATTCGATTTCTCCGTTTCATTCTTATTGTTGACATGTCTGAGAAAGACGATCAACAATCAGGGGCGAAGACTCGATTTTTAATGAAGTCAATATCAAAATAATTTTATTGATCAAATAGCACACAGCACAGCTGTTGTACTGTTTGATCAATAAAATTATTTTATGCTGTGCTGTTATGCTATTTGATCAATAAAATAATCAAATAGCACAACAATATAGCATAAAATAATTTTATTGATTAGAGAGCACAGCACATCAAAATATAAAACCTTTTAGAGTTAAAAAAAAAAAAAAGTTTTACAGTTTGTTAAGCAATAAGGTGTTCAGAAGTTGTTTCACTGGCTTGTTGGCCATATCGTTGTAAAAGTTAGCTATACTTTGAAATTGAAGTCAAGATCACGATTGAATGTAATTACTGAAATTCACAACTTTTGGCTAGCAATGGTAACTTGACCTACCTACCAATTAGCTCCAAGGGTCATTGTGACCCCCATAACATACTATGTTCAGACGTAAACTTTTTCGTTCTTTTCATTTTGTGAGTTGGAAATAGAAGTTTCTAATTTTAAAAATAAAAAATTAATAGTCCCTAAAATTTACTTTTTTGCAAGAATTTAAGTAGTTTAGTGGAAAACTTACAATGGTTTACAAAAAGTCTTTAAACAAATTATTCATCCACTACTAATTTTTTTAAATGTTTCCAATAAATTTTTTAGCATATGTTCTGTCACTGTTTGACGTAGACAGTCAGTTGAAACTAGCTTCGAATGTCATTGTGACCGGTGGTTTGGCTAATCTTCCAGGTCTAAGAGAGAGACTTTTGACAGACTTAATATCTGTAAGGCCATTCAAATCTACCGTTAACGTTACTATTATGAAAAATCCTAGTCTGTCATCATGGTATGGTGCGAAAAAGTTTGCTAGATCTGAAGAATTTAGGAGTACATTGTTGACAAAGAGCATGTATGAGGTAAGAGAAAAAATAAAATACATTTATCACATAATAAATAATAAAGAGTCATGTTACACTCAGACAGTGGTCCTAAAGTAGTGGTACTCTTTTTACAAAGTCAATTAAGACAGAATAAAAACTAAAACTCTGCTTATCGTCTGCATTTCTTTCATGAAGCATGGTCGAATGTAGGAATATAAAAAAGTTTCAAGTAATTAATTTTTTTTGTAGATTAAGGAAAGTTAAAAGTAAACTTAAATGGAACTAATTTATTTAAAAGTTACCTGAACGAAAGGTAAAGATTCTTATATTAGAAATATAACAATTCTTTAAACACTATTATAATTTTATAGTTGTTGTTGAGATTCGTAAAATCAGAACCATTAAATGAAGAAAAACAAATCTAAAAAAAAATTCAACAGTGAGACATTTCTCCACACACAATTAACAGTAAATTGAATAAGAAATTAAAACATTAATTCGTTTCACCATGCGATCAAGGTTATTCATGGAAGTCTTGCCATTACTAATCTCTTTTTGTCAGATATTTTTTAATATAATTGATTTACTGGTGACTAAAATTGTATTAAAGAGTGTGCCACTGCGGATACCATCTGCTCAAACACTATTTGTCATTTTGAAATAAAACACAAAATTATAAGTACATCGATTTACTGATCATATTGAATAATTCGCAATTGAAGTTTCGCGACTCCATGTTTTACTATGCCGTTGACTTGACAATTCCTCTCCCCTTGTCTCTATCTTGCAACGGAATGGTGATAATTTTTTCAATTTGATCCAAGCATCGTTTTAGAAAGGGCTGTTTTCTACAAGTAAAGCATTCAGAGTATTTAAGAATTTTTCGTCCTACAATGGTTGCCAATCTATGCTCGTTGGGTCAATAAGATGTTCGGTTTATCTTTTTTGACTTCAAGTACTTTGGTGATTCAGGAAAGATCATTGGTATCGCTTCATTGTTCAAACGGACTCTTATTTGATCAATCAATCAATCTTTTTTAATAAAATCTAATATGTCAGTTAAAAAAAACGGTACAATGTAAAGTAACTAACAGAAAAAACAATGATTTAAAAAATCATCTAGCTTTTCAAGTATAGCCTAATGGAATAAAATGTCTTAGCATAAAGAATTGAGACCAGCTGATTTATCGGCAGCTTCTTGAGATTCTCAGTAACTTATTAAATATGGTATACCATAAGTATTGAGGCCCTCTTTTGAAAGCTGAAAGCTGGTGCACGTCCGTTATTTATTTATTCATCCTATCATAAACATTCCAATTGAACATTGAAATAACTTAAATACCATACAGACTTGTGTAACTATGCCAGAGTTAATTAACAAAACTAAATATAAACAAACAGAATAAGCACAATAAATACAGTAAAATACAGGAACCATTAAGAATTAAAATACAGTTAAAAGATTTAAACAAATACAATTTAAAATAATCTAAGAGCCAAAATATTCGTTTAAGAAATAAAATTGGCGGTCGGTTAAAAGCTTCCTAAAATTTATTTATATTACGGGCCATAATTATTTCACTATGACGAGCATTAAAAAACCTAATACATCCCATCACTGGTCCGCTCTTCAAAATGGATATGCGGTGCATTGGAATACTTAAAGCTCCATATTTTTAGTGTCACGGTTATTTAAGAAGTGGCCATTAGTGATAAACAATGTAAGTTAGGATATTGGACTTGTACCTCGTATTATGTTCATGAATATTAGAGGGAAAGATGATGGGATTTCTTCTAACATTGCGAATTATAGGATAGCTATAGAAGGAAATGTCAGAAGGCAATTTCCAGAAAAACGTCGACGATAACTGTCTGTAAGACTTAACCTGAGCAAGCCCTTCTGTAACACCCTCTCCCAATCTGTAGAGTGGCACCAACATAGAACCTGAGTGTTACTTTTACAAACATAGCATTTCTTTAATTATTTAAAACAGAGCCTAGAATGTATATATTTGTATTAATGAATTCAACGCACTACAATAAAAATAATAATTTCAACCACTTAATCTAGGCAAATTTCGAATTCCCTATACCGCATGATCGGTGTAATTTTTACGTAATTGTTATGTCAATATTTTGAATATAAGAGATGAGAAAAAAGATGATAGAGTAAATTTCGTTAGTGAGTACCAAAGACTTTATTACACATTCAACATTTCGAAGAAAGAGTGCCGGGTGCAAGACAAACAATTCAGAATGAAAATTAATCTTATTACGTTAATAAATGTTTGTACAATCGAATATAAATGTATTTTTTTTTTTAGGAAATGGGGTCTGAATACTTCAAAACACACATTGCTTCTAATCCATTTTACCCATCACCACTTCAGGTTGCGGTAGAAATCGATGTGTAACAAAGGTAAGTTTACTCATTGGCTAAAAAGTATATACTCGGTGCTGACAAAATTTTAGCAGGTAATTTCTTAACTAGATACACCGAAAAAAATTGATTTTTTGCCAAAGATTTGGCAACAATGGGTGTTGCCCAAACTCAAAAATTGAAGCTGAAACCAATGCAGATTTTGCTTTTTTCACTTGCTGTTTACATTTACCTCCCATTTAGCTTCCAAAAAACTTAATCCCCTTTACGAATCGGAGGAAATTGGAGGATCCCGGTCCCATTCTCCTGTAGGGAGGCACAATACTGCTCTCCCAGGAAGTTAAATACTGTGTGCATAATCTTGGACTCTAGACTGACCTAGAACAGGCATGGGGAAATGATAACAAGAAAATTGGAAACAACCCTTGTGATTGTTGGAAGGTTGTGTGGGAAAACATGGGATTTCTTACCCAAGATGGTGTATTGGTTTTATCCCAGTGTGATAAGATCAGCGATCATATATGCAGTCTTGGTTTGGTGGCTGAAGGTAATGCAAAGCTGTGTAATGCTCGAGCTTGGTGGCATACAGGGAGTCGTGTGTTTGAGTATTACGGGGACTATGAAATCGATTCCGACTTCGGCAATGGAGTGCATTCTCGATCTCGCTTCACTTCATTTAGTGATTCAGAGAGAAGCAAGAATGGGGCTTCACCGCCTACACTACTCGCTGCCAACAGCACAAATGCGGATGACAGGACATCCACTTCATGTAATAAAATCATAGGCCTTAAATTGAACATGGTCACAGACCATGTGACCACGGGCTACCATTATAAGATACCGTTTGAGGTCATTATAGAGGACCGAAGGGGAAGCAAACAAGATAAACCGGAACCATTTTCTGGTATACTGACGGTTTAAAGGCCAAAGAGGGTACCGGAGCTGAGATATGCAACCAAGAAGAGAACCGAGTGCCTTTATGAAGATATCCAACAGTATTTCAGGCAGAAATATATGCAATTTTACAATATGCAGGTAAGATAACAAGGAGAGCTTACAAAAGAAAGCATCTTCAGTCAAGCAGTCCTGAAGGCTCTTGAGAGGCAAAAGGTATTACTAGACTGGTTTGAAAATGGTAGATCGAATGAATAACTCTGGCAAAGGATAACAGAGTTATGCTACTGTGACTACCAGGGCACGAGGGCATACATGAAAATGAAAATGCTGATGAGCTAGCGAGACCGGGCTCATCAACTTAATATATATATATATATATAGGTATTTAACCGGCTTTTGGAGTGCCAAGATGTGCGGCACAAGAAACTGTCAAACAATTGATCAAAAAAAGCACAAAAATCACTGGGCAGCCAGGGATTGAATTGTAGCAAGTTTTTATATGAAATCCTGACCCAAAATTAGCTAGGAAACTACTCCAAACTCCAAGGGTAATTACAGGTATAATGACGAGACACATGGTCGTCAAAGTTTACCTGCATAAAATGAATCTTTGAAACGGAGAGCTCAGCTCCAGGCAATATTGTCAGGTTGAGGAATATTATATGTGATTGCGAGTCATTAGATCGGAAAAGACAGCAAACTTTCGGGTCATAAAACTTGTAACTGAATAAGACACATACTCCTTCATTAGCTGAAGTGACTAAATTCACAGAATGGTTGTAATTCAAGGGTGAGCTCACCAGACCTATACTGGCTGCGGTGTATCCGGGTTCAGGACGGACCCATGAGAAAACTATATTCTTCTTTCTTCATTTGCTGTTTACATTTATTTAATACCTAATATATATCATATTTGTTTAATAATGCGAAAACCACCTGTATTTTTTATTTTCTTTCATGTATCATCTCGCCTCCTCGTTCCATGTACTTTGGTATTGTTATAGCTTCGGGACGTTTTAATGAGTATAAGGTTCGATTCTCATTATAGTGTCGCTCTCGAAACGCTCTCGGTTCGATAAAATATGTTTAAATGAAAAAGAGTACTATATCGAAATCTCCGCGAAACCGATAGTGTGAATAGTTTCGTTATTTCTCTTGCAAGAATATTTAATCAGACCGAGGGCGTATATAGAGCGGCCTTATAGTGAGAATCGAGCCTAAATTCCTCATTTAATGTTGACAATTTTTTATTTCCTTAATGTCTTGAAGTGGACTGTTATTTTTTACTTATTTTGGAACTTTGTTCCAGCCGACAGATCAGTAAGAACTGCATTAGATACCAGGTCTTCTTTCGCTACTGGACGAGCAAGAAGACGACAAAGTTTTGTAAAAGCTGGAAAAATATGATAACTGATTGATTATAGAATTGTGAAAAAATATATTTTAGGTTTAGATTTAATTTATTTATTAAAATTTTATAGATATTTTTAACGAAATGTGGTATTTTAATTTTAATTTTAATTGTATA
This sequence comes from Diaprepes abbreviatus, assembly GCA_034092305.1. Taxonomy (NCBI): domain Eukaryota; kingdom Metazoa; phylum Arthropoda; class Insecta; order Coleoptera; family Curculionidae; genus Diaprepes; species Diaprepes abbreviatus. Next base: position 2,397,322 of record JASJET010000380.1, on the reverse strand, counting down.
ATTGTTTTATAAGATAGCAATAAAATTTTAATATTTTAATTTCATTAAATTAATGGTGAAGTTATAATTTTTCTTCTATAACTAGTATAACAAGCAGCTTTTTTAGTGCATTTGTCTCCAGTTGTCACCGATGCTCTGGGTTACGTATGTTATTCGAAATGATCATCTAATTCTAAAAAATAAAGGAGACTTTATTCATTTAAAGTTGTATAATAGATTTGGTGCACTGCGAAACATTTACCCTTGTTGACGCTCTCTCGAAAAACTAGTATAAATACCTTCGAACATACCCCTGTAGAATTAGCATAACGTAATAATATTTTTATTTATATTTGAAAAAGTGTTGGTAAACAGTAGATATTTAATTTCTTGGTACACACATGCCGATTTTATGCTATCCTTTTCTAACTGCATTATTTAAACGAGTATCCTATGACCTATGATAATCGGTACGTCAATTCTGAATACATAAAGTATGAATATATGGTTGTCTAAATTATTATTATTGTTATTTTCAATATGTAAACAATATCTAACAATATTTACCAATAAAAATAAGTTTCTGAATCCTCTTTTTGTTAATATTAATTGTAAACTTCGCATTTATAGTAAGAAATTACTACATTTTGAGTATTATTACCATTATCACTTAAAAATACCGAAAAAAGTCACGACGAACAATTAAACTGAAAGAAAAGATAAGTAAACATGTTTATGTCTGTCAAACATCAAAAAAGCGTCTCCCCCACCGACCATAAACAGCCTTCAAACAAATCTATTGTTGTTTAAATCTAGGGTATGATCGAAGATAGATACGCTAAAAATTTCTTAAATTTTGCTAATATAACAACCAAAGTGTGATATGGGCTGTGTTGTCGAAATTCCGATATAGAAAAATATTACACCCAGAACTAACCTGATACACACACAGTGTCGTCGTGTGAATTTGAGATCTCGATTTGGTGCAGTGTTCGTATTGGCGACAGTATAATTTCATAAATAAGGTGCAAATTTACTGCTTAAAGTGCAAAACCGAGGAGGGTAATTCTTAGCTTAGTCCCTCGCCAAATGCGACAGTTGTAAGACCCTTCTGTGTGTTAATTGCTCTGCACCTACAGCCTTAGAACACAATTGAAGGACTGTAAAGAAATGTTCTCCCGGATGACAAAATCAAAACGATGCTCTTTTCGTTTCTCGCGGGATTATCCATAGCGAATTCGTGCCCCCAGACCAAATAGAGCACAATTCAACAAAAGTGTCCTGAATAGACTTTTGAAGCGGATTCGTCACGTGAGTCCGCCATTGTACCGCACCAGTGACTGATTTCTATTGCACGACAATGCGCCAGCCCATTCATCAATACTGGTGACACCATTTTTCGTCCAGTCGATCTGCATGATTCATCACCCGTCCTACTCGCCAAATCTGGCTTCGGCAGATTTCTTTTACCTAAATTGAAAATGACGCTGAAGGGAGAAGGGATCTGAAAGCTATTCCAGAAGTGGAGTTTTCCAGGTCGTTCCACCGGCTCTGCGAGCGCAGCAAAATTTGTATAGACCGAGGAGGGAATTATGTTGAAAATTAAATATTTTTTCTAAACTCTTGTTTTCATTCGTAAAAAAAATTAGTCCCGGAATTTTTTGAATGAACTGCGAATCTTTATTAGGGATTGTTGATTATGAAACTCAGTTATGGTAAAAAGCTACGCGATTTTTATGCCAATCCCGCTCCAACGCAACCTCCTGTAGGTATACGTTGTTGACGAAGTTTACCTGACATTCCGTAAGCAGGTACTTTCGTAAATCCACACTATGTTTTATAAAGGGAAATCCTCAAAAACACTCACACACATGCCTCTCAACTAACGGGGTGTAATGTTAGCCTACTCAGAGAACGTCGGATTAATTCCATGAACGAGTAGGGGTGTTATAGTAGAACGTCCCTGACATTACGCCTAACCAATTTTTTCCTCGGTTTATATTGAGATCTGAAAGTTCCTTGCTGAGTTCTATAAGATCGGCATTGATCTTGAAGAATCCAGAAATCCCTGGAAAAAATTAGTAAAAAATCCAGGAGTGCAAACGAGGTTCCAATGAAAATAGAGTTTGACCAAGAAATATCGAATTGGTACGTAGACCAGTTCGAGACCAGAAGTTTTACTTCCTCTTTCTTGATCTTCTTGCTTCTGATGACTGGTTTCTACTGCTGCTTTTTCGCGGTCTGTTAGTTCATTTATAGACTGCGTTGATTCATATCTCAAAATCAGATAATCAGCCAATGCAGAGGTACTTATTTTTGTCAATTTGAAAATATGGAAAGTGTATACTTCTACAATACGATATTTAATATTAACTACTATGAGGGAAAGGAGGGGGCCTTGGATTTATTTTTTATTGCAAAGTGGCCCAGACAAGGTTAGGATTTAGAAAGTCGGTTTATTCAAATCAGTAAAATAAATAAAACCCAGTATTAAACTAAAATTTTTATATTAGGTTTGGATAATTTCATAACACAATTTTTGTATTTACTGGTATAATCTTTTTAACACAATTAATTTTTCTACTCTGCAATAAAATTTACATAAATTTTATACACTTTATAGAACCTAAGATTTATAAAAATTACGGGTAAAAAAATGAATATTAAAACCTTAACACCATTTAGAAATTGTTTAAAATCTCCTAAGAATTTGTTACACATTTAGCGCACCGCATTTACACAATATTTTACAACTTGCTATTAAAATTATTTTCATATTATCTAACTTACATAAAGTAACAACAATACTATTTACAACATTTTTACATTAAAAAAAAAATACCACTGCCCGATAATTCAATATCTCTAGAATAAATATAGGATGACTTAAAATCGGCTCGACTATGTTGTGTAATAATTAAAAAAAAAATAGGTTATTATTAGCTAAAGCAAGGCAACAATTGATAAATTTCATGCTTAATTTTAATATAACTAAATCTGGCTTGATGCGTATGTTTGAACATAATAATACTGTTATGTTTTCGAACAATATAAGGGGTAATAAAAAACGGTAAGACCTTAATAATTCTTTTTTTCTGTATGGTGCATCTTTGTTGGTCACTGTGTATTTAAAACGATTTAGTCGGGAAAAAGTATTGACCTAATACCTATTTCAATTCTTTACAATAAAACAAAGAAATAATATTGAAAAGAAAAAGATACCAGCTGTTCTTCTCTCCTTAAAGATGGCAACAACTTTTGGTAGATAGATGTGCCCGTCCAAATATTTTGGAACAAAGATAAATAAAGCCAATTTGTTTCTCCTTGATAAGAGTTAAAAAAATGTTAATTTAATTTCATTCGATTTCCATATATTTATTTTTTTTACCTTTTTCTTTTCTTTCTGCTTCGGTTTGTTACATTTTATTTGATTGATTTCGTTTTTAACGTGCAAAAACCTTTTCCATTTGATGTATGTTGCATCCGATCAAAACTTTAATGAAAAGTTTATTATGTAAATTTCAAGTCGATGTAACTGCCTCGGATTGGTCTGTTTGGATTTGAGTGGTACATGATCTACTATATCGTACATACAAACCAAAATCACGAAATTTCTATTTGCAATGAAAAAAATAGTCGATTTCCATCATACTGTGTTTTTTTGACGTCGATTTTCAAAGAGATAATTGAAAATCAAAAAAAAAAAAAACATCGTTTTGCAAATTACTTTTTTCCTATTGTTATACAAAAGTTTCGCCATGTACCAATTCAAACACAGCATGTAATTGTTGCATTGAATAAGCCAAATATAATTATAATTAAAAGAAAAAGCAGAAGTCTGGGCTACAAAATAATACTATTCTAAATTTACTGAACTTCTTAGTAAGTTCTACTTTATATTCAGTTGAGTATTATTTTTCACCTAGACTTCGGAACTATATTGTTGCTTTAAATGGAGTAAATAAAGCTAAAAAAAATTTAGAATAAACGTTTGAAAATAACCGGTTACGTAAAGCTTTTGGGTAAAACTTCAGGCTAAGATCACAGCTGAAAAAACAAGGATAAATGAAGGAGATCATCGGAGTATCACGCAAAACCCCACTTAACTGATATAAATGTCAACGACTGTATGGCGCTCTTCATATACAGATGCATTTTTATCAACCTAAAATTTGAATAATTTGACATTGTTCTTTCTATTACAAAATCCTAGTATACATTGAATACACACCCATTCCTTATTAACAATATAACAAGCAAAACGATATTTCTCCAATAAAAAGGATCTTGATAGTGCGCATTCCGATGTCTTTTACCCCCCTAACCTCCAACATTCTCCTTTAAAAAACCCTCAATAAAATATAAATAATATTAAGCAACAACTCCGTACAATAAATTAACAAAATCTTGAAGTCTGCTCTAACAATTATTATTGAATCACAGGAGGTGCCTTATAGTTTTCCCTGTTTCCTTACTATGTAAAAACATTGTCATATTAATTTGTCACGCAAGGTAATCTTGTCATAAGAATATTTCAAAAATGGAAGTGTTTGGTTATTTGAAAGTAGAAAAAATGAAATACGAGGTATGTCCCAAAAGTATCCGACCTGCGTTTATAACTTCGCACTTAGTTTTTTTGTTCACAGTGCCTGTTTTACGTTCGTTGGATTTTGTTATCACTGAAAATAACGGAGAGATGTGAATAACGAATTTTGTTTTAAATTCGAAAGAACTTGTATTGAAGCTATTGAAATGATGCAGAAGCCCTTTGGGGACGAGTGTATAGGCAAAACATAGATAAAAAGGTACAAGCAGTTCAAATATGTCCGCACTTCTATTGATAGTGATTTAAATTCTGGCCGACCTTCGAGCACAATAATACTGGAAAGTGCCGAGCGTGTGCGACTTGCGAATGCACAAAATTATCTTCTGACTGTTCGTAAATTAGAAAGTGACCGAGGCATTCCAAAAACTTGTATTTCCAGAATTTTAACGGAGAATTTGGCAATAACTCGCGTGTGGGCGATAGTCACAACTTGAAAATGGTTAGAAATGGTGAAAATGTGCTCAAAACCATCACTACTGGTGACGAATCGTAGGTTTATGGTTGATCCGGAAACAAAATAACAGTCTTCACCGACCACGGCCGAAAAACACGTCAAAATTGGAGCAATGCTAAATCCTTGTTGATTGTTTTTTTTTTTTGATTATAAAGGTGTTGTGTATCGTCAATATGGTTCTAAAGGTCAGACAATCAATAAGGAATTTTATCTTGAAGTTCTGACAAGATGGCGTAACGCAGTGAGATGTGGCGACTGGCTTCTTCACCACGACAATTTGCTAACACATTAGGCGAACTTTTTTGGAAAAACACAACTTGCACCGAAGGCCATTTCTAAAACACGGATGGAAGCGTGTTGATCAATCGAATGGGATTTACTTTGAAGGATGCCACCTGTCAGTGCAAAGTTATAAACGCAGGTTGAATACTTTTGGAACACACCTCGTATGTAGATAACAGTAAAAATTTTTGATACGTTGGGTTATTGGTATCACCAAAATCGACACCAGGTGGGACATTCCATCAACATTCTGCTGTGTTATTATTATTATAAAGGACCACGCCCTTGCAAGATTCGTTTCCAAGCTATCAGCCTCACTTGAAATCGTTAAGCACATACAACGTTTCGTTTCAAAAGCATTTTGAAGTTGCACGGAAATGATAAATTTTCCAACTGTAATGGTTTTTATATACAGTTATTAGACGCACAACAAGTTTTATGATATCCCACTGGCTACCTCCAATAACAAAAAATGATATGGACCTGTGTAAAACAGTGTTGCCATATTTAAAACTTTCAGTGTCGTCTACTTGACATAATAGAACCGCGGATGATGATGGGCCATATTTTTTAACCTTATTTTATCTATCATCGACCAACAATAAAGAAAAGGTGGGCAATACTCTCGTGCACTTTTGCAGTTTCAATGCTTTTTAATCCCTATAAAAGGGCTGAAAAGAAATATTTGAGAACTTCTACTAGTTTTTTAAGTACTATTTTATGCCCTTTTCAAAATGAATTATTTAACTTGTAATTTTCCAGTGACCTGTAAGATTTACCTTTAAAAAAAATTTTTAATTTTCAATAAGTTTCAGGCACCTTATCTAAGCAATATTTTAAAGGTACGGACTATGTTATTGTAATACAAAAATCATATTGCAAAATTATATAAAGCATAGCAAACCCAATATTACAAAAAAGTTATATTAGGCTTTTAGGCCAATCAACAGGGTGATACACTGGGATAAAAAATGCAAAGAATTTCAACATTGATTTTTTTGTTTGGAATTAGTTGAAAGATCATTCTTTAATACCAAGTTAAGTTGACATTGGGCACTATGGGATATTTGGAACTGATTTTTCCAGAAATCAAATATCTCCACTTGGAATTAGGCTAATGAAATTTTTTTAAAGGATTTTTGGAAAAAATGGATATTTATGTACGTAGAATCTATGCCATTTCTTCCTTTTATTTTTGGCTGAGTGTACCCGTAATTTCTGCACATAAAATAACAACATTCCTTATCTTTTTCAACAATATTTTATATAAATAATGATACTTTTATCGATATGAGTCATTCTACGGGAAGTGGGATGGTAAAAAAAAATTACTTCGGATTTTATTTTAGAAAATTATAGCACATGAAAAAAAGTTACTCTTAAGTCAAGTGTTAGTCTTTGATTTCATGTCCTTCAGAAGATATCCAAGATCAAAGTTGAAAAATTTTAAGTTAATTTGTTTCTGAGAACAAAATTTTCAAAAATATAAATCACACATATTTATTAGTGAAATTTTCTATAGAATTCAAATATGCATTTCAAAAAATTGAAAAGTGTAACCTAACCTCAAAACGTGCAATTATTTTGCTAAATCTTCAATTTAAAAAGTTTTCATAGAGATTAATTTCTCGAAAATTTGATCATAAGTTTAGACTTATAATCTATAAAATATTAGTAAAATAACAATTTATTAGAGGGTAAACAGCTTTTTATAGTTTTTTAGCTAATTTTACAGGTTATAAGCTTAACCCCATGATCAAACTTAGTTGAGACATATATTTTCATATACCAAAACATACATTTCAAGATGGCCAAAATTGGTGTCTATGAACACTTTTTAAATTGAAGATTTAGCAATACAATTGTAAGCTTTGAGGTTAGGTTGCATTTTTGAATTTTTTAAAGTGCACTCCACACAAAATTTCACCCAGAAACGTGGGAGATTTAGAGCTTGGGAAATTTTACTCTTAGAATTAAATTAAAATGAAAATTACAATTTTTGAACTTTAACTTTGAATATATCTTCAAGGTCTAAAACTTGGCACACAGTAATGTTATTTCACTGAAAAAGATAAGAAGTTTCGTTGCTTTCATCTCGAAAATTACCTCCGAATGACTCTGGATGATCTTCGAGTGACCTCTATCAATTTTCTCCAGTTTTGTTATATTATTGGTAAGTAATAATTAAAGAATAAAAGGATTTAACATAGATTCTACATACATAAATATGGATTTTTTCAAAAAATTGTAGAGTTTGAATGTTGCTTTCAAAGTCAAATGGAAGTCATTGGAACTTTGTAACATTTTTCTTCTTTCCGCAATTGCATAACCTATATTTAAAAAAAAAAATACCTTATTACCATTATCCCAAATGGTGGTATTTGATTTTCTGAAAAATGAGTTTCAAATATCCCATAGTGCGGAGTAAGAGGTGTGCTTCAGCCACCATCTTGATAAACAGCAACTTGCAAATATCTCAAAAAGGGTTAAAAAAATTAGACAATCTTTCCTCTGCAAAAAAAAGTATTATTTTTGTCGTAACAGATGGCGGTTAAAGCACATCCCCTGTTGCCACACTTAAGAATTAATCCCAATAAAAAAATCGCTGCTTGAATTTAATGCAAGAAAAAAATTTCCTTAACAGGCCTATTTCAGCAGTCAATAGACAGTTTTAATTTTTATTAATCAGGTTTTTTTTTATTTTGATTTAGTATTCATTAATTATTCTCATCAGTATGCTTTTCCATCCACATACCCAAACACTCCCTTAATTTATTTTAATTATTAATTTAATTTTGATTATTATTAGTTAACTTTATATAATTTTTTTAAACAACTGTTTAGCTACCTATAATGCAGTAATTCTTATTTATTTCAAAAGGAAATATCAATTTTGCAGTAACATTTTATCGTTTCGGTAAATATTGTTTTTCGAGTATGTGCTAAAATCTAATGAAATAACTCCCTTTTTAGTCCAACAATGTATTATTAATATAATAAATAAACCGATGATATTCTATAGGTGGATCCGACAGAATTCTGTTCATGCCGACAAGTTTGTAGAGGAGGGGTTGTGGGGATAGCAGTTCACAGAATCAACCAAGTTGTCAAAGTATAAAAATAAAAACTTGGTTGACTTATTGTTTAGCTGTTGTCAAATTGGTGATTTTATTATTCGTTCGGTCTAATATTATCGCAGAATATACGTTTTTTTTTCACCTAGGACTGCAAAATAGATAGAGTAATACATAAATAAATAAGAAAAACTGCCTAAATATCCTAAAACCACAGTAAAATATTTTACCGTTTTGGACTTTTTGGTCAAATTTTTATATTCATAAAGCATAAAAATTTGACAAAACAAATATACAAATAAAGTAGATACCCACTTAAATAAAAGTTGAATTTTACTGACCAAAATCAACTTAATGCTAATGTTAAATTCAACGAAAATAAGTAATACGATACAAGGGCAATTTGAAAAGTTCACGTGCTGCGCTCGATCGCTGCATAACGGTACACAAAAAGCAGTTATTTCATGTGATATGTTTTATTGTTGTTCGGCTTTTATATAATATTGCTTTTTGCATGGCAACAGAAGGAGAACTTCTAAAGAAGCAAAGTGACAATTTGCCCGCCCTATATTAGTGAAGAAATAAAAAGAACGCGTTCTTTTATGTATTACAATGGAGAGGAGAAATGACGTCACCAAACAGAATATTGTTTGAGCTATAAACTATGTACTGCTTTAAGGATGCTCAGAGGTGTCATAGATGAGGATTCAAGGCAGGAGAGGCATGAGATGAAGGCACAGGAAGGTCACATTCCAAGAATATGATGTTTAAAGTTGTATTAGAACATATAAAACGTTTTTAAAACTTATATTATGCCATTATTAATAATATTTAATTCATAACTACTGAATTAGGTTTGGCAACAGCGTATGCATTTTTTTGTTTGTCTTTGTCAAACTTTTATCCTGTCTAAGTGACATGTGTCAATGCGTTGTATGCAGATTAGTTGCCCATGACTATTTAAGCTCAAAATTCGGTATAACTCGAATGCCATTTCGGTGAGAGAAAATCAATAGATCTATCGAAAATTCAGTACAAGTGGTGACACTGCTGCTATTGCCGCAATGCGCGTTAAAATTTGGTTTTGTCGCCTTTTTGCACTGCGATGTTGCCAAATTTTTCACTCCGTCTTAGCAGAGGGTAACAAGAATATCAAAACCGAAAGTTCAAGCCAATATTTCTTTAGAAAATGTGCGATAGGGTAAGAGAGACAACTTTGTCCTACACAAATGCATAACCATTGAACATCCTTAAGTTATCTTCATAGCTTTACCCTGTTTTGATATATGTTTTTCCAATTTGTAAACTTTCCCATTTTTTCACTTGTGAAATGAAAATATTTTAATTTGTTTGTATGAAAGTTTGATTATATACAATCTTTATTATGAAGGTGCGTATAAAAATGGCAAGTCGCGCTAGTGACGAATTACCTTTTAATTTTGCCGACTTTACTTGCTTTCGAGCTCACCACGCGAATTCCTCACGAAATCCTGTGGCGGCCTGCGTTAAAGAAGATAATAAAAGCATCTAGGATACAACAAGCCAATTTCATCATATTTCTCTCTAAGTATCAGTTGCGCTTCGCGCGAAAAATAGAAATATGATGACGCTTTTACTACTTTCTTTGACGCTGACCCCTGAAGTCGGCAATATTTAAAGGAATCTCGTCATGGGCGCGACTCATGATATTTATATATACCTTAAAACGAGAAAAAGCTTTAAATACATAAATTTTTGTGGCTTTACCTGAAAGTATTTTAAAAATTGCCCCCGTATGTAATGTATGTATGTATTAGTTGGTATATAGAATCTCAGCGAATTTATAAATACAAAAGTTATATAAGCTTTTATTTTTTACTTCATAAAAGCATTTTAATTCAGTTTATATATATATATATATATATATATATATATATATATATATATATATATATATATATATATATATATATATATATATATATATATATATTCAACATCTTTAAAACAATACTTTTATAAAGAATTCAATCTAATGAATATTTTTTAAAAAGAAACACCGTGTAGTAGAAAAAACTATTCTAAGAAAGAAAATTTACTCCACACTCCCTTACCGCACTATATGTTAATTATCTTGAGCTGGCAGTGTCAGCATTTATAAATTCAAATCTAATTTTTATATTAGAAAGGACAAAATATATGTATATTTTTTATATTTCCACATTTGCCATTACTGTCGTAGCATTTCTAAGAATCAACTATATACCAACTTAAACATACATTAAGTGATGCTTTTAGAGATATAAATTCTCTATTGACTAATTAAGGCCAACATCTAAAGGTCTAATTAACAATCTACCTGTCAACTTCAAAAAACAGAACCACTTTACACATTCGCCCATTCATTCACGCAACCACCACCAACCAAACAAACTATATTTATATATATCAGCCTAGGTATGTTAAGTCACGAAAAACACCCTTGCACTAGATGTCAAGCCATCGTTTGTTTTATTTCTTTTCCTATAAAAGTCCTTAGATATCTAAAGCGCCAATCTCTTCTAGTTAATAATAAATAAATTTCATTAGAAAACAAGTCTATCAGTCGCAGGGAGGAGGATCTATCTACAATGACGTTAACCTATAGTCGGTTCTACAAACGCTAAAGATTTTGACGCTTGATGTTCATCCGTTCACTTGGCTTCATAACTGTCAACGTTTGTCGAAGTAACTATAGCGGAAGAGGCCTGATGTTAAACCGCTTCTCGGTAGAATGGATTGACACCCTTGATGGGCAAAGGATGTGCTTCGGTGTTGAACACCCATTGGTCGAACGGGAAGAAGTTGTCATCGGAGAAGAGCAGGTACAAGTACTGAAATAATAATTTTATTAATGTTATTGCTATTGGATGGCTGGTAGTTCTTATATTCATAATAGAAAGTACACCGTGTACTTACTTTTAACGTTTCAGCTAAGAAGAAACTCTGCTGAACATCATCCTGTTGTATGTCTTCTGAGTATACATTTTTGATACCGGTGTAACCACCAGATACCCTGCAGTGCTTTTCTAGGGCCTGTAAAGTAAATTAAATATATAAAAACGTTTCGTTTCTACTTTTAATTGAAGATTAATATTAGCGTAGAAGATATAGCAGTATTTTTACGCTGAGCAAAGATAATTGATGCAATTGGTCGATGCGCAGAGTCATCTACTACAAAATTATAATTAACATTGTAAATTACCCACTACAGGTATTTTACGGATAGAGTGAGGAAAATGAAAAGAAAATTACTATATTCTTTTAAAAAATACTCTGAGTACTGAGAAAAACCACGAAAACTTAGAAACGTTATTTACACGCTCATTAGTCGAAAAGGTCGAGACGTTAATTCGATAGTGGCGTTCCCAACGGTGGTGCTATCAACTAATTCATATGGTGAAGGCGCTAGGAAACGAAGGAAATTATTATTTATTTTTAGATGAGCAGTATTAATATTTTTGACGTTTTTACTTTTTTTCGTATTAAAATAAATTTATTAATATAAAGGCAAGGGAATGATTTACTTAAGTATGTTGATATCTATGTATTGCAATATGAGTAAATATCAATATATATCGCCCAGATCTTGTTGACAAAGATATAGATGTGCTTTGTGTGACTGAGCATCGGATGTTCGAAACAGAAATTAGTAGACTATATTAATGGAATCTTGGGATATTCTGCAAGAAAAGAGTATAGTGGGAGTGGTACAGAAATATTTGTTCATGATGAGTTTAAGGCAAGCATTAAACATTTTAGAATAAATTATAATGTAGAAACATGTATAGAGTACTTATGTGTTATTATAAATGATTTTAATTATTTTATTATTATAATCTTCCTATGGTAAAAACAACATCATTACACAAAATTTTGTTTTCTGATGGAGTGCGCTTATATAATGTTCTTTCTGAGGATATTAAGTGGGCAAGAAATTGACAGATTTTGTATTTCAGTGTATATTTGAATTATTACAATCGGCCAAGCGCTTTCGGTCTCTCTATCGGACCATTCTCAGGGCTCAGACATTGTGAAAGGGCACACCTCAACCCTGCCAGTTTGAGAAAAGTCGCGAGCTTAGCCTCCACACAGAACAAGATGTATACAATTAAAAAAAATTTTTTTAGAAACATTTAAAATTAAAACCAGAACATTCAATACACTGTGCACGTTGACATGATTAAAACAATAAACCTTTTTCAATAACAACCCAAAAGGGTGAGGTTATGTATGTTATGTGTGGCATAACCTCACCCTTTTGGGTTCTTATTGAAAAAGGTTTATTGTTTTAATCATGTCAACGTGCACAGTGTATTGGATGTTCTGGTTTTAATTTTAATTTTAAATGTTTCTAAAAAAATTTTTTTTAATTGTATACATCTTGTTCTGTGTGGAGGCTAAGCTCGCGACTTTTCTCAAACTGGCAGGGTTGAGGTGTGCCCTTTGACAAGGTCTGAGCCCTGAGGATGGTCCGATAGAGAGACCGAAAGCGCTTGGCCGATTGTAATAATTCAAATATACACTGAAATACAAAATCTGTCAATTTCTTGATTTCTTCGGTGTACAACCTGTTAATAACTTATTAAGTGGGCGCCTGACTTGCAAACATTTAACAAAAAACTTTTTAAGCATTTAAGAAACATTTAATGGTATATTTTTAATTTCGTGTTTTTTTCTTTGTGTGCTTTTTCGTGCCTCTGTGTGTTTGCGGAAATAAGTTTTTAAGAAATATTTTGAAGAAATTCGTTCGTAACTAAACTTTAACTTAAACTAAGTGTTCTTTGTGCCAACCAAATGTATTTCTCAGGATTTTTTTTTCTTTGCAGCTCTAATAGAAAGAAAATAATGTATGTGTATTTCACAGAAACCACATTTATGCTATGGCAACAGCGCAAATGATTCCCTTATCGAAACAAGTGACATCACTGACAGATGTAACTGGCGATTTTGTTGTTAAAGTTTTTTGATCGTTTTTCTTGATTTTTTGCCGATTAAAAAAGTGCAAATTTATGAAATTTTATCAGAAGCTTATGGCAGCATGAAATTTGTGGATGTAATGAAATTTTAACGATTTAGTGCAAAAAATTACACATAAAGTGAAAAGTTATTTTCTGTTTTTTTTTTCGGGAATCATGTTCTACAACATCGAAATATGAGATATGTAAAGAAATTTTAAAAAAATATATATTTTCCTAGATTTCCCTTAATTGAAATATTTACCAAAAATAATTGTATTGTTATTTTTTTCTAGTATTATAGTCTCTACTATCATGATAGAATACAAACTAACCTGTACTGCTTCCCAACCCCAATCTCTGTATTTTTCATCTTTGGTTAATCTATACAGGTAAAAGTACGACTCTATGACTTCAGGTCTGAGAATATAGTATTTTTCTGAGCTCTTAAGTGCTCTAGCTTCAGCGCCTTCTGTAAATCTGAAAATGAAAAATTAAGCTCAATTAATGGAAAATGTATTACACTAACTAACTAAAAATCATATAAATCGTTAACATTGTAAAATGTTAAAACCGTTTTACATGATGAACAACTACAGCAAGCATGTATGTAAAAATGAAAAACTTTTTTTAAATTGTATCACACATGTCAAATCAATGTTTGTCATTAGTTTTAACTAAACAGGTTGTTCTATATAATTATTGAGATTTGAGAAACTGAAAGAAATGAAAAGTTGGTTAAATTGTGACGAAGTTGCGCAACTTTTAAAAAATTTTGATAAGAACAAGGGGTGATATTATTTTGCCTTTTCTATTTGAATAGCATTAATACAACAATATTGTTCCTAATAAATATAAAAAGAATCTTAAATCTCAATTTGAACTTGGGATGCTTTGAAAAAGTAAAAATCCTGCAGTTTGAGGTTTAAGTCGAGAAATACATAACTACTTGTTTTTTATACTTTTAAACAAAATATTGCTAAATGTTCCTATTAACATTAAAATACGTACCTAAATGATTCTGGTCCTAATTTCACGTAAGTCCTGTCATATGACTCATGACAGGTGTTAGTGATTTGTTTGGCAGTATCCATATATTTTGAGGAGAGCTCATTGTTTAAGGTTTTAGCCCCTAAGGCTAATAAACCACCTACAACACAATATTGGTAATAATAGTGACATAAGAGCATACACGATTAAAATTTTAATTTTACATACATAAATTTCCAAATTAGTCACGAAAACTCAATAATAAAGGATATAAAAAGCAGAGCGTATGAATCTTTATTCTGAAAACTGTATGGTTTATTATTAAAAATTATTAAGCGGTAATGAACAAAATAAATCAATAGGTGTCAAATTAGAGCTGTACGACGAATGACCCATCAATTCCACGTTTTGAGTGCTCAAAAAGTTCCTTGTTTAAGCCGATGTGGTGTAATTTTCAAATTTAAAACTTACCTGAGAAACACGCTAAGTGATCCATCTTGTGTTCAAGTCTGTCGAATTTCAGTTCAGCAAAGTAAGTTAAACCACCAGGTGACGTTTGGAGCATGTGTTTCATTATAGCTTGCATGGCATCGTCATACATTTGCCTTGCTTCCGTGTCCTCTTTCGCGCTTTGAAGCCATGCCTTTAATAGGTATTCGTAGTAACTGTCTCCTAATGCACCCATAGACATATGATCTGCAAGAGGAAATATTATATTAAAATAGGGTAATTATTTAGCTACGTTACACCACGCCGAAATTTTGTGAGAATAAACGTATAGTAACGCATAGATTGTGAAAATGGGAACGAAATAGTGTGGAAACGTTTAGTTTTTGAGATGTTTCTTCTTAATATATATATATATATATATATATATATATATATATATATATATATATATATATATATATATATATATATATATTAGAGGTTAAATAGTCAATGCTTTATTTGTCATTTTCCATTCTTTTCTGTTCTCAAAATAATAAAAATCCTTCTACTCTGAACTGATAGATTTCTGGAAATTCGTACAACAAAAACACTGTGATGCTTTTGCTAACAGAGTGTTTTCATTGTATCCAGCATTCCAGAATTGTTCACTATATCAAATATATATAATATCTCACTGGAGGAACTTGATGAGTGTGATATCTTGAAATCCCTTAAACGAATTAAAAAATAAATCACCCGCTGGACATAATTCCTCCATTTCTTCTTAAAGATTGTATCTAAGTACTCAAAAATCCATCAACTAAACTCTATTCAATTGTTCCATTAATAGCCAAACTTTACTTGACCTTTGAGAAAACAAGCTAAGGTCTGTGATCGAGTGATATTGACATCTTGGCAAACTCTTTTGTTCTGTGCATATATAATAATCTGTTCTTTCAAGGCAAATATCTCTTAATCCCGTCATGTTTTCTTTTTTCAGGTAGGACAACCGTTACAAATTTTACCTGTTTTTGGCAACAGTGAAAGACATCAAGTTCATGTCAATATACACAGCCTTTGAGAAGATGGACCACGGAATTGTGGGGGCCAAATTTCTCAGGAAGAAAGTCTAATTGCGCTCGGAGCACGTAGAGCACAATGGTTACAAATCAACTCTCTTCATATCAACAAGTGGTGCTTTACAAGATATTAATTATACACCATACATCGTTTCTATATTTTTACATGATATAACTATTGAATCAAATGCTGCATACTTTTTGTTTGCTGATAATTTGAAGATCTTTTTGGGCATCCCCAGCCTGGACGACTGGATTCGTCTTATTGTATAAGTAATTTAAACACAATTTCTCGTTGGTATTCTGTTAACAAACTTCCGTTAAATAACAAAAAAAGCCAAGAATATGATATTCTCACTAGAACATAAAAGAAATTAACCAAGTGTATGTATTGGAGAACACCATACCCAAGAAGTGTTATCAGATGAAAGTGTTCAGAGTATATAAAACATAAAACTTAATTTCAGATTGCACATAAATGAATTTGTTCACGAGGGCTTTAAAACGCTGGATTTCACATTGTGTTCAACCAGAAATTTCCAAAATACTATATGTTTTATGAAAGTTTAGTAATATTATTAAACTGGTTGTCATGTAGTTCTGACCCAAACTCAATACAAAACCTCAAAATGGGATTAATGAGGAAAAATTATCAATTTAAAAAAATTATATGAAATGCCCTAACATAAAATAAACTCTATACCTTTTTGGCGATGTCGGCCTTTAGTTGACATAATGCGTACAAGATGCCAGAGCTATTAGTCAGAATAAACAATATCCAACGAAATATTAGGCTTTATATTACATATTAACTCATAGATTTAGACTATAGATTGTGAGAACGTCGTTAAGGTTTTTCTTGTCTCTCTACAGCACTGAAACCCATAAGATCTTTTGTACGTGATCCAATTTAGACTTTTTTGGAAGTCTGTCATTTTTCGGGTTTCAAGGTGGGTGATGATACCTTTCAGAAATTAAAGTCTCTTGCAGAACAGTCCAATGCATTCGTACAGTAGAGACGGCAAATATCCTCAGTTTTATAATTTTTTAAAAAATGGTATTTGAGAGAGCAGTGCTCTGTAAAGAGATTCATTATTACTCGAATATCCCATTTTGGAAGATCGAGAAGCATCTTTGGTTTTGGTTCTTTTTTAGCTTGTCTGGTTCCACCTTAATTTGATCTAGAATTCGTTTAGGACGTGGCTTTTTGGTAATCACAAAAAGTTCTGGACCTTCTTTTGCGAACCTTTTCATTTGCTTTAATTACTTTGTGCCTTGGCACCCACATCAGGGTTATTATGTCGTATCTTCCCAGTTCTTTTAGGGCTTGGCTACCGTTCCAAGTTTAATTGATTTAAGATTAAAAATGGTTCTTTCATCATAGATTTTTTGACAAAAAAATTATTACATAAAAAATCATTTATTAAACGAAAACTCGTATACTAAATAAGAACAAATATACAAAAAGTATTTTGAGTTTTATTTATATTTTCAGATTGTTTCTAAATAGTTGACCACCACTCTACATCTTTTTAATTTATAATGACATTTTATATACCAATTAATATTTTTAGGTACAATATAGAATACAAGTAATTATGATGATTTCATACTTACGTTGTCCCCATTTTCCACTCCTGGGATTCAAATAATTCGGATAGAGTCCATTGGGTTTTTCTATCTGGTTCAAAAATTGCCTTATCTTATCGACTTTATTTCTGTAAATTGATTTACCAGTAACGTCACTCAAATACGCCATTTCTAAATGTAAAGTACCGAATTCTGAGAGGATACTCGAACTGCCGCTGGCCCAGCCATAGTTTTTACTTGCCTAAAAAACATAATGAACAATAAATTATAATTTCAGCATGGTAAAATAAATTACGATGTTGATAAGATTGGAATATGGCGTATGTTTTTGATAAAATTATTCATCTCCATACTCCGGTGGATGTAGCTTGACTGGCGATATTTTTTAGTCTGACATCGAAAAATCGGCAGGTATAATATCCTGCCGATATGTCTCGGAATTTATATTTTATGTACACAGTTGTTTTCTGCAAATGTTGCTCTTGGTTTGATGCAGCTCCACTGGCGAGACCGCTGGATGGTTGAAGCACTTATGAAGAGAGAGCTAGAGCTATATTTTACGGGAAATGGACTGTTTGTGTATCTTCTTTCCTTTAACTGCCCGAAAATAGAATAAATAGAGGCAAAATTATCGAAAAATTCGCAAAATTCTTAAAGTCAGTTCAGGTTAGTATAGTTATGATTTTCGTTTTTAGATCAATGTAGCTTGCGGAACGATCTGTTTATGTTTGGCATCCCGATCCCGCATTTTTACCCACATTTTACGCAACAATGCTCGAATGACCACAATTAACTGCATTTGTACTATCAAGTTTTCCATCCTAAAGGAATTTAAAATTCACGTCAACGTAGCAACATCGCATCCCGTGTTTGGATTTAAATCGTATGCAACCAACCATACATACCTAGAAACAGTATAAAACAAGCCAACGTTTTTCTTATGTTTTATGGAAAATTCGTATTTTTCCGCGGTTGTTTTTATAAATTTTGTTAAAAAAATGATTAAATATTGTGTAATGTTTATGAATTTTACTATAAATGTCCAAAATTTAAAGGTAGTGATCGGAAAAAACAAGTTATATGAGTGAAAATTTTTTTTTTTCGGAAAAACTACGCGAGATCGGCGAAAATTGACAACATATTCATGTACTACAACCCTAAAATAGGACGTATGTCAAAAATCATCGAAAAATTGTGTGTTTCCACCTTCTCCAAGCATCACCGAAACTTTTTTTGAATACTTATCCAAATATACTTACCCCTGTCTTAAAGTTGACCAATGCATTTGGAATACCGGTAGGGGTGTTAAAGGCAGGCAACAACTTATCTGCTATCTGTTTGGCCTTGTCTCTGAACATGGTATCGCCGGTTAATGCATAGCAAGTTAGCAATCCACCAACAAATCGAATGTTTACTTCAAAAACTGAAACATCTGACGCCTGGAACAATAAGAATATTTGTTCAAAATTCATTATATAAACTGTATATTTTAAGGATAATAATCTTGCTTTAATAAAGTCTAACAAATATTAGTTAAATTATACCTTATTAAGCCTACTCTATATAATAATTAAAAAAACATGATCTATATAGAAACCACAGTACAACCAAAATGACAAGAAGTGACTGCCATATTTCTTCTTAAAATGTACATACTTTAAAGGTTGAGTTGTCAAAATATGTCATTTTTCCCATCTTTATTTTCTTTCTTAAATCATAAAAATCGCGCTTTCCTCATTTTGGAAATATTAAAGTGTGTGTATAAAGACATCTTCTGTAACAGTAAAGTAGAGAAAATGAGAAAACATTGACAATCCAACCTTAAAAGTTTTTTAAGATGGAATATCTCAAACACAACGTTTTAAAATAAATAAAATTAGTCACATAATTATTTTAATGTTATCCAACAAGTCCTAAAAAAGAACGCACGCCTATGGTGTAATACTAATTCTAGTTGAAATTTATTCATCACAGAATGCCTAGCGACTACATGAATGACTTTTTGTGGATTGTAACTTACTCGATATTGTGTTTCTTTATACTCTGTCAATGTTCCAAATTATATTATATGTAAATTCAGTTGCTAAATTCAAGACATAACTTGAATTTGTAGTCTTAAAACTGACCCCCGTTTATATCGACAATCTAGTTGGACTCAGCCCGTCACTGTTCTAAACTAGTAAAAATAAAATTAGTTTATTAAGGCGTGCTTTTCCGTATAAAAATAAACCATAACGGATTAGTTTCATTATTTTTGCTTACTTACACGGCTGCCGTTCCGTCCCCCAGAGAACGAGCGCGATGCTATTTGCTGTCTACCGGAGCCGCAATTCTTTTCCATTATCTACCGGCGATTGATTTATAACGTTGAAAAAAACTAAGGCAAACACCTATGTTTTCGTAAATGTTAAATATGCTTTAATTCCGACAAATATAACACTAGATTGCGTAGGGTTGGTGAACAGCATAAAAGTTTTTTAAAAAAATTGAAGTAACTTCTAAAATCACAAAAATTTTTACATGAAATTAAAATCTTAAAATATGATTCACACAAAAATATTGAGATTACTTTATTTGTAATTGCTTTCTTACTCTAACTTGTTTGCATTTCTTGTTAGTAGTTATTTGTTTCAGTTAGTAATAAATTTATATTTTTATGGATTCTTCTAGAAATGGCGCCCGCATCGCTATTCCAGCTATGCCACGTTGAAATGTCATCTTTTTCAGTATTACCGGAGTCTTTGAAAAAGTTGTTTGAAGTTGTTTTTATTCTGAGATTTTATAAAGGCTTCAAATTTCGTTGTTTTCCAGATAGATAGAGAGATAAGTCTTTATTTATTCCAATAAGTATCACTTACGAAAAAAACCCATAAGGGCATGGAACAATGTCAAAAAAAAATCAGCACTGTAATAAACATTATAATAAAAATTATAGTTCATTCTCACCTGTAGACAAAAAAAAAGAAAAAAAAATGAAAAGGAAAAAACTTCAACACTAATTATATGTTTTAAATACCTTTCTTGAACAATTCTATCAAGTTAATGTAGTAAAAACAAAACAATTAAAACTTAAGATGAAGGGCAATATTATAAATGAGACAAAAATTAAATACCAACGAAACTTACATACATTTAAAATTTAATAATACAGCCAATAACAAAATTTCTAATTCGAGACAATGCTGCTATTATCACACTCATAAAACTCTTCCAATGTATAAAAGGCTTTTTTACACAAAAAGATTTTCAGGACACACTTTAATCTATTTCTCGGCAGTAAATGTACATTTTCAGGTAAAGAAATAAAATCTTTTATTAAAGAAAATTCGACATTTTTCTGCAAATAACTATAGTTATATTTATCAGAAAACAGATGTTTTATTTCTAGTAATGTAGTTATGTTTAATAGATGCACCCTCAAAAAGATCCCTCTTATCAATAATAAACATCACCGAATCCAAAATGTTTATACCTATAGCCGTCAAAATATTGTTACTAATAAACATATTTCTACAGCTGGCTTGTTGTTTCATTGCAAAAATACACCGTAAACATCTTTTTTGCAGATTCAAAACTCTATTAATATCACAGGAATTACCCCAAAATATCAATCCATATCTGAGTCTGGACTGTACAAATGCATGGTAAGCTGACAAAAATGCACCGATTCCAACTCTCTCCGAAATAATTCTTAACGCAAAACAATACTGAAATATTTTAGTGGCAACTCTCTCGATGTGCGCCCCCCAGTCCAACCTCCTATCGACGTTTAGTCCCAAAACAACAGCACTCTCAACTGATGTTATTGTTGTATCCTCAAACGTTAATGTAAATTGATTATTCAATCTGTTGCCAGACATAATGCACTGTGTCTTGGTAACATTTACCGATAGGCTGTTGGACCGAAAGTACCCATCGAGAATGTCCATCACAGATTGAACCTTCATCGATAGCAACTCCGCCGTGCTTTCACTGAATATAAGCGAGGTATCATCAGCATATAGTACAGTCTGCTCTCCAGAGATTTCGGGTAAATCATTTGTATAAAGAATATACAAAAGAGGCCCAAGTATTGATCCCTGAGGGACGCCTTTCTTCATTTTAATCCTCTGAGACACTATAGCCCTACCATGGAGATCAGACTCCACCACACACTGAGTCCTGTACGTCAAATACAATCTTATTAATTCCAGCGCATTACCCCTTATTCCCTACATTTCTAGTTTTAACAATAATGTTTTATGATCCACAGCATCAAACGCTTTAGATAGATCCAGGCGCATGGCCAATTTTTGTTTTTTTTATTTAGTGATTCTAGAATATATATATAAGTGTTTGGTACAAAGCTCTTACTGTGGATTTCCCTTTTCTAAAGCCATTTTGTTTATCTGATATTACAGAAAACTTATTCAGAAATGTTACAATCCTCTGATATAAAAAAAAAAACAATGTGAGAGTCGACTTAAACAAACACTACATTGGGGATTTTAATAAAAAAAAAATATATGTAAGGATCCATCGTTGATCCCAACTGGGTCTAATCGACAAGATCTGCTTCCCATGGACCAGAAGTTTCAGTACCATCTCCACCAGATTATCTTCACGAAAATGCATTTTCCAGTTTCAGGCAATGGTTCAACCCGACAATAATATGGTCGACTCAGAGGTATCATTCTAGAAAGGTTGTGCTCCACAACTTCAAACCAAAAAAGATTTAATAATTTAATTTGCATTTTAAATCTGGTTGAAGAAAAATGGAATAAGGACATAGTGGCACACTACTGCTGGTTTTTATTTTGGGAAACTTCCTAACATTAATACGAAACGAAATCTATTAAAACCTTTTAAAGATG
Source organism: Diaprepes abbreviatus (assembly GCA_034092305.1). NCBI lineage: Eukaryota > Metazoa > Arthropoda > Insecta > Coleoptera > Curculionidae > Diaprepes > Diaprepes abbreviatus. The sequence goes on along the minus strand of JASJET010000380.1, from coordinate 2,375,007 downwards.
ACTAAATTACATTATATATTGGTTCATATATAGGTAAATTTACATAATAACCTTCGAATTTTACCGACTTCAATTGATGTCGAGCTCACCACGCAAATTTATCACGAAAGTCTTGTGCCTTCGGTGGCTGGCGCCAAAGGAGATAATAAAAGGATCTGGGATACAATTTGATTATATTTTTTGGGTCATATGTTTCGCTGCAAAGTAAACTTTTTCGAAAAAGCATGCCATGAAGCCGTCCAACTAGATAAAAAAAATTCCTTTGAGTTCGCACCAAAAACCGACAGAACCTTGATCACTGCGAACCTCCGTCGAACTGCTCGTGAACAATAGAAATATGATGACGCCTGTAGTCGAAGTCAGAAAAATTAAAAAAAGACTCGTTACGAACGCTACTCGCCATATTTATACGGACTTTTATAGTTCGTATGGCACAATCTTGGAACTTCGTCATTTTCCTTCTTTTGTGATGAAACTTGTCAGGAACATGTTTACAATTAACTTAAGGACAAATATGAAGTGAAATCGAAAATCTTTTACGGAAACCTACCTTTAATATGGGTCTGATATGATTGGTCGGTTTTTTAGAAGTTAAAAATACTGCCCCTTAATATAAGCATTTAAGCAAAATAGAGCAATATAATTAATAAAAATTATTAATTTCACTACATCTCAAAACTCTGGGGTATATAGCAAAACTAATAGTAATCTCTTGTTTAGAATATCCAAATCTTTAAAAAAAAGTAGCAGATTTTTTTTTGGTGGCCAAGAGCAAATTCCCCTTAACCACATCAGTTCGAAAACCTGCTTCCCTCATAACAAATCGATGTGATCAAGTTTTCGAGTTCGACAAGACCTCATTTATTTTGAATTTCCAATTTGCCCAAAAACAGAAACATCGTAAAACTGATATTTGCCTAAATAACTAGTAAATAAATGCTATAAGAAGAATTTACTATCCATCCGTCGGTACAATTTACTTTAGAAATTATTTTGCTTCAATCTCGCTCGGAGTTTCAACCGGGGAAACGTTATAGATGTTTTAGCCTTGTTATACTTCCCTTCGCTTATTATATTTTTGTTTATTCCATCTACAAGCGCAGAAAAAATTTGCTATGTATACAACGCTGCTACTTAAAGTCATAAATTGTTTATTTTCTCATATATGCAGGAAATTCAAAATATTTTCCATTTTAAAAGCCTTATGGTAATGGAAAAGTTTACATGCTAATCTTGAAAATAGTAGTTCCTTAAATCACTGACCTTGTTTCTAACGTAAACTTCCGATCAGATCGGAATTATCCGTTGGAGACTTCTTAAAATCAAATGAGTTTTTATCGAAAACTATTCTATCCGATTCATTGATCTTTATTTCAATTCTTTATAATAAAAACACAAAAAAATCTTATTGAAAAGAAAGAGGCCAGCTGTTCTTCTCTCTTTAAAGATGACAACAACTATAAATTACTTCGGGTAGGTAGATGTGGCCAATTATTTTGAAAAAAAAAAATAAAGTCGACTTGTTTCTCCTTTACAAGAGATAAAAAAAAATAATTTCATCCGATTATTATTTTTTTCTTTCCTTACTGTTTTCTTTTCGTTCTGTTTCTGTTTGTGATATTTTAATCAAGAAGTAAACAGCCCCACATCCCTGGCGAAGGAGTTTGGTCACATGAAAGCTTTCTGGTAAGTTATTGCCGATCTTAATTCTGGAGAATGTTTGGTCGTATAGCTGTTTGATGGCTTGGATCGCTGTATTGTTAATTGGAGACTTCTCCATCACGTGCCATAATTTTTGGATTGGTACTGTATCATATGCTTTTGTGAGGTCAACAAAAAGCAGATGAACCTCTCTATTTCTTGCCACCTTCTTTTCATTAAGTTGGGTTAAATTAAATATATGATCCACGCACGATCGGCCAGCTCTAAAACCTGCTTGTTCTTCAATTTCTTGGGGGCCATATTCTGTTTCTACGATGTTTCTAAGCAGTTTTCCGTATACTCTACTCATTGTGGTGGTTACAGTTATACATCTATAGTTTGAGCATTCGTCGCGTCTTCCTTTTTTGTGGATTGGTGTTATCCAGCCTTCTTTCCATATAGTTGGGATAGGATCATCATTATTTAGGAGTCTGTTAAATAGTTCTTGAAGAAAGGAGGTTAGTTTTTCAGTACCGTTCTTTAACAGTTCAGCAGGTATTCCTTCCGGTCCAGCTGCTCTCCTATTTTTCAATGAATCCACAGCACTACTTACCATCTCCTTTGTTACCTCTATATAGTAGCCTTGTACGTTGTACCGTCTTGGGGAGTTAACGAGGTACTCTTGTCGGTCTTCGGTAAGCTGCGTTGGATAATGGGTTATCCACTTTTTGATTGGGATTGGTTGTAAGTTAATCTTGTTTGTGGTGTCTGATCTTAGTGTCTTTATTAATTTCCATGCTTCTGATGATCTTGTACCTCCCACATGTGTATTTAGTTCAGGGCATTTCCTGTCCCATATATCGTTTTTGTTAATAATGTTTTTAAATTTGGATTGTTCATTTTTGTATATGTTTTTATCTTGTGGATCTTTTGAATTTAGCCATTTGTTGAAAGCTTTTTGTTTTATCTGTTTTTGTTCTTCCAGTGTCCTGTCCCATGTAACATTGTTGTTTCGTCTGTTCATGTCTTTCGTCTTAATTCCTAGAGCTTCTTGTGCAGCGGAGTGTAGAGAGGATACGATGTGTTCATATAGTTCATTAGTGCGCCCTGACAGCAATTCAATTTGAAGTTTGTTATTTATTAATCGAGTCTTAAATAGATATTTTGTACTAGATTCACGAAATCCTTCCACATTGTAAGATATTCGTTCTATTGTTGAGGTGTTTCTATTGTCTGTTTCGTTTTCTATTGTCTTGAAGGGAATTTGTATCTTTGCACCCAGGAAAAAGTGGTCAGATCCGCATTATATGCCTCTGTATACTCTAGTGTCTTGAACTTTCAGAAAGGATTCCTGTTTAACAATTATATAATCTACAATCGATTTCAGTTGTCTAGTTTCTTGGTGTCAAGTATATTTGTGGATATCTTTATGTTGAAAGAATCCATTCAGAATTTTTAGTTTATGTTGTGTGCAAAGCTCGATCAGCCTTTGTCCGTTGTTGTTAAGCGTATTTTCACCGTGTGCATATCATAATTAAAATAAAAAAATTCGTATAAGGTTGAAATGTCATGAGATTGGTCCAGTTTAGAACCTGACTGTATAATTTTTAAAGAGATATTTTTTTGCGTTCTTCTATATTTGTCCACTTGTATATATTTTAATTTTCTAATTTTTATTTTAAATCACGCTGTTTAATTTTTTCCTGCATTAAATCCAACATCTTTATTTTATATGGAACACCCTATATTTTTTCCATATTCAGATTCTATCATAGCTACTACCATCCTAAATTACGAGTAGACAGTTTCAGAGATACTGACATTTGAAAAGTCACATTGTTTACACTTTGAAAAGCTATTTCGACGAATCTTGGAGGACAATGGATTGTATGTCCCTATCTTCGCTTATCGTTTTCAATCCAGAAATGTCAACTTCCGGTTCAACCGACAGTTGGTATTTTCGAGACGAAATTAAATTTTGCCCGGTATTTTAGGGTAGACGTAAAAATAGATTAGATAGCATATGGGAGGATGGCAAAATTTTAAGTGTTTATTTTACAAAAAAAAAACGAGCCATCATCAGACATGCAAGATCGATATTCAAAAAAATATCTTCAATATTATAATAATAATAAGTACAGATTTATTTTCACTTGACGTCAATACATGACGTTATGTAATTGATCTTTAAATAAATTAGTTCATAATATCCCTTTTTTAAAACCTGCGTTCGTATAGGTAAAACGTATTTTTATCAGATACAGGATTTCCTGTTGTTACCCTACCCGTCACGATTAAATAGCCGCTAATTAAAAAGGATTAACAACGAAAATTAGGTTTTAGATTAAATTCCTATCGGAGATTATAAAATGTTAAAGAATATTCAGTTTTACTAAGGTTAAACTGGGAAAAATAAACATACATTGTTAGCATATTATTAAAGACCGGAACTGATCAAAATTGGTTAACATATTTATCAACGTCAATTATTTTATCATCGTTTATTAACATAAGTGCTAATCCATCAAAATTAAGTTTTTCTTTTTTTTTTATTTTGCATTTCATGGAAAGTAACTCAACTTTTTGCCATTTCAATAATAATCATAATTGATTGTTGACTTTGTCCTATGTAACCAAGCCTGTACCAACCGAAGAAACCTCTTTGCTGCCTACGTGGATTATAAGAAGGCCTTCGAGTCAGTGCCACATGAATAGCTCAAAACTATATTGAGAATGTATAGGGTCGATAATCATTTTGTTTATTTTTTCGAACGCATCATGTCAACCTGGAGAACTACGATCCAATTGCAAGTGCCTTCCAGCGATACCATCGAAACTAATACAATCCTAATACGTAGGGGAATATTTCAAGGCGATTCACTAAGCCCATTGTGGTTGTGCCTTGCAATGAACCCTCTGTCACGCCATTTGAATTCCACCACGACTTTAGTATTAGAAATAACGAAGAGGTAGTAAGATTGAATCATCTTGTACACATGGATGATCTTAAATTGATGGCTGCTACCAAAAAATCAGCTGGAGCAAATGCTCAAAATTGTCGAGGAGTTCTCCGGGGATATTGGAATGCAGTCTGAACTTGACAAGTGCCGTATTTTGAACATCGTTAAAGGAAAAATACCACCGGGAGTATTTGAGATGCAGAACGATGAAACTATAGCGGCACTGAAAGCAGAATAAACATAAAAATACCTAGGTTTGAAACAGGCTAAACGAATTGACCATCGCACTATGAAGGCCGAATTGACAATCGAATTTGTAAGGAGGGTAAGACGGGTGTTACGAACTAGTCTAAATAGTAGAAATTTGTTTGAGGCGCTCAACACGCACGCGTGCTCTGAGTTTAGCTACTCTTTTTATAAATGCATACAAACACCACCCTCGGGAACATGCTTCCAAGACCAAGATCAAGGAGGAAGAGGTTTGGTCGATATTAGTGAGCAGCTCGATCAACAAATAATACAATTACGTTTTTAGTTCCACAGATTAGCGGACTTTTCCACACTACATCGAACAATATGCGATGCAGACGATTCAACGCCGCTACGGCTGAGGGAACGGGATATTGCTTCTCACCACCGAACAGACCTAGAGAAGTTACAAACCTGGCTATAGAGGCCACTTTATGGATAGCATCCAAATGAGGTCAATTAGGACAATGTCGACAACTCAGCGTCGAACTACTGCTTGATTTCAAGACAGATGTTTCCGGAAACGGAGGGCTTCCTGTTAGCTATCCAAGACCAGTTTATTCCAACGAGGACTATGGGAAGTTCATCATCAGAAATCCCTTAATAGAAAATGACCAAAGCAGATCTGGCTGTCGAACATCAGAGACAACCCAGCACATAACTGGAGAATGCCAAGCGTTTGCCGCAACAGAGTATAAGGAAAGACACGACTCAGCCGCTAAGATACTCCACCAAGAGTTAGCAGAAAAGTTAGACCTATTACAGGTAGGAAAAGTGCCTTATTACAAGTACAATCCAGAGCCTATTCTTGAGAACAACCAGTTCAAAAATTGCTCACGACTGTTCAAATACCATAACGTCCCTAAGGTCTGACAATATGGAAAGGATCCTGAGTATATCTGGGAAAGCTATCCTGGGATAATCTCACATATCAAAAGGATTGTGGTAATCATTTCCATGTTGTCTAATAAATTTCCGGGTAATTCGAGGGGTTGCAAGTAGTACTGCCTTTGTATAGTCGTATATAGATTGTATATAGATCGGCGGAATTTCGTGATATTATGCAGAAGGTTCTTTGGTATTATGACAATTATATATAGAATTATGGGACTCTCCACCGTCTCAATATTTGTATATCCAGATTATGGATGGATAGATGTTTTAATTACTAAAATAAAGTATGGTCTGCTATGAACAAATGTCTGGTCAGTACACTCAATTCGATCCCTGACTGATTTCATTGTTTCCCAGTATAGATTCCGGATTGTACTGTATTCGTAGTAAAGCACTTTTTCTACGTGCAGAGAGTTTTAACTTCCGGCTACCTCTTTGTGGATGTTGTTGACAGCTGAATCGAAATGCGGTGAATTCTTGGCATCCTCCTGTTGAAGATAACTATGAACAAGGAGTTTCCACATCACATCATCGACCTTTCCGAACACTGTTTTAAAAATACATATTTTTTCTATGAAAATAACTTCTACCGACAGACTCTCCTCCTCCTCCTATGGGATCTTCGCTATCATCAGCAAACTTTTTATGAAATATTTCGAAGCAGAAGCTTTCGGAAGTTTATTATTTCCTTCTTCAGGGCTAGAATACAGAACAGTTCTGTTGAATATAATTTTAAATTTTACAATATATGATATTTAATAATAAAAAGAATTTAGAATCATTTTCTAGAGTTTCATTCAGTCCTAGGACCGCTATCCCAAGAATCAGAGTTTTCCTATATATATATTTATATATATATATATATATATATATATATATATATATATATATATATATATATATATATATATACAGTGCCTTCATTTCAAAACGAACCATCCTTAATAACTTTGTTAAATAGAAAAATTTAAAAAAAAAAGAAAAAACACGTCAATTTAGATATACAGGGGGAAGTTTAATTTTGCATTTGTTAAAAGTCTGTCAATCACCTCCTCACCTCCAGCTAACCTCACTTTGATATGTCAAATGGGAACCCCCACCTTGTGACACATCATTGTAAGCAGCATAAAATTGTCTATCCAACCGTATAAAAAAAATTAAATCGGTTGACGTACAAGCGAACAGTGTGCAAAAATGTCTTGTAATAATGCATAATATATCGGCCTCGAACTTTAGTATGTCAAATGATTACCCTATAGTGTGATACAACATTTTAAAGGGCATACTATCTCCTATTTAGCCAATAAAAAAAAACAAAATCTGTTGATGTACAAGCGAATAGTAAGAAAAGATGTGTGGTAATAATAGACACCTTATCACATTAAACTTTATTATGTCAAATGGCTACTTCATAGAGTAAAATATTATTTTAAATTTAAAATAAATATTTTTTTAAAATAATAAACAGTTAAAATATTTGCGAGAAAAAAACTAAGCCTGTTTTAAAATTCATCGCAAAATTCATTGCAGTCTAATCAATCTAGTGTATTTATTTCAATGATATTTTTTGCGGTACCTGATAGGTACAAGAAATCACTGCAATAAATAAAATTTTTAAGATCTTTAAACACCAGTTGTTTGTTATTGTTAAAATTGTCATTGTGACGCCTAGTTGAAACGTGAATATAAATGGTGTATACGCTAGCCGAAAGAATAGAAATAATTTTTCTCTATGGAGCTGAAGATCGGTGCGCTCGTAGAACCGCCAGAGCATTTAACGAGAGGCATCAAGACAAAAACGTGGGCCATAAATATGTACTCGAATTGGTACGAAAGTTTGAAGAAACGGGATCCGTTTGTAATAAAAAATCTATTGAGAAAAGGGTTGTAGATGAAGCATGCCAAATCGAGGTACTAGGACAGTTTGCAATAGATCCAACTTTATCCATCTCAAAGGTCGCAGATTTAACCAACATTTCTGCTGGCTCTGTGCATAAAGTTTTAAAACAAAATAAGTTTTTTCCCTACAAAATTCAAATTCTTCAAGAACTCGGAGAAGACGATTTTGATAGGAGAATTCAATTTTGCGAATTAATGTGCCAACGAATTGACGAGGACCCCCATTTACCTAAGAATATCTGCTTTAGTGATGAATCAACTTTTTTTCTAAATGGGCTGGTTAACAGACATAACTGCAGATACTGGGATAATGAAAATCCGCACCTTTTCCGAGAAGGGCATACTCAATATCCCGAAAAAATTAACGTGTGGGCAGGAATTTATGGCAATGAAATCATCGGGCCATTTTTTTTTGGAAGATAATTTAACTGGGCAAATTTATTTAAACCTTTTAGAAAACACAATATACCCTGCCATTGTGCAATCTTTAGAAAATCAAGTGGATGAAAATGCTGTTATGGTACTAAATGAAAATAATTTGCATTTCCAGCAAGATGGAGCTCCCCCGCACTACGCTTTGGCAATTCGAGAGTGGCTTGATGAACATTTTCCAGGGACGTGGATTGGCAGACGTGGTGCAATTGAATGGCCAGCACGGTCTCCAGACCTAACCCCTCTAGACTTTTTTCTTTGGGGGTATTTAAAAAGCAAGGTTTATAAAACCCCACCTGAAAATATTGACGATTTAAAAGATCGAATTGTTCGGGAATGTAGAGGAATTAGCAGAGAAACCCTTGCCAATGTTCGTGGGGAATTTCAAAATAGGCTTTTTTATTGTCTCGCTAATAACGGCGCACATTTTGAACATTTAATAAAATAATTTTCTTCAACTGAATAAAACTGAATAAACTGCTTATATTTAACACACATTTTTGCATCCTAATTGCCTATAACGTCTATTAACTTAATTTTTTTTGACATCATTGGATAGCAGATCGTACGTCCTTTAAAATGATGTATCACACTATAGGGTAATCATTTGACATACCAAAGTTCGAGGCCGATATATTATGCATTATTACAAGACATTTTTGCACACTATTCGCTTGTACGTCAACCGATTTAATTTTTTTTATACGGTTGGATAGACAATTTTATGCTGCTTACAATGATGTGTCACAAGGTGGGGGTTCCCATTTGACATATCAAAGTGAGGTTAGCTGGAGGTGAGGAGGTGATTGACAGACTTTTAACAAATGCAAAATTAAACTTCCCCCTGTATATCTAAATTGACGTGTTTTTTCTTTTTTTAAAATTTTTCTATTTAACAAAGTTATTAAGGATGGTTCGATTTGAAATGAAGGCACTGTATATATATATATATATATATATATATATATATATATATATATATATATATATATATATATATATATATATATATATATGTTATATCGTAGGTTTTCACGGATGGTAGAATGAATAGTTTGGTTATTCCGGGTTTCAATCCGTTCGTTCAAAAAATCGTTTTCACGACGTTTCGCCAAAATCTCATTTGGCATTTTCCAGTGCGGTTCGTCTCGTTACTCGCTGAGAACTGATCAGTTCCTTTTCGAACTTAAAATAAATACAAACTGTGCAGTGTTAATTCCGCAACAAAAGTTTCCATATTTGGATCGAATACGATTATCTTGAAAAACAATCAGATTATTTAAATTTCAGTTGCGCGAGTAAGTACTACCACGCATTTTACACCTCACTATATTATGAGGCGAATTAAAAAAGTTTGGTTCATTTGAACCCTGAACTTAACCTAGAATTAATAATTTCGTATTTTACTTCTAAAATTCGCATAGACTGCGAGAAAAATCGATGTTTTTTTCTTGAACTTCTTAATTTTTAGCCCATTTTGCGTCACTCCCATTTTATAAAACCGGATAATAATGTAGCTTATGAGCCTCAAACTTTTCTTTTTTACTAATTTAGATAAATGGACATAAAACTATGCAAACATATTTTCCAATGCTCTAACACCTCCGCGTACGCATTTTGGTGTATAGCCTAAGCAAATATCTTCTATGCCTTCAATGGTAATTGTTATGCCATACTTCTAGCCATTTTTAGTAAATGGCTTCACTGAAATGACGCATAAAGATTAAATAATATTACTTATTAACGTTTTGGTCCTATGGGAGGAATTCTTGATGAACCTTTCCTTGATAACCGAAGAAAAAAACGAGCATGATTTTGATTTTTGGCTCGCTTTGATCTGTTTTTTTTTGGTCTTGGCTCTGCGATGGTTGTTACAATATTTTCAAATCAGAAGAGTATACCCACGTCTCATCGTTGGTAAAGATACGTTCCAAGAAGATTAGGAGATTAGGTTGCAACGCAACCAGCGTTGGAAATCATCTAAGCGACCGACTTTTTGGAGAAAATTCAAAGTGTTTTACCACCATGTGGGAAGCTACGTGTTTAATGCCCAATTTTTCAACCAAAATCACATGACACTGCGTTTTTGACATTCTTAACTTTCGAGTGCCATAGTCTTTGCCTGAGCGACGTAATCGTTGGCAATTGATGTTGATGACCCTTCAGCATACGGAGCATCTTCAACGTCTTCATGATCCTCAGCGAACGCTATATGCCATTCAAAAACTCCTGTACGCGACGTGCAATCCTTATTTACCATTTCTACTTTGTTTAAAACAGTCAATTAATGCAAATTTTTTGTTCAATTGATTTCGGCATACTAAAATTCTCTAGGAGGTAAAAACAACGTCCATCCAAAAATACTATAACTTGTTTACCAACTTTAAAAATGATTCACATGCAATTTTACATAAGCGAACGATTTCAATTCAAAAGATCTCTTTATTTCTAGACAGAAGGTATACTGAAATAAATCTGTATTGATTAATTCATATCAATAGTTTCATCCGTCTCAAATACTTATTTGAGCTTGAAAGTATCAGTCAAAGCAGTAATGTTCCAATAATAGCATTTTAGCTGAAACACGCCTTCGCTTGAGGGACGTTAAATTATAGGAATCATCTCCTTTAAACAACTACTGGAATTACCTCCCAAAGTTAAACTAACACGAACCGTGCAGTGTCGGTCTCGCAACAATAGTTTCCATTTTTGGTTCGGAATCGATTATCTCGGTTAATTTATTAGATTGTTTTGCAACCGAACTTAAAATTAAAACAAAAAGCAAAGTGTTAATTTTAATTATGTAAAATATTTAACATTTGACTGGACAGAATTGGAATGCAAAAAAATTATCGGATTATTTTAATATATTCTCATTAAAGAGATACTTTTAATACTCAATTTTTTCATTTTGTACTATTTGCATGTGTTTGTTGTTGTTTAGTGTTGTTATTTTGTTCTTGTTCGGGTTCAGGCCAGTATAGTTTGTAGTGTGCTTTGGTAGTTATTTTTGGAACTATATTCGTTTTTCGTCCTATTAGTATTCTACCTTCATTCTCGAAGGTTTTTGAAAGATCTTTAATTAATTAATTGAATTTTTTACATCAAACAAGATTTTATCACCTACACAGTCCGGATTTCGTCCCTTCATTGTACTGCGATAGTCCTTCTTAAAGTTTCCGATGATCTCTATAGGAGGCGATTGCCCCCCCCCCCCCGCCCAAAAAGCTTCGAATTCAGAAAAATAGACTCGCCCGTCTGCTGCATTACAAATGTAGATCTCGGTGACACTCCCCCTGGAAATTTAATTAATTTTATCAATTTGCTTTCGCCTGTCATGTTTTATATACGAATGAGGTGGGGATAATTTCGGTCTCATCTGTACTCTTAAGATATCGCCCCCCTCCCAACGGGGATGTTGGATGGTAAGAATTTTTGTCTCATCTTTTTAGCAACGTTTCATAGGTTAGATCACAAAGTGCTGCATATTAAATCAAAATTTTTGGCTTCAGACTTAATATTTTCAGCGATTATCTATCGGGGAGTTCACAGTGTGTTATCTAGCTCAGGTTTTCTTCCATTTGATAAAGTCATTCTGCAGGACAGTATATTATCCCCCTTATTATTTTCTATATATACGTCCGATTTTAGTAACAATTTTCGAAGGTCCACAGATAGTATGGAAGTGTATTTCTTGGATTCAAAAAATTCACAGGTAAAGTACAAGTATTAAAAAGCATCTTCTGCAAATTTGAGCCCTTAATATTCATTTGCCACGCCATTATGAATTTAAAAAAAAAATCTCCAAAATTAAATTTTTTTTTGAATGGAAATGATACATTTAAATCCAATGCACGCATTAAAAAAATTTTATCTCCATCCGGTGAAAAGTTATCGCAATTTTTTTGTGTAAAAATTGGTTCTTGCAAAATTTCTCGGCCCACGATTAAAAAAAATTTTTTTAATAGATCTTCAAAATATAAAACAATACAAACAATTTCCATTAAAATTGAGCATTGTATCTTAATTAGGAAAGCGGAAAATTGAGGTTGAATTTTCAACTTTGACATCGAATTTCTCGGAAAATAAAAAACTCACAGATTCCGGGTTTGACATACTTTTTTAGAATGATAATAACTATATTTATGTTAAATTTTAAATCGGCAATTTGTCAATAAATGCCTTTAAAAAAAAAACAAAAATCGTAAAGTTTGTCAAAAAGAAAATATATCTCGATAACTAGTGGCGACACCTATAACTTATATGAATCGATAGGTTTTTTAATTCTCTACAACTTTTGTTTTTCGATACAACTTTTACTTTTCGAGATAAACTCAAAAAATCAAAATCGTAACCATTTTTGGTCCGCCATTTTTTTACATAGGTCTTTCAGAGTTACCATTACATTCCAGCAAAAAAAAAAACAATGTTACATTTTTGTTAACAAAACAGCTCTTTTTTGATCTAATTTCCATGGAGTATTATAGAAAGTACTTACCGCATTATCAATATCCAATTCCTTGGCTACCCAATCCCTAGCCTGTTTAAATTCTTCATTCATGCCCATAATATACAGGGTGTCCAAACCGTCTAAAATGGAAGCTCCCAGCGGTTGTACACCAAATATGCTTCCTGTGTGGCCTCTCTTTGATAGCGGACGTAATTCGTTTTTGCCCCATGCGTAGCGGACGTAATTGTCCCAAGCATGTTTCATCATCTGAAATAAGTAAATAAATGTAAATTTCTAAAATATTATACGTTTTGTAATTTATCTTTGTCATTATATTTTGTGTAAAAGATCAGTCAAGTTTTGAATAAACATACACAACAATTTATAATTGCGTAAATGTTCAAAATCCACAATCATTCCTAGGTTTCTGCTTTAAAAATTACATTAATAAACAATCTGTTGTTCGCAATAAATATTATTATACATTAATCATCATTCTTTTTTTTTTCCCAGTACTAAAAAAATTTACATTTTCGCTCATTTTCAATTCAGAAATGCGTGGCATTTCAAAATTAATTATTAAATCAGAACAAACAACAACAACGCAGACAGAGTAAGATTCCAATCTAAGTTGCACAGAAAGCCTTTCGGTTCATCCAATGAGGGCAAGGTTGCCAGATAAATTATATTCTTTTTCTTTGGAGTTTAGTGAACTAAAATAATACCGTCGATCTTTCTAAAAACAGTTATTATTTATACAGGTAACCAGTTGTGAGACGCTTTATTTGTATACTAACTTAATAAATGGAATGTTCCCAGGAAATAACTCTCATAGATATCGCGGCAACGAACTGAAGAGAAATGTGATGTTTCTTTTAACTCTTACATTATCTGAATCAGTAATATCTATTATATGCATATTAGACTTGCTCGGTTTACATCATAACGTAGCTGTAATAGCTGAAAGTAAGCTTTATGAAGCTTTGTATAAATATGACAATGTGATCGTCCTAAGCCATTTCCTGACCGATTACCAACTCCCTAATCACTATTAAGCAAGACTATATCACGAGGCAGATGTCTATCAATTATGACAATTTCAGTTTTATTAGAATTAATCTATTATTTTGTACACCACATACTAAATTCCCTACATGCCAACGCTATAGCATCCGAGAGCTCGTCAAGAGTAGACTCTGAAAGGGCAATGGATGTGTCATCCGCATAATCAGGAAACCTTTCGATATATGTAATAGCAAATAATTTATAAAAAAAACCAAAATTAAAACGTCCAGAACCAAAACTGTACTTGTCAGAGGATTTTGTAAACGTGTGTACATATTTTGCGATTTAAAAGAGGCAATCTGGTTCAATACAGTTCCGCGTATACCCATATTAAAGAACTTATTTTTAACAAAATCAACATTAATAGAATCAAAGGCTTTTGAAAGATCAAAGAAAACTCTGGCAGTGGGCCTACGATCATCCATTTTTATAAACATAAAGTTCACAATTCTACTGCCACATTTTTCTTAGTACTTCTGGTTCAGGTTAGTGTATATATACATATACATATACATATATATATATATATATATATATATATATATATATATATATATATACATATATATATATATATATATATATATATATATATATATATATATATATATATATATATATATATATATATATATACATAAGGAAATTCTCGGCTATGCGGACATAGACCGTTGATAAATATTACTGTCATGTTAAAAAATGCGGAGAACTCCAAGATCATGGACTCCGGGTCCGAAAAATGACGACAGCGCTGTTTCGTTCTAGTATGGGACTCATCAGGCCATTTGCATTCGATACCAACCATCATCTCGCATCTGTATCATATAAACAGACTTCACGGTTGAAAAATAGTAAATAAGACAGCGGCGACATCTCGATGGTTCACTTAATAACACAAGAATAACATAAATGCAATAGCCTGATGAGTCCTATACTAGGATGAAACAGCGCTGTCGTCATTTTTCGGACCCCGGTTTTTTCCATGATCTCGGAGTTCTCCACGCCTTTTAACATGGTCTTTGTCCGCATATCCGAGAATTTCCTATTTTATTTTAAAATTACACGGATGATAACTTCTTTTTTTATATTTGTTGGCTTAAAAAACACGCAACTGCTCTCTTTTTTTTTCGTGCGTCGATTTTCGATATATTCCTTTTTCAATTTACCGTCGCGCCACCACATGGCGGTTTTATATACATTGTTGGTTTGTGTTGTTCTTGTGTTATTGAGTGAGCCATCGGGATGTCGCCACAATGTCTTATTTACTATTTTTCAACCGTGACATATGTTTATAGGACACAGATGCGAAATGATGGTTTGTACCGAATGCAGTGGCCTGATGAGTTCTATGCTAGGACGAAACAGTTCAGAGGTCATTTTTCGGACTCGGAGTTTTTCCATGATCTTGGTGTTTTAACATGAGAGTAATATTTATCAACGGTCTTAGCCCGCATCACCGAGAATTTCTTATTTTATTTTTAAATTACACGGGCGATAACGTCTCTCTTTTATATATATATATATATATATATATATATATATATATATATATATATATATATATATATATATATATATATATATATATATAATAAAAGTTTTTTAAATCTTTAAATAACAATTTAACATACATAAATTTGTTCGTATCACTTTTTTTTAAAACCAACGTAATTTTATCAGTTTTAAGGTATCAGGAAACTCACCAATAATAAAGGACAGATTAATAAGGGAGCCGATTAATTACTGTCTTTCAGACACTTACAATCGCTTCATATGGGTCGATGTTTTTCAAATTCAAGGCAATCGAAACAACCTCATATTGGTGTAACAGTGTCATAATTCACATTTATTTGTATTATCGTAAATTTCGATGCAAAATGACTTCAAATGAAAGTTCCAAATTATATTAAGCACGACAAGGGTGTCTGACGAATCCAATCGCTGGTTACTGAGGACGAAACATCCTAATTTTTAGTGGAGGTCGAAATTAGTTGTCAATTATATGTCCTTACCATCTTACCATCAGGGGCATTATTGCAACGGTATATAGGGTTTAAAAAAATCGACTTATTTGTTACATTAAACACGATTATTTTTCAATTTTGAAAGTGAAAAAACTGTTGGGAACGCTTGTCTCGCGTAAAATGTCTTCTGAAATACTAATATAGTTCTCGAAAACGGAGTACAGCAAGCCTCAGTTCTGAGTACAACATTATTTATAACCGTTATGAATAATATTGACCGTTACATACCCCACTGATCCCATGTGGTCTATCTTCCACTCCACCAGCCCTAGAGTAGAAAAGAGAAAAATCAAAACTTGTCTGATATCCCTCGCAAACTGATTCTGAGAATACGGATTTACCTCTTCTTCTATTTGTGTTGAAAAAGAAATTGCACAGAATAAACAATAATTAAACAACCTTCTTTCACCCAGTCAAGTTATAAATTCGTGGGAATGATTTCCAACTGGAAGGAACATATTCAACATAATAAGGACACATGCGTAAAAGCCATTAACATCCGGACTTCTTCAAGTACCTCATGGAATTCCAACTAGATTGCCTGTCATTCATAGAATGCAACACAGATCATTGTCCAGGATCCGTCTTATCTATCTATGCTGTTGGTTTATTAATATCAATGAGTTCAATAACGGGGGCACCACGGGGTCGATAATTGGGGCGAACCGAAAACTGGGGTCTCCAAAAAACGTAAGATCTTTTTATTTCAACTTTTTAGCTAATAATATTTGCTCAACAAGTTTTTGTGGAAGGTTTAGATGAATATCCGACATGTGGCAACCCTGAACGAGGGTTGCGTTTGTGTTATTTTTGATGCGATGGGAAAATTTAATATGCGAGCACTTTATAGACGTTTCAACCTAATTAATACGGTAGATGCCGTTTAGTTAGCAAGACGGTAACCAACTGTTTTGA
Organism: Diaprepes abbreviatus; assembly: GCA_034092305.1. Lineage (NCBI taxonomy): Eukaryota > Metazoa > Arthropoda > Insecta > Coleoptera > Curculionidae > Diaprepes > Diaprepes abbreviatus. The sequence goes on along the minus strand of JASJET010000380.1, from coordinate 2,358,478 downwards.
GCAGCAAACTCATTAACCGAATCACGTATTTATCTGTACATTGTATGTATGTACATAATCATTATAAGGTAATATATGGTGGGTAAGGATGCTTGTACGTGAGATGAAGACTTGTTTTTGAGCGAACAATTCTCAGACAGTGTTTGACAATGTAACATCGGTTTGCCGGTGCGGTTTTATTTCTTACGAAAGAGGAAAACTTTTATAGTTCCTAAATCTTTATTTGCCGGGATTTATCGATTTTTTAATATATAAAGTAACAACCTGTATCGGTAGTTTCGCATTGTGAGCCATTACAGTGCCATACGTTCTATCCATAACAAAATGATGTACAAATGTCAAGCAAGAAAATCATGAGGGTATAAATATTATTTTATTGCGTACTTTCCTCGAAATATACGAAGTACAGGGTTGTTTCTTATTTTTTGATCCTGGTGATTTTATTATAAAAGTTAGAACAAAACTTTAAATACATAAGTTGCTGGATTTTTTCTAAATCCTAAGAATATGTTACTAGAAAAAAACAAATCCTTATATACTCTATTCAGGAACTAGAGAGAGTAATAAAACTGTTACCGAAACCTCCGACGAACCTGCTCCAGTGCCGCAGGTAACTGAGGACTGTCATAAATCTAATTATATTTAATTATATTTAAACATTATCAGCTTTTATAAATTTACTGTAACAAAAAAATTTCTTTTAGTTCAGTTTAATTTCTGTTAGTGAGCAAAGTACATCTTACAGTGTATCCTTAGTAATTTATCTTTTTTGCGCTTGTTTTTATATATTATTTGATATTAGTGAGATACCCAAAAGATACAGCTTCCATCTCTATATTTATTCCAAAATCGTTCAACCAGGACATTTCTTCTTTAACGAAAAACTTGTTACAATGAATGGTTATGATGCCTTAAGAAATCAATATCCAGATAATAATGTTAAAAGCTCTGTTGGAATGTATTTCAAAATGCCAGGAGTTAGAAAATCTACTATTTACCAAATGCTGAAGGAGAAAAAGACGATTGGAATTGTTAGTGCAACCAAGCTACATTCGATTACAAGAAAACGAAAAACCCCGTTGGAAGAAGAGGTGAAAACTGCATTAAGAAGAGCTGTACATACATGTTATTATGAGAAGTAGATCCCAACTATCGACAAAATTCTAACTAAAATCAAAGATCGTGATTTACCTGAAATTTAAAGAACTGAGCTCTGGAAATTGCCAAGAGAACTTAATTTTTGCTGGGAAAAACCAAATGGGAAATCTGTTCTTATAGATCGTCCGGAAACTGTCCGTTGGAGAAGGAAATATCTCCGAACAATTAAGCAACATCGCGATATGGGCTCAAGTAAAAGGTAGAGTTGTTAGAAATCTACAAAATTAGTGATTTAACTGAACTTGTGAAAGATTTTTTTGAATAAAGTTACTGCAGAAAATTGGTAAAAATGTGTGGATCATATAATAAAAGAATAAAACGAAATGTGGAAACTCGATCACATCATCGGTAAGATAGCGGAACCAGTTATAATTAATCTGAGTGAAGACAGCTCCACTGACTTTGATTACGAATTTGATAAATAATCTTTACCAGTGTAAACACAATTTATTATTTACTTTTTTGTTTTTGGTGTATTTTATTGTTTAATGTTGTTTATATATTTTTTTATCTTTTATATATTTTTATTTTAGTGTGTATCACTCTTTAATTTTATATATATTCAAGTCCAATAGCCGTAATTTTTTTATTATTTTATTATTGTATTTGTGTCTTTTTCATAAACATGTAGGATTAACACTTTTGTTTTAATTTTTTGGGGCTATCGGATTTCCATATAATAAAGTAAGTTAAATTAAGATGTCAGTGCAACAGAAATAAAAATAGGTAAGTCTATTTTCAACTATGACATATAAAAATGAATTACATTTGAATCCCGATTTAATGTTTAATTGTAATTCTGCAGATGGTTTAAGAAATAAATAAACTGAAACGTCAAATGTCCTAAAAGCGTTTTTAATTAATAATAAAATAGTCCCAAATTAATATTATATGGATGGAATTTATTTTTTATATGTGTTTAACTTTTTGTATTTATGATAATGGATATTTTATAAATATTTAAATTATAACTTAAAATTTTTTTGAGACAATAAGTTACGTTTTGGTCTGAATGTGCCTAAAACGGTTTCTATGCCAAAACTAAAAATAATAAAAATATAGTCGTGATTTGTGTTAAATTTGGAAAAATTATCTCTATTTTGTAATGTATGTGAATTATTAAGAAATCATTAGACATAAAATAATATTATTATAACAACTTAGTTCTATTTTGAGCTTATGACCGAAATAGTATTCTATGCCATAAATACTCAATGATAAAATAAACCTCCTGCCGACGCCTATGACAATGATTAAAATCCTTTTTAACACTTCACACTTACAAATACCTATTAGTATTCAAGAACACAGATAGTTTGCGAAGAAAAAAAGGGTCAAGAATGATTTATTACTCTCTCTAGTTCTTGAATAGACTATAGAAAATTTTATTTCTTAAAATAAATTCACTTTTTTTTTTAAATGGAAACACCATATATATTACGGAAAATTAAAAAAGATCTTAAAATTCTCTTTTCAAAAATATATACGTTGCCTATGTTTACTCCATCCGTTTATGAAATATTTACCTCAAAATAGTAAATATTTCAAGTAGCCATACCCATGTAAATCATGAAACAATTGAAAATTAGGCTGTTCAGTGAAGATCTTAATATACTATAGTCGTATTATAATATAATCAAGTTAGCTATGAGAAAATAATTATCGCTCTGACGACGGTAAAATAATTAATACAATTAAAAGAACTATAGAAAATGCAGGTCTGAATTGGATATTTTCAATAATTTACTTTATTTGTAACAGTAGAACGACATTATTTCATAAAACTAAAATAACAAAAAGAAACACTGAAACTAAAAACAACCACGAGTTTTTTAAAGATGGTTTTCAAAATGACGGTCGTTGCAATGCAATCTCGGCCTAGTTGTGTTATTCTTATAATTGTATTTAAAAGAATCATAGGTCTATTATGAAGAGTTTGGAAGGCCAAACCAATTGCCTCGCGAAGTTCCGCTATAGTTCATGTCGTGTCTTATAGACTTTTTGCCATAAAACCCCACAAAGAAAATCCAAAACGGAAACATCGGGAGATAGTGAGGGCAATCTCACTGGCCCATTGGTACCTATTCATCTTTGAGGAAAGTTATTGTCCAGAAAGGGCTTTGACAGCCCAGGATTGTGGCTCGGGGCATCGTCTTGTTGAAAATAGGCCAATGGAACATTTTCAAGCAATTCTGGAAGAATTTCCTCAAGGATTTCTAGGTATCTTCGTGCTGTGAGACCCCCTTCATATATCCTGTAGGCTATACGTGGGCCCAAAATAAAACACGATATACCAACCCTCGAAGCGCCCTTGTTGAAAATTAAATAGTGATTTTCTGTAACGATTAAACATTTCCACACTTGAAAAAATCAGAAGACAAATCTGCTAAAAGATTCGTTGGTGAGGATTTGTTCTAAATACCACTGACAAAACGTTACTCGGCGCTCATCACCTCCGGGGTGTAAATTATACATATGGATGGTATTTATACTTGTTCAAAGTTCTTGCAGCTTCAGATTTTGCTACACCAAGTTCTTCTTCTTCGTATGTTTTGGAGCGCGGCTGAATAGAAGATCCTTGTTCAATTAGTTCAATATCTGGAAAGGGATACTAACATCTCATACTTTTCATAATTATCATAAACGGCCATTGTAAATGCAAAATAAGTAAAAAGTAAAATAAAAACACTTACGTAACAAACATATTTCATAAATAATAACAATCTGACAAAACTGTCAAGTTTTGGACATCTGCCTTTTGTTTCTTATAAATTGGCCATAGCCTGTTGTTACAAATAAAGTAAATTATTGAAAATATTGAATTCTGACCTTGTTTTTCAAAATAAAATAAACACATTACATATTTTTTAAAAGCTTAAATTATACTTAATCAATTGTTGTGGAACATAACATCTTACCACCGCTTTCCGGCAAAACTGGACTTAAATAGAGGTTCAAGTTTGTGGAAAGTACAAGAAGGATGTCTGGGAAAGATACCGGTGGATCCCATTGATGAGTCCACCACCGGTATCGGGACGAAACATCCGTACATTTTAGGTGGTCGCAAATAGTTCGTTAGTTATATGCCCTTAACATCAGAGGCATTACTACGACTCAATATTTAAAATAATATACAGGGTGTCATATTTAAAAAATCATAAGTTTGGTTGACATGTCAAAAACTAAACTTTTTAGAAAAAAACTGAATGCGTTACTGAACTCTACGTAAAAAACTCTATAAAAACCAGTTTTTAGCTTTTTGATAAATTAACGCATAACGGAAATACGAGATGAATCTAAAAACGAAGATTTTCGAAATCACCCTGTAGATTAAAAACTAAGAGAGCTATGACAAATATGACACCGGAATCTTACAATACTCCCTAAAAGTGGGACACCCTGAACATGCAATTTATTGTTTTATGATTGCATGGTGGGAGATCATTACATCTGATTGAATAATCTAGGTGTTGTCATTCGACTTACGTTAAATTTGGACCGAGATAAATAAGACACCAAAGTTTTTGAGTTAAATATAATCTTGTAATAATTACCTCTTTTACTTTAAGTCTCCTTAATTTGCTTTCCTTTATGTCGCTTAGAGTAGAATTTTCACTCAAGTCGTCCCATTCAGCGATTTCGGGAGCTACATAAAAAACCAAGTCTTTGTCATCCAAAGAATTAATAACAGGCAATTCCTTATCGATCGGCTGTTGATTGCTCGACAGTACAGATCTTGAAAAATTACCATTTTCCGAATCATTTCGAGATAAGTCGAGGTCATCATATGGAAATTCTATTCCCGACTGCAAAATTAACGTCGTCGAATTGTCCGATACTTTAATAACATCGTGATGTGAACTCTGAGAAATACTGATCAACTTATTCAACATTGGCGAATCTGTGACGATTGGTAACTTATCAGATGATGGACTAGTTAGATAGGTAGTTATTTTCACAGGTTCTATTGCACTTGCGGATCTGTTGTGACGCGATAGGTACATCGCTGTACAAGCCATTACTAATAAAGTGCCAGCCATGCCAGCGCCTGATGAAGAAAAACAATTGTTGGGAAAATGTTTGTGTATAAAAAATATATCATTCATTGAATGACGATATGGCAAATGGAAGGAAGTATCTATAATTAATTATTTGTGATATTCGCGTTAAAAATACCCACTTTTTATTTTACACAAATTGAGAAAAAAACACTTTTGAGCGGAACTTTTCAAAGATTAATGGATCTTGTCAATATTTTTTGTTAAAGTACAAAGTCGCAAAAATATACTGTTAAAATTTTAAATTAATTCCATGAAAAAAGACGAAGTTACAAGACTCTGGAATGTAAACTTCTGCATAAATGTTCGAGGCAAGAATGTAGGGTAAACTAGCTAAACAAAAGACATCTCTTATACCCACAGAAATGGAATTCCTATACAATTTATTATTAAATACATATAATTAATTGAATAATTATTCATTTATAGAAATGGACAAATGTTTTGTCTAAATGTAATGCGTTTTTTTATTAAGAATATTTTTAGATTATTCACTACAACAAGCAAGATAAAATATTCAAATCTATTAAGAAAAGGTAATATACAGTGTGACCAGGAAAGTCCGCATCATATGGGATTTTTTTATTAATAACTTTATTCGAAATTTGACGTTGGCATCAATTTCTGCTTCGATCCAGATGAAAATTAACCATAAAAATAATAGTCACTTGATTAGCATTATCTGTCAAATTTTATTTTTAGCCTATATGCAAAATTTCAGCTGTATATGTTAATTTAGATTTTTTGCCCATTTTTTTGTAAATTGCACCACTGTTGCAAAATAAGACTTAACGCAACCTACATAAAACTTCTTAGTTATGACAATGCTTCATCCTAAACATATTTTCTTTACAGTAGCGACATATTAAATGTGTGTTTTTCTATAGAAAAAATAGAGCTATTAAAATTTGATCACATGTGATGCAAAGTTTATTTATTTTTGACCCTGTATCAGGTAACTTCATAAAATAACTATTTTTGAGAACGTAGTTTATGTCTAAAAGTAATACACATTATAGTTAAGATAAACAAGTCACAGTATCATCAGTAAAGTCTGCATTAGGTGGAAAATGAGTTTAATTTTTATATTATGATTTTTTTTATTAGAAAATTTGAATCTTTTCAATTAAACTATTTTCTTAATATTAATGTGTATTAGTTTTAAACACAAAGTACGTCATTGGTGGTTTTACATATTTTTATCAAACAATTCTGAAAAAATTAACTTGTTATTAGTAAATCTCCAAAATTCACAATATCTTTATGTTGAGAGTGGTGGACATCTTTTTTGTTCAATAATTTAACGCCTATAATTGGAAAAAAATTATATTTGTAATTTTTTTTTACGACGTGAAACCGACGTTTTACGAAAAAAAAAATTGGAAAGCGAATAAACCGATTACGGGAGTTTTCGGAGAGGAAAAAGTTGTCGGTCTACTCATAACTAAGCCACACAAGAAGATACAAAAGTATATTAATGATTCTTCTTCTATGTGGCGGGTTCCAAAACTATATATTATGTATAGAATATGCTCCGGAAGCTCTAAGTATGAATATATAGCAGAACAGATTGAAATCAACTCGTTTAACACGCACCTAAATAATTAATAATAAGATTTAAATATACTTTTTCCTTGTCCTCAAAACTTCAGAACGGTTTTTCTTAAAACAATGTTTTTCAAAACATTGTGCAAAATATCACGAAAAATACTTGATAGTTCCACTTAATTTTGAATATAAATTGACAATTTTCTTATTTTCTTCAACTTATATGTACACTATATGTTGAACGTTTTGTTTGAAAAAAATTATAAATAATAGAAATCGCGAATGTTCATTATATTTTTTTAACCACCTTGTCCTAAATTTTTGATGATAAATAAATTTGCCTTTTAGGTATAACTTCAAGCTATTTTTATAAATTTTAAAAAATGTTTGTTTCTTTTTGTTTCGACAATTCTAATACTAGAACACCGCCAAGAAGGAATTTTTCGAGGCACCTTCGGATGTGACTTGTTCGATATAATGATTTTTAAAAAAATATTTTAATACTTTAATATGTATATAATTAATGGTGAAAACTGTAAAAATATAAATCGTGCATTTTTTCTTTGGCAAAAATTCATCAAAAAGTGTCTAGTTTTGCCCTTCTATACCACGATACCCCTTTAACCTTTCATTAAATTTTTTCTAATGTGTTGTCTTCTTCTACTTTTGAACGCTGAAACTCTAAATTTCCAGAAATCTTTTTTTAGATATCTAGTGTTCATCCATTATTTTTTCACATTAAAATAATTCAACTTTAAAGTCGCCTTCCTTCCATTACACCAAATTCATTTAATCCTAAATAATTTTCATCTTACCTGTAGTTCTATTCATACTTCTATAAAAACAAAAGTAAACAACCCCGAAGTTTAAAGATAAAATTTAACAATAGCCGGAGGTATTTTAGTCTCTAAATTCTAAAACAATCCACAATAAAAGCGAATAAGAAGTTTAAAGAAAAGACAACTTTTTATTTTTAAAGAAATATTGTTAAGGCGTTGCTTTCGGCGAAATAAAGAGTTCTTTTAAAGTTTAACACGCCGGAAAAAATTCGTACAAACAAAGTTAGACTTAAAACGAAAGTAATAATAGAATTTTAAAACTTTATGATTTTTAAATAAACATTTTTTCACTGTCACTTGCACGCTAAAACACCTTAAAGCACTAAGAAAAGAAAACCAAAAACAACACAGTCTTCACAGAAGACAAGTAATAAATATTTAACGTCTTTTTTTTTAAATTAAAACCGAGCCTGAAACTATACCAGACTTAAGCCCCATACACCTATTAAAAGGCGCAACAATGACTCTGTAAGAACTTAATGCTGACTGGCTCTTGTGGGAATCGCTTTAGCGACAAAACCGCATTCAAAGAAGAAAGGAAGACGATAATAAACTGCCAAGAAAAGAAAAATAAAGAGAACACACACATGGCTGCTGGCTCAGGCTGGCGACTCGTCATCTGAGGCATGGCTTATCAGGGAGTTTTTGCGATGTGTTGTCAAGTTGTCGGTGTTTTCTTATACGGAAAATACTGACGTCTAACATGAAGAAGATTCTCAAATCGGCTGCCGTATATGTATATATATATATATATATATATATATATATATATATATATATATATATATATATATATATACAGGGTGACTGTCCGGGCATTTTATCGATGGATTGTGGGAAAACTATAATTGGGAAAAATCTGAAAATTTGACAGTGTACTAACGTGCATGGGCGACAGCAGGCTAAAATATTTTCAAGATGGCGGCACTTCCGGTTATAGCGGAAGTAGATGTCAACTTGCTTATTTTAAATGGAACACGCTATTATTATTGTATTTTTTATTTCTACGTAAAATTCTGGACATATTTCATATATAATGTTCTATACTTAAGTCTCACCGTTTTGGACATATTTAAATTTTTATGTTCAAAATGACGTTTGCAGACCAAATTATTAGTACAGAGTGGTCAAAAAAGAAGAATAAAAATTATATTTAAAAAAATCGTCAAAAGTCAATTTTTTCAAATAGAAAACACCTATTTTTATAATTTTATCATATTAAGCATTAAAAATAAGGCTAACTTCGTTTAAAGTTGGAAAAAATAAAACTATTGAACCCTACAGAATTGTCATTATTTCTTGCCATTTGACATTCATTAATAATAATCGTGCCGGGGCGATTAAATTACAAGCACGAATATATATATATATATATATATATATATATATATATATATATAAATATAATTTTCTTTTTATTTTGTTTTGTCTTGGGTTTAGGTTCTTTATTTACAAAAAAAATTAAAAACAATTTGACCTTTGAATCGTGCCGGAGCGATTAAATTACAAGCACGAATATATATATATATATATATATATATATATATATATATATATAATATATATAAAAATATAAATATAATTTTCTTTTTATTTTGTCTTTTCTTGGGTTTAGGTTCTTTATTTACAAAAAAAATTAAAAACAATTTGACCTTTCGCCCTTTATTTAAGGCATCTTCAAAAATGTTTTCTTTTTTTTTTATTTGATGATCTTCCTTGACATTTTGTTTATTTATTAATAATGAAAAAATTCATATTGAATTTTTTAAAAATAATTTCAAATTCGTTGTGTACGACCTCTCCATTCCAATTTTGGAGAAAATCGGACAAAATTAATTTTTTTGGCCGCCATATTGTCAGCGCCATCTTGAATTTTACTGCACTCATTTCATCGAAAAAAATATGGGACCACCACAGCAATTTTCTGAACATAACGTAAAAAATTTCATTCAAATCGGTGCCGCCGTTCCGGAGTAATCGGTGTACATACATAAAAAAAAACATACATACTCGACGAATTGAAAATCTCCTTCTTTTAGAATTCGGTTAAAAAAACAAAACATAAAATAAAAAAATAAAAGTGTTTTACTCTTTTAAAATAAACATCTTAAGAAGCGAAAATAAGGAATTGCAATTTTTGAAGTCGGCGGAAAATTTTAAAAGTTATTTTTCGCAATTTTAAGAAGGAAATCAATTCTTTTTTAATTTTATTTGAATTACCACAACGTTTCGATTAGTTGAGGTATCTACAGTCGTTGGTAATTATTAAAACCGAAGTAATGTTGCAGGAAATGGAGCAATGGTCTTGCTGGAATGTACTACCTACATAGTCCTGGCTTTAAAAAAAAGTTCTAAGGGTAAATGAAAATTGTTTATGAGTACCTTCTGCGAAGCAGATAGATAAGGTCAACTGAAACTTGGAAGTAGAACACAAGGTGTACCTCAAACTTGTGTGGATCGTATTCTTATACAATTAAATATTAGAATATACACTGTTAAAAATAACCTTAAATTAGCGCAAAGTTAATATCCATTCTACATTAAATTTAATGACTTTGTTCCAAAAATCGTGAATGATTTACATTTACTTTGAATCTAAAGCATTTCATTCAAATATCAGTTCATTGTACATAAAATTTGATTAAACGGTATCTTAAATTTCAATAAAGTAACTGAAAATATATTTCAACTTCTGTACATTAGAAATAATTTACATATATCCTAATACTAAAGGAATGTACATTATTATTCAATATACATTGCATGAGATTCCAGGAGATGGCGCAAAGTGTATTGAACTTTTTATTTATTATGATATAAGTTGCTTAAAAGACTCAATTTTCTTATGAGTTCGAAACAGGTCTAGATGGCGGACACTACCTATGGGAAAAGTGTCTACCTTTTCCTGGTAGTTTCAGAATTTTCTGAACTCATATTAATTTTGGTATAATGATCAAACTTTAATTTTAATGTATAATTACATTAAATTTAAAGGAATAAATTAATTTAGATTAATGAAAATTATTAAATTAAAAGCATTAAATAAACGTTTGTGAAATTTGCTTCCAGCACATTTGCATTAAATTTAATGTATTTCCTTTTACAGTGGCCATACTAAATTATTTTATTTTAACTTTAATCACGTCTTTTTTTCAAAATAGTATTTTTTAACTGGTGACCGTGATTTCTCAAAAACTATTGAACTGATTTTGTTTCAATTTTGTGGAATTCCTGTATATACATAAATACTGTCGTTGTTCAAAGGATTTTTTAATTTGTCGCATAGTTTTTTTATTAATAAAAACCGCAATCATGGTCACAACGATCTTAAAAACGTGCGGTGGCAGATTCCTTCGTTTACTGTATCAATATTACTGGTTATTTTTAACTGTTAAACTATAAAATGAAATAACAGTGTTTAAAAAATATATATCTAGTACCCGAAAAAAAATTTAAATCCCGTTAATAATTCTTTTTTGGCGGTCGTAGCTTCCGTAGAAAGCTAGGAACGTTTACGTCCGCTCGTCTAAGTGTCACAGCCTTATACATTACTATATCATTGCCTGGTGCATTAAATTTTGGTTTCAGAATTAGAGATATTTCAAATATTAAGAGTAACGCAGCAGGACTGGATAGTATTAATACTTTTACAATTAATCTTTGTCTGGCTTTTTTATTGCCATTACTCATATTATTTATTATTGCATTTTACATTCGGTGGTCTCTGAAAAATGGAAGGGAGCGCGCGTGTTTCCCCTTCCTGAAACATCAAATCCTGAAAATTTCAGTGACATTAGACCACTTTGTATCTTACCAACGCTCCCAAAAATATTCGAAAAAGTTATTGAAAATCAGCCCAGGGAACATGTCGACACAAAATATTAAGAATTTCTCAATCTGGATTTAGACAGGGTCATGGTTGCATTACAGCTATGTTAGACATTACTGATAATTTTTGAGGCTACCGACCGGGCAAGCTGATTTTGCTGATGCTATTCCCTGCAAGATGAGGTATTAAAGGCCATTTATCACTTTATTGGCTTATCGGAATCAGCAATAAGGATGTTTTCAAACTTTCTAACGAGAAGAACCCAGGCTATTATTTATAAAGAAAATAAGTCATCGTCATTAGGCATTGCTACTGGTGTCCCGCAGGGATCCATTATATCGCCTCTACTTTTTAGTGTATGTATGTATATATATATATATATATATATATATATATATATATATATATATATATAATATATATATATATATATTTCTATGTTTCCCAATGTTTTTAAATCCTATAAACAGCATTACTATGCTGACGATGAACAGCTGTATTTGCTCTTTTACCCTGATGAATGTCCACAGGCATTGTTTGTTGTAAATTCTGATTTGGTTACGTTTTCTTGTGGCCATTCTTCAAAAAAAAATAATAGATATTTTATTTGGTAAGAAGAGGGATAATTTTATGCACAACTACAGCAAGCTTGTAAAAGTGAGTAACGGTAACATAACCTTTAAAAATACAATTAAAGATTTCGATCTTCACTTAGACCAAGATCTAAGATTTCCTTATCACATTACACAGTCGTTAAAAAAAGCTTATATAAACCTACAACATATTTTTCCAAAATCGTCATTTTCTAAATAGGGAATTTAAGACTTTGCTTTGCAACAGTTTAGTGGTTTCGCATCTGAATTACTGTGATATTGTCTATGGCTCATATTTGCTTTAGACACTAAACTAGTACAAAAACTGCAAAACTCTTGTTTAAGACTGGTTTATGGGATAAGAAAATTCGAAAATGTTACTTATAAATTAAAAGAAATCGGTTGGTTGGACATGCGACAGAGGCGACAATTGCACGCTACTTGTCAGTTTTTCTCCTTAATTAATAAAATCAGGTTTCGATGTGATGTACATAATATAAATGATCGGTTTAAGGGGAGGCTTTACCATTCCCTCCCATTCACTGGAGTTGTTCCAGAGGTCGTTTTCCTATAATATTGCCAAATATTTGAATAAATATGCCATTGATATTTTGGGTGGATCGGTGTCGAGACAAAGATATAGGATCATGGTTTTGGGAAACATCCTGGGCGTCTAAGTGAATCTTGTGCGTTTTCTTCGGGTATGTCTATGAACTTTTGATTCATTTTTCCGTTTAAAATTAGTTAAGATTGTATTTTTGAAAATGAAATTTAGCGTAATATTTATATTGTTAAGTAATTATATCTAGTTTTTTGGGTTAGCTGAACAGACGTGTCAGAGATATTTTACATCTAGGCCGGACTGAAACTCGCCCACTAGATCCAAAAACATAGTTGTAAAATATTTTATTAAATAAAGATCTTCGGATTTACAAGCCAAACGGCTTCGCACTCCTTCCAGAGATTATTGACTCATTCCAGACACCAAAAGTATGAAGCTCTGTGGGAACCCGTTCCATGTTATGGGGTTCTGGGTGGCGTGGTCTTCTGTACTTCCTACAAGCTTTCGTATGGTCCGGGCGGTTGCAAGGAGAACTGCTTCCTGAATCGGTTTATACAGATGCTCACTAAGGCCCAGTCCCTTGATGTTTTGCAGGAGATTCTTTAGTATCACTCCAGTTGTTGATAGTATTATGGGAATCGTGTAGACGCTGTTCATTGCCAACTGTATGCGGATTTGCACCTCCAGATCTCTATATTTGTATTTTGGTCTTAGGTTGTTGTTATTAGTATAGCAAAGTCAGTCAGTGAAGTTCGCGTAGAAATTTTATCTGTTAATATAATGTCTAGCCTATTATAAGTAACTGTTTTATCTGTTAGAACCGTTCGGTCCCAATATAACTTGAACTCCTTGTTTTCAAGCCACTTTTCCTACCTGCAATAGTTTTAACTTATCTGCTAACTCTTGGTGGAGTATCTTAGCGGCTACGGAAACAAAATTTTGTTTTTGGTGGTAGAATACACTTTTCTCCCTTTACTTCATTATTTTCCGAACCAATTCGTTAAAATTTTGCATTTCCACTAAAACACAATTGTACATTTTGGATAAGTTGTACATACACTATAAAGCTGATTACTTTCAGACCTTACCCTTAAACTAAAAGATCAGCCAAAATCCCAACTTTAACCAAACGGAATCCGACACTGAAGAAAAAAGTGAGTTTTATCTCCCTAAAAGATAAAATCTTAAAAGCACACTAGTATTAAGTCAGATATGTAAGATAGAATGTTATTTATTAGCAATAGTTTCTACATCTTTACTGCATTTTCCTTTGAGACCGATAGTTTCCCGTTTCAATATTATCTAAATGAAATTACGCATATTCGTACCCATTTCTATCTGCTGACTATGATCCGTCTCTTCAGGATAATCGCCGAAGCAAGGAACGATTATAATAAACCTCCCGAAACTAAGAATGCCTTAGGTTATAAGAACATTATTTGATAAGAGAGTTAAGCGATACCCGTTAATATAAGGAAAGATACTGAATACAACGTATTAAGTATAAATATGTTCCTATATATGATACGATGAAAGATTTCGAGCTATTAAAAAGATGATCATGATGATCGTAAAAATATCATTATTTTGAAGTGTATTTTTATAGCCTAAGCCATTTGCGACCCCTGATAGATGCCAGAAGTAACTTTGATATTTGGAATTGATGCCCGCGGGAGGGAAAAGTTTTATTCTAAGAAAATAGAAAATATTGGAAATTGAGGGTAATTTATTATGGTCAAAATTTCCACTGTCAATATTTTTGTTCGTTGATTTTTCGCGGTTATTAATCAAAGTAAAAAAAAACAATTAATTATTTAGAGATTTACAGAAAGAAATTGCGATTAGAAAAATCAAAGTTGTAAAGTAAAATCATTAATTAGGCGCTGGGTATAAATATGTACATAGGAAACTAGACTTGTAAGGTTGCAAAACGCTTCGATCATACCCTAGATTTAAACAACAATAGGTTTGTTTGAAGGCTGTTTATGATCGGCGGGGGAGAAGCTTTTTTGATATTTGACAGGCATAAACATATTTACTTATCTTGTTTTTCAGTTTAATTGCTTGTCGTGACTTTTTTCGATGTTTTTAAGTGTTAGAAATTACTATAAATGCGAAGTTTACAATTAATATTAACAAAAAGAGGATTTAAAAACTTATTTTTATCGGTAAATATTGTTAGATATTGTTTACATATTGAAAATAACAATAATAATAATTTAGGCAACCATATATTCATACTTTGTTTTCAGAATTGACGTACCGATGATACTCGTTTAAATAATGCAATTAGAAAAGGATAGTATAAAATCGGTATGTCTGTACCAAGAATTTAAATATCTACTGTTTATCAACACTTTTTCAAATATAAATAAAAATATTATTACGTTATTCAGCGTTCAAACAACCGGGCCCTAGTTCTGACGTTATGCTACTTCTACAGGGGTATGTTCGAAGGCAAAACGTCTTATTTTATCGGAAGATGCAATCACAGTTCAGCCACCATTTTTGGTAAACATAGGGATTGGTAAATTAAACCTTAAAAATTTTTTATAAAAAAATTGAATCGCGGTTTATCTTGAAAAGATTTAAAAATTAACTTTAGATTCGCAACCTAAGCCCTCAAAACCTCCCAATACCGATATTGAAAGAATTTGAAACATGTACATTTTTAAGTCCGACATATCTCATACTATATAATGAGTATGAAGAAATTAACGTAAAATCCGTAATATACGCTGCAAAAATCGGAAAAATGTAAGATTTTTGGTGCTCCATATTTCATCTGCCATATTAAATTGTAGAAAAAATAACCTCAGATTCGTAAACTACGATACCGAAAATATCTTAATGCCTATTCTAAAAATGTCAACAATTAAAAAAAAATTATAATGTCACCTCTTAATCTAATCCTAATCTACAACCTCAAAAACCCTCCAGTACCTATTTTCGGCATAATCTGGAAATATCAAATTTTTAGACCGCCATTTGCATCTGCCATATTGAATTTCTAAAAACAATTTAATATTTGTTATTTACACTCTCAGAAATCCCTCAGCAACAAATTTTGGACAAAATTGAGAGACGTTAAATTTTTAATCCGTCATATTGCATCTGCCAGATTGAATTTTTTAAAAATAATTTTAAATGCGTAATTTACCCTTTCAAAAATTCACCTATACTAATTTTGGATAACATCGAGAGACGCAAAATTTTAATCTGCCATATTGGATAGCTTTTTTCGAAATTTGACTTTCGCATCAATTTCTGATTCGATCGAGATGAAATTAACCAAAAAAAATAAATAGTAGTCACATGATTAGCATTATCTGTTAAATTTTAATTTCTTTTTCAAAAAAAAATCAAAAATGGGGTTATATCCCAAAATATCAAAAAAAGTTATTCGAAAAAGTTTTTCTAAATGCAATTTTAGCCTATTTTTCAGCTGTATAAGACACATTTCGTTTAAAATAGCGCCATATTAAATGTGTGTTTTTCTACAAAATCCAAATAGGGCTATTAAAATTTGGCCACATGTAATGCAAAGTTTATTTGTTTTTGACCCTGTATAAGGAAACTTCATAAAATAACTATTTTTGAAAACGTAGTTTGTGTCTGAAAGTAAAACACATTATAATTAAGACAAACAAGTACACACACAGTGTTATTGATTAAAAAGGTGAAAGTTTAAATGCTTTTCATATTTAAATTGTTAAATATTAATGATTTTTTTATTAGAAAATTTGAGTCTTTTCAGTTAAACTATTTTCAAAACGAAATTTTACACTACATTTACTTATGTCACAAAAGCTTTATTTTGAACTTACTTAGTAGTACTTAGTTGTCTGAAATTTGTCGCAAACAAAGTTAAAATCTACATCTAAAGCACATACATCTCTGAATGATATTTCTTCAGGTTTATAGATGATTATTACGAATACTTTCAAACATGCGTGAAATTAGATTATATTGTAAATAATCAAACGACGTAAAATACTATATTGACCTATAATGGAGAGTTGCAATAGTTATAAAAAAAAGTTATAAAGTAATTTTGCTAGCGGCGTGCAAATTAGTGTGTCAAGTAACAGGTAAAATAAACGCCTGTTTAAACTAGATTAGCTAAACGCCAATATAAAAAAAACTGTCAAGCGTGTGTCAGATAGATGTTGTTTTTCCTTTTCTTGTTGATTCTCTATTATTTTATTGTTTTATTAAATTTAAAATTTTTTTTTTTCATATCTCATATTGCGTGCAATTTTTTCAGGTTTAAAAATCTACCATTCGAAAATTAAATAGGTTAAAAAGTTTAATGACATATTTAGAAACACAGTCGAAGAAAGACTAATATCAAAAAGCAAAACCCAACAGACATCGAACAATTTTATAACGAAATAATAAAAGTAATAAGTGTGAAGGATGTTAGATAGAAAGTAGACTGAACAAAGCATCAAGATTTGGATACTAAAAAGGAAATTGGCAACTTAATAAAGAAAAGAGAGAAATCAACCAAAACAATAAAAAACAAACATTACAGGAGAAGATTTAAACAAGTTAATCTAGAAAAATATAAAATAAATGCAAACAAATAACAATACAAAAATTATTAAATAAAACTATAAAAAAATATGTTTAAGATCGAGTCTAGGCCATAGACCAGCACGGAAAGTTAATAATAGAAAAGAAAAATCTCCTTTGAGTCCAAAAGAAACAAACAAAGGAAAAGACAGAATAATAAACATAGGATCACAAGGGTTATCGCAAATCACAACTATGGAAGTGTAAAATGCCCTTTTAGAAATTAAAAAACAATAAAAGGTAATAACCAAACTATTGTTTGAATGTCTCCGAAAAGCAGTAATACCAGACACCTGAAATAAAGGTAGAGTGGTAAATTCGAAAATTATAGACCCATTACCCCGCTAAGCTATGTATGCAAAATCCTAAAAAAAATAATCACTACCCGCCAATTACGAAATTCGATGAATATTAACCGCCAAAACAAGTTGGGTTTAGAAAATGGTTATTTAACAGCAAACCACCTCCTTGGTAATGAAGCTCCTAATTGTGAAAGCTAACGAATAATTACCCCTGTATATCGAGATAATTGATCACGAAACAGCTTGTAATACCATCGAAACTTGAGCAAGATGACAAACAATTGGAAATTTCAATAATTGATAGCAGACAAGAAAACAAATCGAATACCGTTAAAATGAGATATCCAAGAAGGACCATCCTAAAGATGTGTGTAGGTGACAAAACTGGTCATAAAGAGAGGTTAACATCAATGGTAAAATGGTGAATTATCTTCGATATGCTGATAATGTGAAGTTAATAGTGGCAAATATGCAGGACCTTCAGGAAATGCTAAAAGAAACAGTAGATCAAAGAATGTGAGGCTGAAATAAAAATAACAAAAAGACAGGATAAAAAGAAAACATAGATATTTAGAAAATATAAAAAGTAATTGGACACATATATCAAGGACAGACAATTATGCTTGGAAGAGAGTACCACACAAGCGAAATAACTAGAACTAGACAAGCTTCAATAATGTTCAGAAAGTTAAGTTTAATTGTAAAAAAAGATGCAGATAAAACTAATATATGAACATTCGATGGGCATATACCACAAATTTTAGATCTTAATATTTAGACCTTACAACTATACGACCTAAAACGGCTGGTCCAACTTTGGATTCAGAAAATTCAAAACTGAAAAGTTTCGAAAACAATTCTTGAAGAGACTTATTTTTAAGAATGGATGGCAGATCTTAATTAAGAACTCCATAAGAACCCTAAAAAGAAACTAGTTTGACTACAGAAATGTATTCTTGACGATGATGACAACTGTATTTATATCTGCATAGCCGACAATTTCCTATTTTATTTTAAAATTACATGCACAAAATCTTAATTCTTTTTTTTTTTATATTTGTTGGCTTAAAAAATACGCAACAGCTCTCTTGGGGAGATCGTTGGTGCGACACCACTGCGGAATTCGTGGTTGGTTTGGTTGCCGATGCCAAATAATGCTACATCTATCCTTGCGGTAGCAGGTTTCGTGTATCGAGTTTTGATATATTCCTTTCTTACTTTACCGTCGCCCCATCACATGGCGGTTTAATACAACATTATTGGTTTGTGCTGCTCTTGTGTTATTGAGTGATTCATCGAGATGTCGCCACTGTGTCTTACTTACTATTTTTTAACTGTGAAATCTGTTTATGGGACACAGATACAAGATGATGGTTTGTACCGAACGCAATGGCCTGATGAGTCCCATACTAGGACGAAACAGCGCTGTCGTCATTTGTCGGACCCGGAGTTTTTCCATTATCTTGGAGGTCTCCGCACTTTTTTACATGAGGGTAATATTTATCAGCGGTCTTTATGTCCGCATAGCCGAGAATTTCCTACTTTACTTTAAAATTGCACGGACGAAACTTATCTCTTTCATATATATATATATATATATATATATATATATATATATATATATATATATATATATATATATATATATATATATGGACTGGGAGAGAGAAACGACCGCGGAGATCGCCTCATTCGCTTTTGTCAAGAACATAATATGATTCTAACTAATACCTTGTTCAAGTTACCCGCTCGCAGAATATACACATGGAAGTCGCCAGCAGACACACCAGAAAACATCGTAAGAAATCAGATAGACTACATAGGTGTACCAGTAAGATACAAGAACGCTATTAAATCATCAAAAACCTACCCGGGGGCCGATGTTCCGTCGGACCACAACCCAGTTGTCTGCAAAATCGAAGTCAGATTAAAGCGTGTTAAGAAGAAAATCAATAACAAGAAAATAAACATAGGAAAGCTCTCTGATGTCAAAATTAAACAACAGGTACAAGATTCTCTAAACAAAGAAATAGACAAAATTAACGAACATACATCAGAACCACTACCAAGATGGGACAAGATTGAACAGGCTATCCACACAACATGCACGCAACTATTAATACACGATAGAGAGAAGAAGAAGGATTGGATGACGGAAGATATCCTTGATATGATGGAAGAACGAAGAAAATATAAAAATAAGAACAAATTAAAATATCACGAAATACACAAAAAAATAAAAACACAAATTAGAAAGGCGAAAGAAGGATGGTTGTCTGCAAAATGTATAGAGATCGAGCAATGCGAGAAGAAATATGATTATCAAAACATGCATAGGAAGATCAAAGAAATGACAAAGAAGACAAATTATAATGGTACAGCTACGTCCATAGCTGATGCTGACGGTAACCTTACATCAGAACCGTCGAAGATACTCGAAACATGGAAATTATATGTGGAAGAACTTTTTGCATCAGACCGCCATTATGAATATACCATTAAAAACATCGAAACCGGACCTCCCATTCTTAAGTCAGAGGTACAGAAAGCCATATGGTCTCTCAAAAATAATAAAACTCCAGGCCCAGATAACATTCATGGCGAAATTCTAAAGATGCTGTGCGAAATGGATAATCAATTCTTGGATACTCTGACTTCACTTTTAAACAACATATATGACAGCGGCGAAATTCCGGAAAACTGGCTCCAATCAACCTTCATTGCCATACCTAAAAAGCCGTACACCAAACTTTGTGATCAACACAGGCTGATAAGTCTAATTAACCATATTACCAAAGTCCTGACCAAAGTCATATACAACAGAATATACAATAAATGCGAAGAAAACATAAGCGAGTCACAATTTGGGTTCCGAAATGCTCTCGGCACAAGAGAGGCTATATTTTGCCTGCAAGTACTATTACAGCGGTGCAGAGATATGAATAAAGATGTCTACATGTGCTTTATCGACTACTCTAAAGCATTTGACAATGTGAGACATGACCAACTATTGCAAACGCTCCAAAACATAGGTGTTGACTACAAGGACATCCGAATTGTGGCAAATCTCTATTGGGGACAAACGGCTAAGGTGAAAATAGGCAATATGCTCACTGAAAACGTCCAAATTAAGAAAGGCGTACGACAAGGATGTATCCTGTCTCCTCTACTTTTCAATATCTATTCAGAACAAATTTTTAGAAAAGCACTGGAAGAAACTGACGTAGGCATCAAAGTAAATGGAGAGATAATAAATAACATAAGATACGCTGATGATACAGTTATACTTGCCAACAGCATAGATGAGTTACAATGTCTCATGGAAAAGGTCCAGAAAGCTAGCAAGGAAAAAGGACTCGATCTAAATATAAATAAAACAAAATGGATGCTAATTAGCAAAAATCAACAACCAGCCAGACAATTGATAATAGATAATAAAATAATAGCGCATGTCGACTCATATATATACCTCGGCACAGTTGTTAACACAAGATGGGACCAAACCACCGAAATACGATCTAGAATTGAAAAAGCCAGAGCGACCTTTAACAGAATGAGAAGTTTGTTCATGAATGGTGACATATCTCTTCCATTAAAAGTAAGACTTGCTAAATGCTACGTATTTCCTGTCTTGCTGTATGGCGCGGAAGCATGGACAGTGACGGAAACTCTATTGAAGAGGCTGGAAGCGTTTGAAATGTGGGTGTATCGACGTATCCTGAAAATATCCTGGACTGAACACATCACCAACGTGGAGATAGTTCGCCGTATACGGAAAGAAAAGGAAATTATACCGACGATCAAGAGGAGGAAGCTAGAATATCTTGGTCATGTAATGAGGCATAACAAATACCGTCTCCTTCAGCTAATACTCCAAGGAAAGATAGATAGCAAACGCGGACCCGGAAGAAGAAGGACACTCATGGCTCCGAAACTTACGTCAATGGTTTGGACTAACATCCGCCGAACTGTTCAGGAGCGTCGCAAACAAAATCAAGATTGCCATGATAATAGCCAACGTTCGCAACGGACAGGGCACATGAAGAAGAAGAAGAAGATATATATATATATATATATATATATATATATATATATATATATATATATATATGTTTATGAAAGAGGTTTAATGCACTTTTGTGGGGTTGCTATCAGAAGGATGGTTAGCCAGAAGAGAAAACCTTTTTTTGTTAATGTAGGTTTCGAGAAATTTTATTCCCTTCATCAGGACTTCTACAATAGAGAAAATTACCTTTTTTAATTCTATTAGTATAAAATAAAAATAAAGAAAAACGACCTACGAAAGTGAGTATATAAGTAAAGCCAGGTTTTGTTCAACAGATACAGTCATTAGCACTTAATGATAGTATCTGTTGAATTGGAGAATTGCTGGAAAAAGTTTACTAAACTCGAGGAAGATTATACTGAAGAATAAACCTATTTTCCACAATTAACTAATGTTCTTTCATGTATAATTTAGAAACTTTTCAAATCACCTAGCGCTAAAGGACAGGACGCATTTCTCTAAGTCTTTTGGTGATAACATCGTCATTAAATTCAGCATTTTATACATTTTGTAATTTAGTTAGAAAAATAAATTTAACTAGTGCTCTAGTGTTGCTTAATTGCCCTCAATATTATAAAATTGATACTATCTTCTTAGAGTAACAAAAACAATAATAACCGCTACGCAGTCACACAATTTTTCTAACTAGGCTTTTGCGTCGACACTTTTTTTAACGTATTTTTATAAATTTCTAATAGGGAGTTTTTGCCGACAATTCGCCTGATTTTTTAAATATGGGATTCGGCTTATAAAGTATTGTTGTCAATAAATCTGTTACCTTAACGTAAGACCAAAAACTATATTTCCAAGCGAGCGTTATTTTTTGGAATAATACGGTCTCAAAATTCCTACTTTTTTAAATATTTAATGCACAACAAAAGCTAGCTACTCCTAAAAATGTTTACATATTAAACCAAACAAGAGTTGCATATCATAGTCGTTAACGTAGAAATTTTACTTAAAATTAATGCGAAAATTCACCGTTATCAGCGCGTGTTCAAATGAAATTAGTGGATGGTATTTACTGAATGGACGTCGCGTGGTCCAACGAGACCAATGGCTTTTTGTTACAGCGTTTTAATTCGGTAAAAAGCCAGTGGCGGGTTAAATTAATTGGAACGATTAGCCTAAACAGCGATCAATATATTGATACTTGAGTGCAAAAGTCAGAACGGACAATTTGGCAAGGAGTTTACGGAAGTACAGGTTTTTTTGGACATGTATAGAGGAAAAAAATATTAAATATGTTTTATAAACATGATTTAGCCTTCCTTTTTTCTACAATTGAATCATATGTATCACTAAAAATGTGCTCGACAAAATCTAATCGACGAACTTTGACAGGCCCTCTTATCTTTAAACCTATTCATTCTTATCTTCATATGTTTTCATAATTTTAGTAGTTAATTTTTAACCGATTTCTAAATGGTAGGAGGATCTAAATTGAACCATTATATATATATATATATATATATATATATATATATATATATATATACATATATATATATATATATATATATATATATATATATATGTATATTGTGACGATTTATCGAGTATGATATTATAATATAATAAACCCACAAAGATGCCCGTAAATTCAATTAAAATATTAATATTTACTTGTTGAGCGCCAGGTAAAAAATAATTATAATAAATTATAACTATTCTTTACCAATTTGAAGTATTTTCAAATTTTCTATATAGATATAGATGTGTTCATGCCTGTAAATTGACTCCTCAGGTGAGTTCAGTGGTTTATAGGATATCAATCAGATAATCAATACACAGAATGATTAAAACACAAAATATAAATTTTATTTAACAATAAAAAAATGGCACAATATTATTAATTAGCTAGTTTTATCTACCATGCATTGACATTTAACAACCTGGATCACAAATTGGCAACATTTAATTTCGTCATCGTCTACTAGATGGCTATGGTGCAGTTTTATGTGGAAAGCGTCGTTTATTTCTTAGAAATAATATTATTTTTAAACAAATTATCGTGTGCTGTGTTGTGATATACGTAGTTAATATAGTGTCACACCTAATATTATGATAATAAATATTATTATATTCTAAAAATCCTCCAAATTTACAAAAATATTTTAGTTGTCGTTTCCTATAAAGTAAGGAATTGACAAAAATATATCCAAAGTCTCGTTCAGCTATGTTCTTCTTAGTTCAATTCAAATATTTTTTTTTATATTCTTCTTATCACATATCGTATTTGTTGTTGTCTGAGACTTGTACAATTATTTTACAGGTGAAACTTATAACACTTATACTAATTACTTCAAATAAATTATTAAATTCTTTTTACTTGACAACAACAAAACCACATAACCTCTTTTAAATCCAAAATTTTTAACTTTTGCTTTCTTGTGACGTAGGAAGACTTCTGTTTTTTTTTTAACAATTGAAAATTTGAGGTTATGTACATTTTCGGAGCTCGGAAAACGCAGTGCTTCTGGCAAACTGAAAAATTCAACTCCCCAGAAATTCCTACGCTTGGGCTTTTTATAATCGGCCAAAACATACGAAATTTCTGCATTGTGATTGGTCAGATTTTTTGACCTGGCAACTTGATAAATCTTACTACCTTGAAAAATTGAATTTTATGATGGCTTTTTAATTTTACCAATTTGACTGGAATTTTAATGTTTTTAATAATATATTGACATAAATCTGACTATTGAGCATAATTGACCTTGCAATAAATAAGCTTTAGAGTGTTCTCGACATTTTGATATATATATATATATATATATATATATATATATATATATATATATATATATATATATAAATAAGCCCCTTTGGCATATTATTTGTATATTAAAATTGATAAAATTAACATTTGCACCCAAACATTTATGACAATTTTAATCAAATTTTGTTCATAAAAACTCTAAAATGTTTATTGTTGCTTTAACATTATTCCCCTTTTATTTAGCAAATTTTCTTAATATATTAATTCCAAAATTGCTTAAAATAAACTTAAATTTACCTTATAAACTAATTAAATCTATCTTACATTCTATAGTTTTATATAACATATGGTTTTAAATTATACATAATTTCTTTAATAACTCTTAAAACTAAAACATCCTTCTTATATTTCATACATTAGTGTTTGTTATCACTATTCACGATATTTTTGTCTGAATTTTGCACTAATTTTTCCACTTCACGCACTTTTGTGTCTTAAGAGTGATTGTTTTAATGAGACAAAGGACGATGCATAACACTTCATTATTAGTTTTTTAAAAGCATCCACACTCTTTTTATTCATTTAAATATATATATATATATATATATATATATATATATATATATATATATATATATATTTGTTTGTATTAACCCTTACTCTAACTAGTACAACACTTTTTACACAGTTTTTTAATTAACTTTAGTTTTTATAGAAAGAAATATGTCGTTTTTTTAAAGAATATAACAATTCTCAATTATTTTACTTATTCAAGAATTTTGGATTTTATTGTCTTTTTCTTAAGACTTCATCTGTTTATTTACACTACGATTTAAACAATACATCTTATACTATACTTAAATCTAATTTTAACCTATTCTTAACCAAATGTACTGGCATATTAACCATTAAAATACAATATTTAACCTTTCTGTGTCTGATTTCTTCTGTTTTATCTCAAATAAAACTGAGTCTGAGCACTTATTTATACAACACTAGCGACCCGCCCCGGCTTCGCACGGGTGCAATGCTGATACTAAATTCACTACAGAAAAACTGTGACTATTTATTTTATTTTTACAACAATTATTACATCGGCCTCCGACGCGCTATTTATAGGCACGCTGCCGCCGCCCCGGTCGGCCAGTACCCGCCGCAAGCGCTACTTCCCGCAATTTTAAATCTGTAATATCTTCGAAAATATTCATTTAAATCTTGTGCTGTAAAGGACCATATAGATCTATATTAAATCAACAATGTATTTAAGCTATTTAATTGGATAAGGATTAATGCTGTATTGGTTAAAATCGCTTCAAATTTTGCCATTATTTGTCGTAAAAAGTAAATGACAAAAAAATGTTATTGTGGGATATCCATGAGAGATAGACATATACCATCGCGGAGTTTTCTGTAGACCTTTTCAATGTGTACAAATAATTAGTACATTATTTTGATAAATCTCGTAGGGTTCAGCCTGCGTTTGCAATGTAAGCGGAAAAAAATATGATAATTAACGACATCACATTAGAAACCTCAAAAATAACAGTATTTCTCCACTATTTAATGGATGTTATTATACATATAAACCTTCCTCTTGAATCACTCTATCTATTGAAAAAACCGCATCAAAATCCGGTGCGTAGTTTTAAAGATTTAAGCATACAAAGGGACATAGGGACAGAGAAAGCGACTTTGTTTTATACTATGTAGTGATTACTCCATACTGGCGGTACCGATTTCAATGAAATTTTGAATTATGTTCAGAAAGTCACTGTGGTAAATAATTTTGTCCGATTTTTTTATATATTAGTATGGGGGAATTTTCGAGATCAGATATAACGAATCTAAAATTATTTTTAAAAAGTTCAATATAGCGGATTTAAAAATCTACATCCCTTCATTTTGCCTAAAATAGAGAGTGTAAATTACGAATTTAAAAGTATCTAAAAAAAATCAGTATGACAGATGGCTGATTAGACTTTATTTGAAATAAAGGCTTCAAATACATAAATAAAAAAATTGAAACTCGAGATTCACCTTAAAAATTTTGAACAGTTCAAAAGTTTTAATGATTCCGGACGTAACACACCGTCCAAATCAGCTAAACTGCACAGTAAAGGCAATTACCAATATCAAGTCAATAAATCCACGATACGTTCCTTGAAACCTTTCAATATTAAAAAGGCATCTCAAATCCCCGTCGTATCAGTTATTCCCAAATTTTATTTGACAAGTAAAATCCGGCCAAAAAGAAAAACAGCTTCGACATTTAATTATGTGAGTAATGATGATTGATGATGATATCAAAACGTCCTACTAAAAGTAATATATTTTCGAACTTACTGTCAGTTTTTCGAGGAAAGGGTATTAGGAATAGAAAAACGGCTCGAAGCGAATTTTTTTCAATATGCAGATCTTGAGTTTTTGTGAAAATTGTCCACGAGCTAAATTTATTGCTAATAGTCGAGGAGCCAGAGAGGAGTTTTGTTGGCTCTTCGATTTATTTGTATGCACAAAGATTTTTCACAAGGATTGTCACACGCTGATTATAAATTTTAGTGGTAAATTTTCGAAAAATAACAACTTCACTTGTTTATAACAATCGATTGTAATTTTGTAAATGTATTTTAGTTTAAGTGTAACCACTAGTTAACATTAGGTAAGAAAAATTTTTTCAATTTATATATTAACACAAATTCCTGTTCCTGTTAGGCGCGGATTCAAGGGGGGGGGCGGTGGGGGGCGATCGCCCCCCCCCCCCCAAGAGCTTTAAGTTCAGGAAAATATACTCGATTTTACCTCTTATACTATGGTTAATTCAAGGAATAGAGAGAGTAATAAAACATTTTTTTACCCTTTTTCCTTCGCAAACTACCTGTGGTCTTTAGTTCGGTGTCTTTGGCAAAATCTGTTATATATATATATATATATATATATATATATATATATATATATATATATATATATATATATATTGTTTCTAGGAATGGGTTAGAAATTTTATAATCAAAAATACCGGTCTATAATAATGGACTATTTGGGTTGGATAACAATAGACATTTGGAAGTGATAAAAAGGATTTTAATCCTTGTCATAGGCGTCGGGAAGAGGTTTATTTTATTACTAAGTATTTATGGCGTAGAATATAATTTCGGTAATAAATTTAAAATAAAAAGTTTTTATATTATTATTTTATTTCTTATGATTTCTTAATAATTCGCATACAGTACAAAATACAGATAATTTTGACATATTTAACACAAATCACAACTGTATTTTTATTATTTTTAATTTTGGCATAAAAACCGTTTTAGGCACATTCAGACTACCATTATTCTTTCAAAAAATTCGAAGTTACAATTTAAATACTTACAAAATACTCATTGTCAAAAAGAAAAGAAATTAAACATATATAAAAAAATAAATTCGTCCATACAATATTAAAATTTTTTTGGGGCTATCGGTCATTTTATTATTGATTATAAACATTTTTAGGAAATTTGACGTTTCAGTTTATTTATTTCTTAAATTAAACATTAAAAAGGGATTCAAATGTAATTAATTTTTATATGTTACAGTTAAAATTAGATCTACTTATTTTTATTTCTATTGCACTGGCATCTTAATTTAATTTCCTTTATTATATGAAATATCCGATAGGCTTAAAAAAATAAAATAAACATGTTAATTCTACACGCTTAAGAAAAAGACACAAATATAATAATAAAATAATAAAGAAATTACGGCTAACTGGAATTAAATTTCCCGCAGTAACTTTGTTCAAAAAAATCTTTCAAAAGTTCAGTTAAATTACTAATTTTGTACATTGTATTATTTCTAGCAACTTTGCCTTTTACTTGAGAGAAATATTTCCTTTTCAAACGGACAGTTTCCGGACGATCTCCTATCTGGTTTTTTCCATCAAAAATTAAGTTCTCTCAGCAATTTCTAGAGCTCAGTTCTTTTAATTTCAGGTAAATCCCGATCTTCATTGATTTTAGTAAGAATTTTGTTAACGGTTGGGATCTGCTTCTCATAATAAAATGTATGTACAACTCCTTTTATTGCAGTTTTCATCTCTTCTTCCAACGAGGTTTTTCATCTGCCTATAATCGAATGGGGGAGTACGAAACATTCCAGTCGTTTTTTCTCCTTCAGTATTCGGTACATAGTAGGTTTTCCTGTCATGTTGGAACACATCTCAACAGAGCTTTTAACATTATTATCTAGATATTGATATCTTAGGGCATCATAAGCATTCATCGTAATAAGTTTTTCATTGAGGAAAAATGCCTTGGTTTAACGATTTTGGAATAAATATAGAAGTGGAGGCCATATTTTTTCGGTATCTTACTAATCTCAAATAATATATGAAAACAAGCACAAACAAGATAAATCACCAAGGACACACTGTAAGGTGTATTTTCCCACTGACAGAAATAAAAATGAACTATCAGAAATTTAATTATTGCAGTAAATTTATAAAAGCTTATAATATTTAAATATAATTAGATTGACGGTAGTCCTCCTTTACCTGCGGTACTGGAGCAAGTACGTTGGGGACTTCGGTAACAGGTTTATTACTCTCTCTAGTTCTTGAATAGAGTATAGGAATGTGTATGCTAGCGATCGCCCCCCCCTCCTCCCAAGAGCTCTGAGTTTAGGAAAATAGAACCGATTCTGCCTTTTATATTAGGAATGTGTATGCTGCTGACACTCCCTCCCCGTTGACAACTTGTTTTTCTTGCGATAGCCGCCCCCCAATAGCTTTGAGTTCAGGAAAATAGACCCGATTCTGCCTCTTATACTAGGAATACGTATGTTACTGGTATCCCCTCCTCCTCAAGAGCTTCAAATTTAGAAAAATAGGCACGACCCTGCCATTTACACTAGAAATGGGAATGTCTCCGGTGTCCCCCCCGTCGACAACTAGCTTTCCCTTGCCATAATGTACTTTCGTGATGTCACCGCCCCTCCCAAAGAGAGAGGCTGGATCCGCCCCTGGTTCCTGTTCACAGCTTCATACTCTGAATGTGGTTTAAATAATAAAATAAACCGAAAACTAAGAAAAAAAAACTGTATTATTTCCACAAAAGTAATTAATAACTGCACAGTCAACAAAAATAAACAAAATTAGATCTTGAGGCATTAAAAAGCAGTAGTTGTCTTTTACAACTTTTTTGACAACCCTCAGACGAGTCAAGTTTAGTTTATAATATTGTCCATTAAAAATATTTTTAGAAATTTCCATTAGGTTTCGTAATGTTCATTTTTATTACAGTATGTGATTTTAAGGATTGAAATACATGAATGAAATGCAGGCTTACCCACTATAAAAAATAGAGGGTGATATTCGCGTAGCTGAACATAGTTTTACTTAATTTCAAATAATAAATCATTTACATGTGTCTGAAAATATCTGGATTAGAACTTGAGACATTTGGGGAGACTCACCCCTTTCTTTTAGTTTTCTTTTTCGAAAACCCTGAGACACGTCAACTTAAGTCATTTATGTTATCCATAAAAAAATATTTTCAAATAATTCGATTAAATTTTAAGAACGGTTTCATTATCATCTTTCGTAATAATAAATCATGGATTAGTTAACAAATTTGTACAAGGAATCGTAAATGGTGAAGATAATGTTAATTCAGCTACTAACGAATTATAAAAATTCCATATTTTCCGGGAATATTTTATTTTTTTCATACATTTATATTCACAAATCTAAATAAATTTATTCTTTTATCTATTCTAATAACTATGTATAGGTAATTAAATTAAACAGTTTAAGCAGTTTTTAACCACAACAATTTTAATATTTTGGCTTTAAATAAACTTGGAAAAACATGAAGAAAAGTTTTAACCTGGGGAACCAATAAATAGATATACGATATAAAGCAGAATAATTTTAAATAAACAAAGAGGTTTAAGTTTATAATTTGGTACCTTATAACAAAGAATTTTTTTCTTGAAAATCATGGTTCTTGGGTTTAGACCGTGTCAAATTGGAATTATTATCCAACGTTTCGCATACGATTACACAAGGAACCTTCAGGGATCTTTACTTCACGAGATTAGAACATTGAATGACTATCGAGGAGCAACAGCCCGGTATTTATACCCAACTGGTGCTCAGCGAACCGTGATACATCGTTACAATGGATATCCACGTGTGATGTAGATTGTAACCTGCATCTCTATTAATATTATTTGGATATTTACAAATTTCGATTGATTCTCTAATTTTACCTTTAAATAAACCAGACACTGATACTAGCACCTTAGTTTCTTTACCATTAAAAGTGTGGCCTGTGCAATGCTGGCATTCAGCTACTGCAGATTGTACAATTTCCTTTTCATACTTCTTTCATGTTCCTTAAGCCTAGTAGATCTAGACCGTCCTGTTTCACCTACATACACTTTACCACAAGAGCAAGGTATCTAGTAAACGCCTTCTATTTGAAATGGAATTGCGTCCTTTGGAGATTTCAAACATTGTCCAAACTTTCTTACATGTGTTGAAATTTGTCTGAATGTTTGATTTTTCGGAGCAATCTGGCAATATTGCCGGTGGTTCCGTATATGTAAGGTAAGACGACACTGTCCATAGGAGGTACATTTATGACATTTTGTTATGTTTGGTTTTTATATTTATTAATAGAACGTCTTATATCTTCAGCGCAATATCCGTTGCCTCTCAGAGCATTAGTCAGTTTTTTTGTTTCTGATATTAGTGATTGTTCGTCACATATTGAAAGAACTCTATGTACCAAAGAGTTTATGACAGATTATTTTTGAGTAGGATGATGGTGTAACGTTGCATTGAGATATCGATTTGTATGTGCTGGTTTTCTGTACACAGAATGTCCAAATTTGCCATTCCATTTCCTTTGTACTGTGACAGAATTTGATTATAGACTCCTGCTAATGACATATTGAGGTAGCGTTAATCATTTTATCTACAATCATTTTTTGCCCCATATTAATTAGTAACTATTTTAATAACCTACAATTAAATATCACAGTAATAAAGACAGCAGCTTTAGTACCAAACACTACGGTTATTAAAGCTTACCACAACCATGATTCAGATCTTCAGGACTCAGGAAAGGCTGCTAATTAGTTGGTCAGTAGACATCTCTTGTTTTGTAAGTCTCGCAACAGCGCGCCCGCAAGTTAATTCACGTGAAGGTTTTAGTTAAATTGAATAAAATAAGTTTCTCAAAACACTTTAAGCTATTTAACAAAAATAAATAGAAAAACGAACTATTTACAGTGAGAAACCTAAAACTTATAACAATTACGAAAAAACTAACATAATTGCTCTTCTCGGCCGTTATTTTAACCAAAAATGTAAAACCAATTTTAAAAAAAACGTATAAATAGCTTTATAAAATATTAAACAGAAAAAGAAATAAAACGTGAAAAAGAGCTATTTATGTTATTTAATCAAACCGTATGAAAATCGCGAAATGCCCCACTAAAATAACACACGAGAATCCTTTAATTTCCCAAATTAAACAAAGATAACCTTCCCGACGATTATACCCGTGACGCAATTATTCTACGGCACTGGTACACACTATTCCTTAAAAGAGTGTCTTTGAATCTTACACCCCTCGACACCCCTCTGATTCCCGTTTGTACCCATATTACCCGATGGAACCCTGAAACGTCAATTTCTTTCCCTTAAAGTTCGATGGTTTCGATCGTTACGTGCTGAGGGCGTTAGCTATTCTATACCGGATGCTTGATTCCCGAATTTGCCTCTGAGCGTTTTAATAATAATTTTTATATAAACACAATTAATAAAACTATTCTATTTATTTCTATAACTAAAGGAATAAGGTAATATAACGTCTGTGAAAAAACCTGAGTGCCCTTTTATTCCTATTGCTGGTATTTAAAGCATTCTTTCTTGCAATCAGGAAAAACAATCGCCATATTAGATTCCTTACACAGGTCAAACGTTATATTACAGTATAATGAGTTTATTTCATTATACTTTTGTTTCCTAATAATGGGAAAATCGTTCAATATTTTAATACATTTTAACGGTATTTCATATACCATATGTTAAAAACTATCCTTCACACGTCTGGTTTTACTTACATAATGAGAGTAGGATTATTTCGACAGATTTATAGCCAAATCTTAGAAAGGGTCTCTTAGTTTTATGTCTCCATAAATTTACTGAGTTTATATATTTTTAAGCAAACATTTAAACGACAAAGATAATAAAAGTCAAGTTCGATAACTGATTTATGCCGGAAATATAAGACGTTCTATAAAGTAAATATAC
The DNA here is from genome assembly GCA_034092305.1 of Diaprepes abbreviatus. Lineage (NCBI taxonomy): Eukaryota > Metazoa > Arthropoda > Insecta > Coleoptera > Curculionidae > Diaprepes > Diaprepes abbreviatus. The sequence goes on along the minus strand of JASJET010000380.1, from coordinate 2,325,918 downwards.
CTCCTATGGACAGTATTGTCTTACATTACATACACAGAACCACCGACAAGATTGACAGATTGCTCCGAAAATCAAACATTCGGACAACTTTCAACACATGTAAGAAAGTTGGACGGTGTTTGAAGTCTCCAAAGGACGCAATTCCATTTCAAACCAAAGGCATTTACAAGATACCATGCTCTTGTGGTAAAGTGTATGTAGGTGAAACAGGACGGTCTATATCCACTATCCTTAAGGAACATGAAAGATATATAAATAGGAAACAAATTGTACAATCTGCAGTAGCTGAACACCAGCATTGCTCAGGTCACACTTTTAATGTAAAAGGAACTAAGGTGCTAGCATCAGTGGCTGGTTTCTTTCAACGTAAAATTAGAGAATCAATCGAAATTTGTAAATACCCAAATAATATTAATAAAGATGCAGGTTACAGTCTACATCCAGGGGCGGATCCAGCCTCTCTCCTTGGGGGGGGGGGGCGGTGATATCACAAAAGTACAGATGGCAAGCGAAAGCAAGTTGTCCCCGGGGGGAGAGGGGGGGGCGATTAAAAGAAAAAACAAGTTTCCGACAGGGGGTGGGAAGATGCGATCAACATACACATTCCTCGTATAAAAGGCAGAATCGGGTCTATTTTACTGAGTTCAAAGCTCCTGGGGGGGGGGGGGGGTGCTATCATAGCATACACATTCCTATACTCTATTCAAGAACTAGAGAGAGTAATAAAAATGTTACCGAAACCTCCAACGTACCTGCTTCAGTGCCCCCGGTAACTGAGAACTGCCGTAAATCTAATTATATTTAAATATTTTAAGCTTTTGTAAATTTAACAATAAAATTTCTAATAATTCAATTTAATCTCTGTCAGTGAGCAAAGTACACCTTACAGTGTATCCTTAGTGATTTATTTTGTTTGTGCTTGTTTTTATATATTATTTGGGATTAGTGAGATACCCAAAAGATGGAGGGCATTTTTTCATCAACGAAAAACTTATTACGGTGAATGTTTATGATGCCTTAAGATATTAATATCTAGAAAATAATGTTAAAAGCTCTGTTGAGATGTATTCCAATATAACAGGAGTTCGAAAATCTATCATGTACCGAACACTGGTCGAGAAAAAAACGACTGGAATTGTTAGTAATTCCAAGCTATATTCGATCACAGGCAGGCGAAAAACCTCGTTGGAAGAAGAAATGTAAACTGTAATAAAAGGAGTTGTACATACATTTTATTATCAGAAGCAGATCTCAACCGTCGACAAAATTCTAATTAAAATCAATGAAGATCGGGATTTGGCTGAAATTAAAAGAACCGAGCTTTGGAAATTACTCAGAGAACTTAATTTTTGTTAGGAAAAACCAGATAGGAAATCTGTTCTTCTAGATCGTCCGGAAAATGTCCGTTGGTGAAGGAAATATCTCTCTCAAATAAAAGGTATAGTTGCTGGAAATAATTGTAATTCTGCAGATGGTTTAAGAAATAAATAAACTAGAATGTCAAATATCCCAAAAATGTTTTTAATTAATAATAAAATGACCGATAGCTCCAAAAAAATTTTAATATTATATTGACGAATTTTTTTTTATATATGTTTAACTTCTTGTATTTTTAATAATGGGTATTTTGTAAGTATTTAAATTATAACTTTTTTTGAGAGAAAAAGGCTACGTTTTAGTCTGAATGTGCCTAAAATGGTTTCTATGCCAAAATTAAAAATAATAAAACTACAGTTGTGATTTGTGTTAAATATGTCAAAATTATCTATATTTTCTAATATATGTGAATTATTAAAAAATCATAAGAAATAAAATAATATTATAAAAACTTTTTATTTTAAGTTTATTACTGAAATAATACTCTATGCCATAAATATTTAGTGATAAAATAGACCTTATTTTTGACGCCTTCCGATGCCTATGACAAGGATTAAAATCCTTTTTAACACTTCACACATCCAAATATCTATTGCTATCCAACCCAAATAGTCCATTATTATAGACCAGTATTTTTGATTATAAAACTTCTAACCCATTCCTATGAAAAATATATGTGTCTAACAGATGTTGCCAAAGACACCGGACTAAAGAACACAGGTAGTTTGCGAATAAAAAAAAGGAAAAAAATGAAAAACTCTCCCTAGTTTTTGAATAAACTATAGTATAAGAGGCAAAATCGGGTCTATTTTCCTGAACTCCAAGCTCTTGGGGGGGGGGGGCGATCCCCCCACCGCCCCCCCCCCCTTGGATTCGCGCCTGTCTTCATCACACGTGGAAATCGATTGTAACGCTGGATCACGGTTCGCTTGGCAGCACTCGGGTATAAATACCGGGCTGTTGCTCCTCGATGGTCATTCAATGTTCTAATCTCGTGTAGTAACGATCCCTGAAGATGTTTCGTGCAATCGTAAGCGAGACGTCAAAAAATAATTCCAATTAGACAAGGTTTAAACCCAAGAACCACCATTTTCAACTTGACCAAAACCGTGAAAACTTTCGTTTTAAATTTTTTCTTTCAAACAAAAACTCCCCTAAATCATAGAAAAAATTTGTCACTGCATCAAAAATCAATTTTTAAAAACTGAACAGACAATTAACAGCTAAAACATTTCTTAAACAATCAATTATAACTTTTATCGATAGATAACGCTGTTTTACATCTTCTGAACACGAAATGCTTACACTTCATTTTGTTATTTGATATCAGTGTTTAAAATTTCATAATTACTAATATACCGTTAATAATTAGTGTAAATTATTAGACGGATTATTCATGGAACTTTTAAAATATTAACGATCAAAGTTTTTAGGTCAATGCTTGAAAATTTTATTTATCCTCCATGTAAATTTGTCGACAACTGTTTATTTAGTTTTTATCCTTTAATCGCCTTCAAAAAAAGGCGGGTGTTTTCAATATGTACACAGTAAATCGCAAAAATGCTCGTACAACAATAATATATTTAAATGAACCTGAACTTTTAATCGATTAATATAGTCGAAAAAGGATATTCGCCAGTGGTCAATTTTATTAGCGAGGTTAGCAAATTAATAATTTAACAAATAATTGCTCATAATTTTTTTTCTTAAATTGTTTATTTCGGTGACAGTTGATGGTGAAAAAAGTATGGCAGAGATTTACTCCCCGAAACCTACCCTTAGCGACAAAAATAGGGTTGAGAATAGAATTATATTTTTTATTTCCGACCCTGTAGGTTACAATGAGAATTTTATTTTCTTAAATTATTTAGTTCGAGGACAGTTCATTGTAAAAAAAGTTTGGCCGCGATTTACTCTATGGAACCTACCCTTAGCGACAAAAATAGGGTTGAGAATAGAATTATATTTTTTATTTCCGACCCTGTAGGTTACAATGAGCATTTTATTTTCTTAAATTATTTAGTTCGAGGACAGTTCATTGTAAAAAAAGTTTGGCCGCGATTTACTCTATGGAACCTACCCTTAGCGACAAAAATAGGGTTGAGAATGAATTATATTTTTTATTTCCGACCCTGTAGGTTACAATGAGAATTTTATTTTCTTAAATTAATTAGTTCGAGGACAGTTCATTGTAAAAAAAGTTTGGCCGCGATTTACTCTATGGAACCTACCCTTAGCGACAAAAATAGGGTTGAGAATAGAATTATATTTTTTATTTCCGACCCTGTAGGTTACAATGAGCATTTTATTTTCTTAAATTATTTAGTTCGAGGACAGTTCATTGTAAAAAAAGTTTGGCCGCGATTTACTCTATGGAACCTACCCTTAGCGACAAAAATAGGGTTGAGAATAGAATTATATTTTTTATTTCCGACCCTGTAGGTTACAATGAGAATTTTATTTTCTTAAATTAATTAGTTCGAGGACAGTTCATTGCAAAAAAAAGTTTGGCCGTGATTTACTCTATGGAACCTACCCTTAGCGACAAAAATAGGGTTGAGAATAGAATTATATTTTTTATTTCCGACCCTGTAGGTTACAATGAGCATTTTATTTTCTTAAATTATTTAGTTCGAGGACAGTTCATTGTAAAAAAAGTTTGGCCGCGATTTACTCTATGGAACCTACCCTTAGCGACAAAAATAGGGTTGAGAATAGAATTATATTTTTTATTTCCGACCCTGTAGGTTACAATGAGAATTTTATTTTCTTAAATTATTTAGTTCGAGGACAGTTCATTGTAAAAAAAGTTTGGCCGCGATTTACTCTATGGAACCTACCCTTAGCGACAAAAATAGGGTTGAGAATAGAATTATATTTTTTATTTCCGACCCTGTAGGTTACAATGAGAATTTTATTTTCTTAAATTAATTAGTTCGAGGACAGTTCATTGTAAAAAAAGTTTGGCCGCGATTTACTCTATGGAACCTACCCTTAGCGACAAAAATAGGGTTGAGAATAGAATTATATTTTTTATTTCCGACCCTGTAGGTTACAATGAGAATTTTATTTTCTTAAATTATTTAGTTCAAGGACAGTTCATTGTAAAAAAAGTATGCCCACGATTTACTATCCGGAACCTACCCTTAGCGATAAAAATAGAATAAATTTTTTTTCCGACCCTGCAACTTTTAATGAGAATTTTATTTTCTTAAATTATTTCGTTCGAGGACACTTCACTGTAAAAAAAGTATGGTCGCGATTTACTATCCGGAACCTACCCTTAGCGACAAAAATAGGGTTGAGAATAGAATTATATTTTTTATTTCCGACCCTGTAGGTTACAATGAGAATTTTATTTTCTTAAATTAATTAGTTCGAGGACAGTTCATTGTAAAAAAAGTTTGGCCGTGATTTACTCTATGGAACCTACCCTTAGCGACAAAAATAGGGTTGAGAATAGAATTATATTTTTTATTTCCGACCCTGTAGGTTACAATGAGCATTTTATTTTCTTAAATTATTTAGTTCGAGGACAGTTCATTGTAAAAAAAGTTTGGCCGCGATTTACTCTATGGAACCTACCCTTAGCGACAAAAATAGGGTTGAGAATAGAATTATATTTTTTATTTCCGACCCTGTAGGTTACAATGAGAATTTTATTTTCTTAAATTATTTAGTTCGAGGACAGTTCATTGTAAAAAAAGTTTGGCCGCGATTTACTCTATGGAAGCTACCCTTAGCGACAAAAATAGGGTTGAGAATAGAATTATATTTTTTATTTCCGACCCTGTAGGTTACAATGAGAATTTTATTTTCTTAAATTAATTAGTTCGAGGACAGTTCATTGTAAAAAAAGTTTGGCCGCGATTTACTCTATGGAACCTACCCTTAGCGACAAAAATAGGGTTGAGAATAGAATTATATTTTTTATTTCCGACCCTGTAGGTTACAATGAGAATTTTATTTTCTTAAATTATTTAGTTCAAGGACAGTTCATTGTAAAAAAAGTATGCCCACGATTTACTATCCGGAACCTACCCTTAGCGATAAAAATAGAATAAATTTTTTTTCCGACCCTGCAACTTTTAATGAGAATTTTATTTTCTTAAATTATTTCGTTCGAGGACACTTCACTGTAAAAAAAGTATGGTCGCGATTTACTATCCGGAACCTACCCTTAGCGACAAAAGTAGGGTTGAGAATAGAATTTTTTTTTTCGGACCCTGTAAGTATCAATGAGAATTTAATTTTCTAAAATTATTTAGTTCGACGATAGTTCTTTGTAAAAAAATATGGCCGCGATTTACTCTCTGGGACCCACCCGTAGCGAAAGAAATAGGGCTGAGAATAGAATTATTTTTGTTATTTCCGACCCTATAAGTTTCAATGAGAGTTTTATTTTCTTAAATTATTTATTTCGATGACAGTTGATATTGAGGAAAGTATGTTTTCGATTTACTCTTTGGAACGTACCCATAGCAGGGAAAATAATGGTGAGAATAGATTTGCATTTTTTATTTTCGACCCTGTGAGTTTCAATGAACTGTCCTCGAACTAAATAATTTAAGAAAATAAAATTCTCATTGTAGCCTACAGGGTCGGAAATAAAAAATATAATTCTATTCTCAACCCTATTTTTGTCGCTAAGGGTAGGTTCCATAGAGTAAATCGCGGCCAAACTTTTTTTACAATGAACTGTCCTCGAACTAATTAATTTAAGAAAATAAAATTCTCATTGTAACCTACAGGGTCGGAAATAAAAAATATAATCCTATTCTCAACCCTATTTTTGTCGCTAAGGGTAGGTTCCATAGAGTAAATCGCGGCCAAACTTTTTTTACAATGAACTGTCCTCGAACTAATTAATTTAAGAAAATAAAATGCTCATTGTAACCTACAGGGTCGGAAATAAAAAATATAATTCTATTCTCAACCCTATTTTTGTCGCTAAGGGTAGGTTCCATAGAGTAAATCGCGGCCAAACTTTTTTTACAATGAACTGTCCTCGAACTAATTAATTTAAGAAAATAAAATTCTCATTGTAACCTACAGGGTCGGAAATAAAAAATATAATCCTATTCTCAACCCTATTTTTGTCGCTAAGGGTAGGTTCCATAGAGTAAATCGCGGCCAAACTTTTTTTACAATGAACTGTCCTCGAACTAATTAATTTAAGAAAATAAAATGCTCATTGTAACCTACAGGGTCGGAAATAAAAAATATAATTCTATTCTCAACCCTATTTTTGTCGCTAAGGGTAGGTTCCATAGAGTAAATCGCGGCCAAACTTTTTTTACAATGAACTGTCCTCGAACTAATTAATTTAAGAAAATAAAATTCTCATTGTAACCTACAGGGTCGGAAATAAAAAATATAATTCATTCTCAACCCTATTTTTGTCGCTAAGGGTAGGTTCCATAGAGTAAATCGCGGCCAAACTTTTTTTACAATGAACTGTCCTCGAACTAATTAATTTAAGAAAATAAAATTCTCATTGTAACCTACAGGGTCGGAAATAAAAAATATAATTCATTCTCAACCCTATTTTTGTCGCTAAGGGTAGGTTCCATATAGTAAATCGCGGCCAAACTTTTTTTACAATGAACTGTCCTCGAACTAATTAATTTAAGAAAATAAAATTCTCATTGTAACCTACAGGGTCGGAAATAAAAAATATAATCCTATTCTCAACCCTATTTTTGTCGCTAAGGGTAGGTTCCATAGAGTAAATCGCGGCCAAACTTTTTTTACAATGAACTGTCCTCGAACTAATTAATTTAAGAAAATAAAATGCTCATTGTAACCTACAGGGTCGGAAATAAAAAATATAATTCATTCTCAACCCTATTTTTGTCGCCAAGGGTAGGTTCCATAGAGTAAATCGCGGCCAAACTTTTTTTACAATGAACTGTCCTCGAACTAAATAATTTAAGAAAGTAAAATTCTCATTGTAACCTACAGGGTCGGAAATAAAAAATATAATTCTATTGTCAACCCTATTTTTGTCGCTAAGGGTAGGTTCCATAGAGTAAATCGCGGCCAAACTGTTTTTACAATGAACTGTCCTCGAACTAAATAATTTAAGAAAATAAAATTCTCATTGTAACCTACAGGGTCGGAAATAAAAAATATAATTCTATTCTCAACCCTATTTTTGTCGCTAAGGGTAGGTTCCATAGAGTAAATCGCGGCCAAACTTTTTTTACAATGAACTGTCCTCGAACTAATTAATTTAAGAAAATAAAATTCTCATTGTAACCTACAGGGTCGGAAATAAAAAATATAATTCTATTCTCAACCCTATTTTTGTCGCTGAGGGTAGGTTCCATAGAGTAAATCGCGGCCAAACTTTTTTTACAATGAACTGTCCTCGAACTAATTAATTTAAGAAAATAAAATTCTCATTGTAACCTACAGGGTCGGAAATAAAAAATATAATTCATTCTCAACCCTATTTTTGTCGCTAAGGGTAGGTTCCATAGAGTAAATCGCGGCCAAACTTTTTTTACAATGAACTGTCCTCGAACTAAATAATTTAAGAAAATAAAATGCTCATTGTAACCTACAGGGTCGGAAATAAAAAATATAATTCTATTCTCAACCCTATTTTTGTCGCTAAGGGTAGGTTCCATAGAGTAAATCGCGGCCAAACTTTTTTTACAATGAACTGTCCTCGAACTAATTAATTTAAGAAAATAAAATTCTCATTGTAACCTACAGGGTCGGAAATAAAAAATATAATTCTATTCTCAACCCTATTTTTGTCGCTAAGGGTAGGTTCCATAGAGTAAATCGCGGCCAAACTTTTTTTACAATGAACTGTCCTCGAACTAAATAATTTAAGAAAATAAAATGCTCATTGTAACCTACAGGGTCGGAAATAAAAAATATAATTCTATTCTCAACCCTATTTTTGTCGCTAAGGGTAGGTTCCATAGAGTAAATCGCGGCCAAACTTTTTTTACAATGAACTGTCCTCGAACTAATTAATTTAAGAAAATAAAATTCTCATTGTAACCTACAGGGTCGGAAATAAAAAATATAATTCATTCTCAACCATATTTTTGTCGCTAAGGGTAGGTTCTATAGAGTAAATCGCGGCCAAACTTTTTTTACAATGAACTGTCCTCGAACTAAATAATTTAAGAAAATAAAATGCTCATTGTAACCTACAGGGTCGGAAATAAAAAATATAATTCTATTCTCAACCCTATTTTTGTCGCTAAGGGTAGGTTCCATAGAGTAAATCGCGGCCAAACTTTTTTTACAATGAACTGTCCTCGAACTAATTAATTTAAGAAAATAAAATTCTCATTGTAACCTACAAGGTCGGAAATAAAAAATATAATTCTATTCTCAACCCTATTTTTGTCGCTAAGGGTAGGTTTCGGGGAGTAAATCTCTGCCATACTTTTTTAACCATCAACTGTCACCGAAATAAACAATTTAAGAAAAAAAATTATGTGCAATTATTTGTTAAATTATTAATTTGCTAACCTCGCTAATAAAATTGACCACTGGCGAATATCCTTTTTCGACTATATTAATCGATTAAAAGTTCAGGTTCATATATATAAAGGGTGTTTTTTATAGAGGTATAGAACTTTAAGTTGGCAACACTTTTTTAACTGGCGGCCATTTTGTCAGCTGTCAAGTGATTTATGTTTATTTTGGTTTGGCATTTCAACATGAATAGAACAACGCTTCCAAATTGTGCAAATTTATTTTGAAAATCATGGTTCTGTTCGAAATACGTATCGCGCACTACGTCCATTTTACGGTCAACATAATCGTCCATCAGAGCAATTAATTCGATTAACTATGGAACGTTTTCGCACCACGTTTACTCTAAATGATAATACGCATCCACAGAGACGTCGTACAGTGCGTACAGAAGAAGCCATTGCTGCTGTAGGGCGTAGCGTAGAGGAAGACCCGAATCAGTCTATCCGCCATCGTGCACAGGAATTGGATATGTGTCCATCCACTTTATGGAAGATTTTGCGGAAAGATCTTGGTTTGCGTGCTTACAAAATCCAACTCGTGCAAGAATTGAAGCCACACGATCGCCTAGCAAGGCGTAGATTCGGTGAATGGGCCCAAAACAAGATTGCCGTTGATCCCGATTTTCATGAGCGAATTTTGTTTAGCGATGAAGCTCACTTTTGTTTGAATGGATACGTCAATAAACAAAACTGCCGTATTTGGAGTGATGATAATCCTCAAGTGTATGTTGAGACACCGTTACATCCAGAAAAACTGACTGTTTGGTGTGCTTTATGGGCTGGTGGAATCATTGGTCCGTACTTCTTTAAAAACGATGCTGGTCAGAACGTTACAGTCAATGGTGACCGCTATAGAGCCATGATTACTGACTTTTTCGTTCATCAATTGAACAACCATGATGTGCAGGAGCTGTGGTTTCAACAAGACGGCGCAACATGTCACACAGCTCGTGCCACAATTGATTTATTGAAGGAAACGTTTGGTAACCGCATAGTTTCACGTTTCGGACCCGTGAATTGGCCTCCAAGATCGTGCGACTTAACGCCGCTAGACTATTTTCTGTGGAGATATGTGAAGTCGCTAGTCTACGCCGATAAGCCCGAAACGATTGATCACTTGGAGGACAACATTCGCCGCGTTATTGCCGATATACGGCCACAAATGTTGGAAAAAGTCATCGAAAATTGGACCTCCAGATTAGACTACGTCTGAGCCAGCCGTGGCGGTCATATGCCAGAAGTCATATTTAAATTATAATGCCAGAAGGTTATCTTTCGAATAAAGTAAATTTCAAGTCAATTTAAAAAATTCATCTTTGTTTTATTCCATTTAAAAGTTCTATACCTCTATAAAAAACACCCTTTATATATATATATATATATATATATATATATATATATATATATATAGTAAGATGCCCTCAGGTCCACGTAACATTTCTTTGGATGTTATTTTTAGATAGTATTAGTTTTGATAGTTATTATATTCTTATACAAAAACGTTCTAATGAAATAAAGTAGCTGCAGGACAGACAGAGCAAATGCGTTTTTGTTTCAGTATTAGGAAGAAATCTTTTCTGATGTCCTTCGTAACATGCAAAGATTACATGATATAATGTCTTGATAGTCCATAAATATGTTAATTTATTTCCGAAATATTTTTAAAATGAAGACACTTCTAGTCAAAAAATGCCAGTGTGTCCAGAAAATCTAATAACATAATGGACTTTATAAGGTGGAAACTGAAAATTAGACTGATGTTTTTTTGCTGTTTAGGTAATAAATTCCCATGAGATTTACGATGTTGCTTGTTTTCTTTCGTCCTGTCTCGTTCGCGCGAACATTTTAGAAAAATAAATCCTGCAAAAATATTTCAGCTTAAAATCTCCTGGAAAATCCATAAACCGTTACTTATTTCTGGTCTAGATTTAAAACCGGTCTTACAACTTGAAATTATCGTTTCCTATAAAATTTCAAAAGGTTTTAGAGAAAATCGACTGCGAAATTCGACACTTTTAAGCCGACATGTGCTTCAATATTTCATGACATAAAATTTATTATGTCATAAAGGTACAGTATACATAGAACTGGAGCAATTTATGAGAGGTCAAGAAAATTAACTCAAGAGTTGTTAAAATTTTTCTCAGGAATTCGTTTAACACTAAAAGCTGTTAATTAAGTGTACCTTACGAATTGTTTACTAGCCAAAATTACTTAAAAGGTTTAAAACAAACATCAAACAAAACAAGTATGCATCGTAGTTTTACCAGAATATAACAGAAGGATTTAATATTTTGGATCTTTCAGGATTTATTTTTTATTTATATGCAAAATATGTGCAGTAAAGATACGCTTGCTCAGTAGCTGAGTAATTAATGTAAAACGCAATTAACTAACCCATTACTGAAATAAAAACGTAGCCAAAAAACTGACGACAGAATTTTTCAGTACGAAAAACAGTTTTTTTTTCCTGATTCATATATTCTCCTTATATACAAAGATGGACTGCCTAAGTCCTGACGTCACGCGGCATTTAACCTTTTTCATACAAATTATCATATTTGCTGATAAACCCCTATAGAATTTCATCTTTATTGTTAATTTCGTTGTAAATAAGGGTAATCAATGTGAATAACTTACGAGTTCTTCCATTTTAAAAGATTTATTCACAAAGTATTGTCAAAAGGTAATTTTTTACTTGTAATCATATGATCGAAACATATTGAGGTGAGTTTTCTGCATAGACATAAAAGTTAAAAACTAAGTGTATAGACTGTGGATCTTACAGAAGAAAGTTGGCCCACGCGTCAATGAATACCTCTGTCATCTAACCGCCATTAGAAAAAGAAGTATTACGCATCGAAAACGCTCTGTCTCTTTCTAAGCGTGAGCCAACTTACTTCTATAGAATCCTCGATCTATATATTTACCTTTTATATCTATGACTATTATCGATTTGTTTGGAAAGGTTGACAGATGCGTGACGTCAAACTTGGGTGTAGGGGCGGATCCAGCCTCTCTGGGGGGGGGGGCGGTATTATCACAAAAGTACAGTATGGTAAGCGAAAGCAAGTTGTCCACGGGGGAGGAGGGGGAGACATCAGCAACAATCCAGGGTCGGGTCTATTTTTCTGAATTTAAAGTTCTTGGAGAGGGGGGGGGGGGCGATCACAAGAAAAAACAAGTTGTCGAGAGGGGGGAGGATGCGGGCAGCATACACATTCCTAGTATAAGAGGCAGAATCGTGTCTATTTTTCTGAACTCAAAGCTCTTGGGGGAGTGGCTATCGCAAGAAAAACAAGTTGTCAACGGGAGGGGAGTACTAGCAACATACACATTCCTAATATAAAAGGCAGAATCGGTTCTATTTTCCTGAACTCAAAGCTCTTGGGAAGGGGATGGACGATCGCAAAACGTACACATTCCTATACTCTATTCAAAAATTAGAGAGAGTAATAAAACTGATCCGAAAATTTTAACTTACCTGCTCCAGTGCCGCAGGTAACTGAGAACTGACGTGAATCTAATTATATTTAATTATATTTAAACATTATAAGGTTTTATAAATTTACTGCAACAATAGAGTTTCTAATAGTTCAATTTAATTTGTCAGTGAGCAAAGTACACCTTACAGTGTGTCCTTAGTGATTTATCTTGTTTGTGTTTGTTTTTATATATTATATGACATTAGTGAGATTCCCAAAAGATATGGCTTCCATACCTACATTTATTTCAAAATCGTTAAACCAGGGCATTTTTTCCTCAACGAAAAACTTATTACGATGAATCTTTATGGTGCCTTAAAGTGTCAATATCTAGATAATAATGTTAAAAGTTCTGTTGAGATGTGTTCCAAGATGACGAGTAGGAAAATCTACTATGCACCGAATACTGAAGGAGAAAAAAACGACTGGAACTGTTAGTACTCCCAAGTCACATTCGATCACAGGCAGACAAAAAACCTCGTTGGAAGAAGAGATGTCTACTGCAATAAACGGAGTTGTACATACATCTTATTATAAGAAGCAGATCCCAACCGTCAACAAAATTCTAACTAAAATCAATGAAGATCCAGATTTACCTGAAATTAAAAGAACTGAGCTCTGGAAATTGCTCAGAAAACTTAATTTTTGCTGGGAAAAACCAGATAAGAAATCTGTTTTTATAGATCGCCGGAAAATGTCCGTTGGCGAAGGAAATATCCCTCTCAAGTAAAAGGTAGAGTTGCTAGAAATAACACAACTCACAAAATTAGTAATTTAACAGAACTTTTGAAAGATTTTTTGGAATAAAGTTACTGTGGAAAATATGGAAAAATTCATATAATAAAAGAATAAAAGAAAATGTGGAAACTGGATCTCATGATCCGTGAGATAGAGGAACCAATTTTAATTAATTTGGGCGAAGATAGCTTCACTGACTTGGATTACGAATTAGATACGTAATGTTTACCAGCGTAAACACAATTTATTATTTAAATATTTTTAACATATAAAAATTAATTACATTTGTATCCTTTTTTAGTGTTTAATTGTAATTCTGCATATGGTTTAAGAAATAAATAAACTGAAACGTCAAATATCCTAAAAATGTTTTTAATTAATAATAAAATGACCGATAGCCCAAAAAAATTTTCACATTATATGGACGAATTTATTTTTTTATATATGTTTAACTTCTTGTATATGGGTATTTTGTAAGTATTTAAATTATAACTTAGAATTTTTTGAAAGAAAAAGGCTACGCTTTAATTCTGAAAGTGCCTAAAACGGTTTCTATGCCAAAATTATCTATATTTTCTAATGTATGTGAATTATTAAAAAATCATAAGAAATAAAATAATATTATGAAAACTTGCCATAAATACTTAGTGATAAAATAAACCTCTTTCCGACGTCTATGACAAGGATTAAAATCCTTTTTAACACTGCACACATCCAAATATCTATTGTTGTCCAACCCAAATGGGCTATTATTATAGACCGTTATTTTTGATTAAAAAATATCTAACCCATTTCTATGAAAAATATATATGTTTAACACATGTTGCCAAAGACACCGGACTAAAGAACACAGGAATTTTGCGAAGAAAAAAATGATAAAAAATGATTTATTACTCCCTCTAGTTCTTGAATAAACTATAGTATAAGAGGCAAAATCGGGTCTATTTTCCTGAACTCAAAGCTCTCGGTGAGGGGGTGGGGCGCGATCGCCCCCCCCCCTCCCCTTGGATCCGCGCCTGCTTGGGTATCTATTATGATTTTATTATGGAGGAGACAAATAGTCTTTCCCAATAAGTATTAAGCTTTAAAAGAAGTAGTGAGTGACATTTTGACAGTGAATTGATAGATCTCAACAAAAACAAGTTTGTTTTTAATTAATTAATATGTTTATTTCATTTTTGGTTTGGTTTTTGTGACTCATTCGAGTATTAAAAATTCCTACAAATGAAAAGTTTATAATTAACCTCATAATTAATTTCAAACATGTTTATCGGTACGTATAGTTACAATATTATTTACATATCTAAAATATGATAAATACCCGAAGCATACTTTTATTTCCAGGTGGATATACTAATTAGCATGTTATATTTGTTTAAATAATGCTATTAGAGAAGGATGGCATATAACTGATCGATTTAGTGGTGAATAAAAACACTTGCACTATTCACAAACAAACTTTTCCGAATATAAATAAAAACATGACTACGTGATTTACAGACAGGCCCTAATTCTGATGATATGTCAATTCTACGGGGAAGTTCGTTGTTTTGTACATACGAGGTAAAATGGCGAACTAGCCAAACATACTACAGAGCTAAAAGTGTTTAAGTATATTTTGATTTTACTACAAATTACCCCACACCTGAGGATTGTGTAATTGAACAGAAGGGTTGCCTCTACTCTGAGTAAGCACGGACACTGGAGATACAATTTTTGGTCAAAATAGTCATAGCAGCTTTAAATAAAGCCCACTAAGTTAGAGAGAGAGAGAACGGAAGAAAAATGTATGTTTTTATTAAGTGTTAAATTGTTAATTAAATCGAGTTTTAGTAACGATGATGAAGAAGTGACAAAAAGTACATTGGGCAATAAATAATAAGAAAAAAGATATATAAAATATTTGGCAACCCTAAATCTACTACTCGTGGTTGGATAAACCATCAACACCAGAATCTCTGGAATCACTCTACAGGACACAGGCATTGAAATTATCAATACATTGTTTGAGGAAGGTGACCAGAGGAACGTAAGACCACTCTAATTATTCCGGTAGAAAAGAGGGAAAAGAAAAATCGCCGTCTAAATTTGCCTATATATTTGCTTTCTGTACTCGTAAAGCTTATCGACACATTTGTAAAAGATCGTTTGTTGGAGTATATAGCAAAAGTAGAGATCAATATGAGTTTTACGGAGGAAAAAGCACAAATGGCTTAATAAGTGATCTACGGTAATTGCGGACTTTTGTGATCTAGCTAAGGCATTTGATTGCGTCAATCATTACTTACTGCTGTTTAAAATAAGGCATTATGTATTCCGGATAATAGCTCTAAACTAGTTAATGTCCTATTTAACAAACAGAATACAGAGTGTGCAAGAATTATAAGAACATGCACTAAAAGGCGATAAAATTCACTTTTGGGTCCAAATGTGTTCTTGCTATATAACTTTGCTCAATGTGACGCGTAGATTTACCTTGTTTGCAGTTAATATCTGCTTATGTTGTGTGGTTGGAAATGATGTGAACTTGGAGATATAATAGTGATTTAAATTATTATCGCTGGTTGGCAAATAACAAAATATTTCTTAATATTTCTAAAACAAAATGTATGATAATTTCAAAGCAAATTAGGATACGTAAACAACTGGTGAATAAAGTCTCCGACTATAGGTTTTTGGGAGTGTCTAGCCACATATATGTATATATATATATATATATATATATATATATATATATATATATATATATATATATATATATATATATATATATATATATGTAAATGATGAACTTAATAGTGTTTATATTGAATCCTGTCTAAGAAGGCTTTAAAACCAATATATAGAGCAGATTTAAGACCCTACTGTGATCCGTTATTTAGAATCTTAAACATTCTTACGATTTATGACCTCTTTTTTTGTGAAACGTTGATTTGCATTCACAGCTACAAGCTCAAAAGACGTAAGGATATCCATAAGTATGGTACGAGATATAGGAGCAACCTAGCAGTTCCACAATCAGATAACTCTCTGAATAAAAACTCACTTTACTACCTGGGTAAGGTTTAGTATAATTCTAGTGTATATCAATGAGAGTTAGAGTTTATCCTTTAATTAAGTTTAAAAAAATTGTCAGGAACGTTCTTGTATCTTGTGCACACTACTCGATGAAACATTATATATAATCAAGAATATTGTGTAGCTGTATGGCCTATCAATAAAGAATTCATTTGTTACTGAGGTAAACTAAGCCGCGATGTTCAACACCTAATCAGATAACAGATTAGGAGGGTGGCATGACCGATAAGGGGGTATTGCAGCCACACGTGAATAAAGGGGAAGGGGCAATGGGTGCAATCCCTCCCCTCCTGGATTGAACAAAATCAATGTACATTTTTTCTGAAAGATCGGTAACATCGAACACAAACCGTTCCCTTCCCCCTCCCTGAATGAAATTCTTTATCCGCGCTTGACTACAGCTTAAGAAACATCTACAACATAATGGGTAATTATAATGAAGTATCGATATATCAACTATATGAAAAAGAAGATGAAATAAATATCTAACCTACTGGAGACACCTTTAAACATCAATCAATCGTGAAGCCCGATACTCATAGGGCGAACTAGTGAACAGGTTCATAAATCTAATTAAGGCAACCAACCTGGTCACATAGAATAGAACTAAGAAGTGATAAATACAGCCTTCGGACTGTAGTATAAAGGCTTCTGAACCTTAGTTTGCTATATCAATTAATCAATCAATGGGACTGAAATTATGCATGCATTCGCCGACTTCAAAAAATGCAATTTTAGGTTGAAAAAAAATTATTTATTTTGCAGCATTATGAAATTATGCAAAATTTGAAATCGAGCGGACTTCGGACGATAGATTGAAAAAGGGAAGGTGGAAAATGAACAGAAAATAATTATTTAATTCCACTTACTGAGAACTTTCTTAAATATCAATAGTGCCGGGATTGTCTGACGAATTCATAATCGTAAGATTGAACGGAAAAATGAGGGTAGGAGTGGATTATATAAAATTTAATAGAATATTACATCGCTGCAAACAGACAAAAGGCGAAATGAAAATCGATTGTTAAAACGGATTAGACTTTCCAAATGGAATAAATTGATTGATTAATTAAATAAATTAAGAAAACGTTGTTCGTATATCTATACATTTAATTATTTGATTAATTAAAAAAAAATGTTGTAATTAATGTTCTCGTTTTCCAGATCCAGATCTTCTAATAAGTAAAATCCTTGCCTATGTGTATTCTATTTTCAAGCAAAGAAAAAGGAAAGAATATATAGAAACAGTTTATTTCCTGCAAATAGAACGGTGGTCTTCTCTCCATGCGCGTTTCGATCACCTTATGGTCTCGTCAGTGGAGCTGTATCGAACCGAGAGCAACATTCGTAAGAAAAAGGAAACTGTTTTTCTATTTATTCTTTCCTTTTTCTCTGCTTGAAAGAAGCATACATATAGGCAACTATTTAAAAACAGCAGAGAGATTTATTTTATTTCTAACTGAAATTTAGATTTTTAAAGTAAAATCCTAATAATCAAAAAATTCAAAATTAAAAGAAAACTCAATAATCTAAAATTAAAAAAAAAAATATCTATTAAGGATACCTTTCATTTTACGTGATTTAGGAAAAATAAGAAGAAACAAATCACGGTCTATATAAATTAGAGATAAATGGAGCCGATTGGTGTTGTGAATACACGTTTATTTTACGAAAAAATATTAAATTTCAGATTTAATATTGCCCCAAAACTCCCTAAATAAAATAATCTAAATAACACGGCTTCCAGTGCTAAAACTACAATTCTTCGACTGCGGGGAAATCCAGAGAATAAACGGCACGGTGGCGGTGCTTTGTTTCGGTGCTTCCCCGATTTCAGAGTGCGACGTCACCACTGTTATAAAAAGCGAAAAGATAGCGGCGTAATTAAGGACATTACGGGTTGCTCTCTTAGAGTCAACTTGTCCTATTTCCGATTGAGTTTAGCTCTCGGGGGTCACGAGATTAGGACAAATCATGGTTCTTAAAGTATGTTGTGTTGGACGACATAAATTCTTCTGACAGTAAAGAACGTGCACGTGTGTTACATTAGAAAAATAGAAATTAAAATGACCGTCGATAAAAAGGCGAGGTTAGTGGCGCGTATGAATTCTTACATTCACGTGTGAGGTAAATAATTCTGGATTCGGAGACTAAATCTTGTTTAATAAGGGTCTTATCAATAAATCAAAGCGATCGTACGTTTGGTTTAGGAAGAGCTACGAATCGAGTGTAATGCTTGGCAAAGCTAAACAACAAAGATTTTTTGCCAGTCCTGAAGGGTTTAGTAATCCCGAAAAACGCGTCCTGATTTTAAACATTATTACCAGAACGTGACAAAATGGAGAAAACCTGATATTGACTTTGCTACTAATAGTCAACATACTCATCATCCGTTAATACAACATGGGCTTAACAAAATAGGAAGAACAAAGCATATCGTAATTTATAAATAGCACAGTGGTATATTACTTATTTACTTACTTTAAAAATTGATAATAAATAAGCAAATAAACGATGATTAAATAAATAATGATTGTCAAATAATTCCAAAGCAAGATGACATGAACTCATTAAAGAGATATCTAAAACAAATTAAAATATTTTATTGCTCATTATATTGCTAAGGAAAAAATAATGTCAACTTTCCTGGTCTATCTTCTACATATGCATGGAAAACTCATAATATACGAGTGTAAGCTTTTGTAGCTGATCTCCTACAGGCAAACACAAATGTTGAAGTACATATTAATACTTTCGCCTTATTAGAAAAACCAAAAAAGCTTTTTTCTCGACCTAATACGGTTTCCCGTGTTTAACGAGACAGAGAAAAATACAAGAAGAGAGTGAACTTTAGCCTTGCCCTATAGAATAACATGTTGCCACTGTTCTATAATTAATGCTACTCTCAATAAAGTATAAAGTCTCAGAACAATAAGACTGGCAATTGGTTCCATAAAAACGGATTGCTGTGGTGCACTTTAAATACGTCGGCAGGGTTGCCAAGTACCTTATATTTCTGAAAATATCGGGTGCATTTTTATTTTAACTTCACGCATTGTCTACGCAAACTGTGAAAAAAAATGCTAAATAATAAATAGACAAGAAAAAAGTCATGTTTATATTTGCCTAAAATATGAAAAAATTTATCTTAAAGACAATATGAATTCTTGATAGCAGATATAGGACAACTATATATATACAGTAGCGCTCGAAAGTATTTTGACAAATATGATTTTGAAATTAACTAAATTTAAATATTTAAATCAACAATATTATTTACGTTTTGAAATTTGTTTTTTTTTACATGTAGAAAAATTTTAATTACGAACTGCTAAACAACAGTAGCATAAGCAAAAATTATAATAGTTAAGGATCTAAAAGTATTTTACCCCTCCCCAATAATATAATTTAAAAATTGTGTATAAAAAAAAGATTTTCTTCTGCCAATGTCAATATTTTGTTAAATATCCATTGGCCTTCATGACAGCTTCTTAGCGGGCCGGCATTATGTCTATCAACTTTTATAAACGATTCGAAGGGTTCCGATTCCATTCATTTTTAAAGGTTCGTATAAAGTTTGCTTATTGGAATAATTTTGGCGTCTTACAAGACGATCTAACTTCTACCACAAATATTCTATAGAATTTAAGTCGGCATTTTGACTTAGCCAGTCTAAAACGTTGACCTTTTCATGTTTTATGTAGTCACTCACGTGCTCTAGATCATTACCACCGTTTGGCATATCTTCGTTACCATGTGGTGTTATATGGATTTTTAATTCACCACCGTACAAAAATCGATCCATATTTTTCTAAATGCGAATTAAAAATCAATCTTCGTGACGAGAAAAACATTCCCAAACCATCACATTGCCTCTGGACAGTTTGACGATGGGAGTTTGGTACTGAACATCATATCTTTTATTTCTAGGGCATTGAACATACTTTATTCCATCAGATGATACTAAATTAAACTTGCTTTTATCATTTCATAGAATTGTAGACCATTTTGAGATCGTCCAGGATCTATGTCCCTTTGCGAACGCAAGCCGTAACTTTCTCTTTTTTGTAGATATGGGAGGCTTTTTGGTTGGTCGTCGTCCATTTAATTCGAAGTCTTTTGTCGACGTTTTACAGTTGAAACATGAATATTTATGTTATAATTTTCTTGCATTTCATTTTCAGTTCCCACAGCAGAGTTACGGACATCACTAGTAGATAATTTTTTTATTAAGCGATCTTCTTTCAAACATATTTTTTTCGCGCGGCCACTTCTAGACTTATTTTCCACAGAATTATTATAAACTTTATTCCACGCACTAACAAGCTGCTGAGACACTTTAAAATTCTGAGCGAATTCTATTTGTCGCTTTCCTCCCTTTAAGGCAGTTATAACAGCTTATTTAAAGTCACTTGAATACTTGTTATGCTTAGGCATATTAACTAATTATCAATGTAATGAGAAAACACAAAACTCAGGTCGTGATGCAACCGTGTCTTTGACAAATCGTCATTGAATGATTGTCAAAATACTTATGAACCGTCAGTACTATAAGTACTTCTTAGAATACCTATTAACTAAACAAACATGTTAAAACTCGATCCCTCTGAGTAATGTCGGTATGTCGATAATTAAAAATTATATTTATTTTTTTGAATAGTTATACGAGACCAAGATAATGAAAAATTTTATCATGTTAAAATACTTTTGAGCGCTACTGTATTATTTTAGCTTGCAAACTGCTGAGTTCATCTATAAGTTTTATTTGACCATAAATCTATTTTATAGCTTTCCCGAGAGTCCACTATTGTTTGGTGTTCCACAATTACTAACTGACCACCATGTATACCTTTCCATTCCCTCTAGATGATTCTAAGAGTTTACGGAAAAGTCAGTGCTATAAAAAAGCTATTGAACCGCAAAAGAACGTACTTTTGTAACCCCGGATGGCGGGAACTTCGTCAAGTCTACAATCAGTACTAGTGGAAATACCAGTCAAGCAATTATGAAATTTTATTATTCAAGTTCTTGAGCAGTACTCCATAGCTTTGTGTAATTGCACGTATTTTAAATGTACCGTGAAGGAAGGTGCATGTGCAGATGCAAACACTACAAAACAGGTATTCTTATTACGAAACTGCATTCAAATTGAATTTATTTCAAAAATAGTTAATTTTTTCGAAATTAAACAAGAGTACTTTTTTTCTAAGAAAAGAATAAATAAATATTTGTTATAGTTTAAAAACCAACGGGCTTTATAGTGAAAAAAATTAACACGAGTACAATACCCTCAGCTGACCTGACCCGTAATAAGGTCATGTTTTTCGAAAAAAAATTATATGAACAAATATTCATTTTCAAGTAAATTATATGTCGCCGAAAGATGTCTTTTCAGGGCCACCCTGATATTGCGCATTGTACTATGCTATAAACAATAGGTCAAAATTTTAATTGCAGATAAGCTTCTTAGCCAATCAGGACTTTTCTACGGTAAAACTGATGAAAAAATTTTAAACGATTTTTGATTTTAAAAAATACTTAAATTTGAGTATACTAAAGATCGACCAAATTCGAATAAACTTATCAAAACTGTCAATTTCTTTTAATAGAAGGAAACATATTGCAATGGTACACTGTTAAAAATAACCTTAAATTTAATGCAAATTTAATGTCCATTCTACATTAAATTTAATGATTCTGTACCAAAAATTGTGAATAATTTACATTTACTTTGAATTTAAAGCAATTCATTGAAATATCAGTTCGTTGTACATTAAATTTGATTAAATGGTATCTTAAATTTCAAAAATATGACTGAAAAGATATTTCAATTTCTGTACGTTAAAATTAATTTACATATACTCTTATACTAAAAAAAATTATATTATTTTTCAATAGACATTGCAAGAGATTCCGGGAGATGGCGCAACTTGAATTGAACTTTTTATTTAGTATGATATGTAAGTTACTTAAAGGACTCAATTTTCTTATGGTGAAGTGTGCCCCGAACTGATGAGAACCAATGAGTTCGAGACCGGTTTAGATGGCGAAAGAATGTCCACCTTTTCCTGGTAATTTTAGAATTTTTTGACCTCATATTAATGTTGGTCCATTAAATATGTGATAACATATCTCAAATTCAATGAACACTGGCTGTATATTTAATGTACATAGTCACCTTAAAAAGTAATAATTAAACTTTAAGTATAATGTATGATTACATTAGATTTAATGGAATAAATTAATTTAGATTAAAGTAAATTATTAAATTTAATGCAATTAATAAACGTTTGAGATTTGCTTCCAGCACATTTACTTTAAATTTAATGCATTTCCTTTTTACAGTGTAGCTAAAACAGTATGAATAAGAATTCAATAGATATCAATATTTGAACATTTTCTCAGATTTACTGTTGAAAGATCTGCGGTCCTATCCTTGAACTGGGGAACGTGAAGTGAACGGTGAAAAGGTGGCGAACGCGTATTCTTGAAATGTTCATCACTCATATCTTCGTTCGCCCGGTGGAAGGCAAGCGAACGGTGAAACACATGCGCAAATGAAATGTCAGCCGCTAAATGGCATATTTAACGCACGGATTTCAAAAAATAAAATAGTATTAAAAATTTTTATCTTATTTTTAGTCCTTCAAAATAACTCGTCATTAAAAAAATAATATATTGACGAACCGTTTCTTTAAGACGTTTTATTTTTTGAATAAACAGTTGAAAATTTATTCAGGTGGTACCCCGATATTTTTAATATTTTCAAATTTTTTAATAAAATATCCTTAGAAAGTTGAATATGTCTCGCAAATATTAAGTAAATTTGAGATTACAGACATACAAAATTATTACAAGAGATTCTGTTCATAACTCAATTGTATGAGCGTGCTATTTAAAAATGATTTTCTAGGGCCAGTTCTACTTATGGATTTAACATAAATATTTGTGTCCATAACAGCCGAGTATCTTAGTTTTAAACAGTTAAATCTAACATAATTCTTTCACGACGCAACTTATAATAAATTTGAGAAATCACAATTTGTAAGCTATCTGAAACGTTTATTTAAGTAAGTAACAAATTTTATATTTAAATTATTAACACTTAACTTAATTAGACTGTGTTAAACACTATACGACACTACAATTAAATAAATATTATGATTATAATTTATCGAGACATATAAATATGAACCCTACAGACCAAGGAATGAGGTCTTTCAGCATAAAACCTTATTTATGGTACATTTGATCTTCAAGCCTCTACAAATCTTTATAAAATAAAAAAAAATATATTAAAAGTTGAATGTGAGATTCGCCAGTATCTAATGGACGTCTTCTATCTGGCCTCTGGTTTTGGTCCCTGGTCATGAACAGTTTCTCTATCATTATTCAAGTTTCAGGTTTTCTTTCAAATTTAGTTGTTAGGACAGAACATCTTGCAGTAAGAGGCTGGATATTTTGTGAATTCAAACAATAAATAACTGATTGGATAGTTTCCGTAGTGGATTGGGATGATGGCTTTTAGTCATACTACGTAGAGTTGTAATTTCCACCGTTTCAAGGTTTATCAGTGCTGACTTTCTGCAATTACTGTCAGTATACTACTTTGTATATATGATTGCTGTTTTTTTTTGATATTCCTTTTTCTTTATATATTAGAATCTTAAAGTACTTGGCTTTTTGTATGCATTTTTGTTTAACAGTTCTAGAGTGTCAATTTAAGATAAATTTAATCCAGGCAAAGTACAAATATTGTAATGACAATCAATAACTTCACAAAAATAACAACAGCACTATTTCTTTTGATGATTAATTTAACGTACCAAAACTACTTTTTCTCTAAAATGGCAATCAAACATTCTACGGACATTTTTGGTCTGACAGCTCAATTCAATCTGTCAGCCATTTTATTTTTTGAAATTCTCGGGCTTTAGCACGTTCATATCTGGTAACATTGGCTTTTCAAAAATACGGCTTTTACCGTCAAAAAGTTCACATCGCCATTCACATCACCTTTCACATCACATTTTCGAGGATGAGGGTCCTGGATGGTCAGATCCAAATATGAATCTCTGGTTGTGTCCACATATTTTATATATATATATATATATATATATATATATATATATATATATATATATATATACATTTTAAAAATAAAATTATCAGAAATAATTAACAATTGTTGACGAATTGCAGTGTTAAATTTAAAAAAATCAAATTAATTATACATATTCGCATGTGCAGTCAGTATTATACAGGCTGTCTCTAAAAGGTCTGTACAAAGCGCTAGCGCAAATTACTAACGTTAAAATGTGAGAATCTAGCTCAATTTACCTTAATCCGAAACTTGATAGTTTCCGAAATCCAGGGTGTGCAATTTATAATTTTTTAAAATTTCTTTTTGGAAATATTTATCTTAATAATACCTTGATTGACAATAAATTTCATACAAGTTTTAGACTAAAGTAAATTGGGCTAGATCCTCATATTTTATATCAGGAATTTGCGCTAGCTTTTGGTATGGACATTTTAGAAACACCCTGTATATTTTGTACTAAATAAGGATTCTTCGCTTCAATTTTTTAAATAAATTAAACGAACTGATATGTATAAAGAAAATAAATGTTTTTTTTTTCTTCTTTAAAGCAGGTATTTTCATGCATGAAGTTAATTAACGTCACAGAGTGCAAGGCATCAAATTAACGCGTTTCCTTTTAAAAACCTTTTAATCAACTCTCAAGGCTCGGCATTCCGTTATCCGGTTCTTTATCGGCCATTCCGCAAAATTGTTGCAAATCGGCTGTGCCTAAGGCGCCGACCGACGACGTGCACCGTATCGGACGAACAGCACGATTCGACCGTGTAGAATACGAAATGATGGCGTTCGTGAAGATTCTAGCGTTTCCTGATTCGGTGGGAATGAGAATATAAAGTGGTGTGACTTCGGCGAGGAACATAAAGTAAATGTTTACTTAGAGATTCTTAGCGTGGAAGAAAATAAAAGCGGTCAAGATGAGAGCTTTGTAAGTCGAATGTATTTATAATATCGTTCAATATTTATTTAAATATGTAGTGTGACTGGCAAGTATTTTCTACCATGTGGTAAAATTTTTATTTTTGGATCTAATATTTTTTTTTTATTTCAGAAAACTCATCGATGACACTATTCTCACGGTAGAGAAATAAAATAAGGAATATAACGGGTTGAAGGAAAATATACTCATAAGAATAAAAACAACTTTTGACTTATGAATATCTTGAAATAATTTGTTTCTTTTACGAACAAAATTATAAATAGTTTTACCAAGAATTCCAACAATAAAGCTAATGCTCACCATAAATTAATCCCTTATTTTCATCAAATATTCTGTTTAATAAATATTAAATTAAAAGCTAAAACTTTATTTACCTGTCACATCAAAAACTGGTATTGCAAAAAAATTCAAGTGTGCCTAGAAATGTATCAATCACTCCACTTTCATCAAGGGTGTAGTTAATCTTTTGTTATTTTTGTTTTTGGCGCCCTGGAGATTCCTAGAAGCGTCAATAGAAAGAGTCTGGGCCATGCATTGGTCGTAAAAAATGGCAGAAACCCTGAAAGCAGATTTTTTGCTGATAACCTAAGAGTATAATACTACTTTTATTCCTGTTTGCGGCTAAAGCCATAGTTTAGTGTGTTAAGGTATCATTTGCCAGATATTGAGGATAAACAAAGTTATTATTGTACTCATTTTTCGTTAAGTAAACCGTAGTGAAAGTGATCACACCTAAGAAGTCAACACAGCATCTTTGTGACTCTTAATACTTGGTGCACCCTTAAAGACAAACAGGTACGTGCCACAAACATACCGGGACTTTTTCTTTGTGTCTAAGATTGGATTTGCATGCCAGAGCTGGCATATAACACACCATTGCTCCCACAGAGGCCATTTATTGGCTATCCAGCTTGCTGAAAGTGCTTGGACTCGATGAAAAAACTGCTTTTCAGGTATTAGAACTACATAATAAACAGTGATATTACCGACTTTATCGTATACTTTCATTTTTTCCCTGTGATTAGGAACTAACAAGACTTTTTGTGCGCAATTGTAGGACACTTTATATTTCATTTCATTCATAAAATCATGTAAACCGAAGGTATATGTATACACAAGGTAATTTAAAACATCATTTCACATATTAATCGTCCAACACGTTTAATTAGGTTTAAGTAAACATACTTTTAGTGTTAATCAGCCTACTAGATAGTTTATTCTTTCAAAATAAATATAAACATTTGAATGTAAAAAAAGTAAGGTTATTCAAAGCCGAGATTCAAGATCAGCTGACAGTCTAGGCTGGACCTAAAGCTATCCGACTTTGCGTTTGGCGCAGATGACGTCATACTTGCAATAGTATGCATTCTTTTATAGTTTACGTAGCAAATAGTCAGATATTTTTATAGATTAAGTTAGTAAACATAATTTTATACATCAAATCATTTTCACTTATTCTCGTTTAAATACAGACTTTGTTTTTGATATCTGGGTGTAATATTTTTGAAAATCGTTGTTTCCTGTTTTCGATAACATCATCGCTTCTTCTTACTGACGGGCCTAAAAACAGGTGGCGTTTTAAATATATATATATATATATATATATATATATATATATATATATATATATATATATATATATATAACCTCCTTTAATCTCCGGCAAGCTAGCCTAGGCACTGTCCTAAAAGAAGGAGCGATCGACACAAAAAAAATAACCACCTGTACCGAAGCAAATTTTAAATTTTAAATTTCTTCTTGCTTTCGCCGTAGCATCAAGAAAGGAATAAAAACACAGCTTACCTCGTTTCCATAATGGTATCGAAAAAATGTATATTACTGTAGTTGTAGAAGTTTAAAAAAAACTATATTATTTGAACAGCTAATAAGGAGAAAAGAAAGATATTAATAAAATTTCAAAACAGAACAGCGGACTTGAATTCCGATCTAATAATGTTTCCCCGTTTGGCTACTTCTCAATCTGCGAGAACCATTTCGATAGTTGCTACGTTATATTTGGAATAATAAGTTTGGGAGAAATCTTGACTACAGAAACCTGCATTTGGCCAAACAGAATAAAAATGACAGAAGAGTGACAATGCTGGACGATTCAAGGGACTGAACGTTCAAGGGCGAAGCTAATCAACTCATATACATGCTTAAGATAAATGCTGAATACTTCAGAGCATTAAATATAAATGATTTAAAAACTCTTTTCTCATTTGCTCGGATTGTTACAAATCTTTAGAAAATATCTAAGGTAAAGAAGGCCCTGAAGCTGTGAGTACCCTTGAATATACCAAATTGGTAGAAAAAATTGTTCTGGTCGATCTAATGTAAAACACGCAAGAAATAGCGACAAACACTGGTATTTCTGAAACAAGTGTTCTTCGGATTATTCATGAGCATTTGAATCGAGTAGAAGTGTCCAGTTGCTTTACACGAATAGATGAGGTTTCAAGGCAATTGTTCTCGAATGCGGTCCACTGAAATCGATAATCTTCTTATAAAGAGGGTCTACTTCCTTCAAATTATCTTTTATTAACCGACTTCTAAAAGAAGGAGGTTCTCAATTCGTCGACTATGTATTTTTTTTATATATGCACACCGAGTACTCTGGAACGGCGGCACCGATTTGAATGAATTTTTTTACGTTATGTTCAGGAACTTGCTGCGGTTGTCCCATATTTTTTTAGACGAAATTGGTGCAGCAAAATCCAAGATGGTGCTGACAATCTAGCGGCCAAAAAAATTAATTTTGTCCGATTTTCTCCAAAATTGGTATGGAGGAATTTTCGGGGTCGTACACAACGAATCTGAAATTATTTTTAAAAAATTCAATATGACGGATCCAATATGGCGGACAAAAAAATTTAATTTTGTCCGATTTTCTCCAAAATTGGTGTGGGGGAGTTTTCAGGGTAACATATAACGAATCTAAAGTTATTTTTAAAAAATTCAATATGGTGGACGAAAAAATTATTCTTGTACGATTTTTTTCAAAATTGATATAGGGAAGTTTTTGGGATCGCACAATACGAATCTGAAATTATTTAAAGAAAATAAATATGGCGGATTAAAGATGCTACATCTATCGATTTTGTCTAAAATCAGTATTGGGTGATTTTTATTTATGTTAATTACGAATTTAAAATATTTTTTGAAAAACAATTTGGTGAATTCAATATGGCGTCTTAAAAATTTTACATTTTTAGGTTTTCTCCAAAACTGATATAGGGGGTTCTTGAGGGTGTAAATTATGAATTTAAAAGTGTTTTTTTCAGGATTCAATATGGCGAATACATTATAGCGGACTAAAAATTTTACATTTTTCAATTGTTTAAAGGTGGGACTGAATCGTTTTTGAGGATGTAAATAGCGAATATAAAATTATTTTCAGAAAATCTAATATGTCAGATGCAATACGACGGTCTAGAAATTTTAGATTTCCGGATCTCATTCAAAATTTGTACTAGGGGCTTTGAAGGGTTATATTTAAATTAGATTAAGACGTTAAACTTATTTTTTTGAAATTCAATATGGCAGATCCAATATAGTGGGTTGAAAATTTGACCTTATTCGCATTTTTTCAGATTTGTTATTAGGAGGTTTTCGGAGTCATCTATTAGGAATATGAAGTTAATTTTTTACAAATATTAGGTTGATAAGATACAATATGAGGGACTGAAAATTTTACTTTTTCCGACTTCCGTCTAAAATTGATATTGTGGCGTTCTTGGGGCGTATCCAAATTCAATATGCAGTATAAAATATATATTGGGCTAAGAAATCTACGTCTCAAGTTCTTCAAATATCGATATTTTAAAGGTTTTGGGGCCTATATTATCAATCTAAAATTAATTTGAAATTTAAGCTAGTGGATTTACTATGACAGACCAAATATTTTTTTGACACAATTTCACTGGTATTTGGAAAATTCTAAGAATCAAAGAATATTTAGTGGTTCATTTTAGGGTGATTTACAACATTGGATAAAATGGGTACTTTTTTGCCACCTTGGAGTCATTGAGAGGTACACACTGATCGCGATTAGTACTAAGTTCAAATAATTTATGGATATCATAATTAATTCAAAACTAAAAATCGATAAATAAAATTTTTATAAAAAAAATTGGACCGACTTCTAAAAGTGCTCTAAAAAGTGAAAAAATAACTATAAATTTTTATATGAAATTGAAATTTTTGAAGTCGGTATCAAATTATTTCTAAATGAAATAAATAACTACTGATATATACAAATTGTGGTAAGAAAGCAATTACAAATAAAGTATTTTTAATCTGTTGATGCGAATCACATTCTGTCAGATATTAGTGTGGCGCCGACTTCAAAAATTTGAATTCCATATAAGAATTTATAGTTATTTTCCACTTTTTAGAGCACTTTTAGAAGTCGGTTCAATTTTTTTATAAACATTTTATTTTTAAATCTGAAGTCAAAAATAAGAAGACCAAAGATTAAAGGGGAGACTGTATTGAAAAATAATACCACTTTCGCTTAATATCTAACTGTCCTTCTACGTCCCGTGTGGAAGAAAATATATTTCCTTTAAACCGGATTAACTTAAATATCTTTATTTGCATACGTCTTGCGAAAGTGTTCACGTCTTAAATAAAAATCTCTTTAATTAAGATCGAAAAATTCCCCACCATATGTTGAAAGTTTAAAAATAACATTGAAACACAAAACTGTGCTGGGCACGCGACGTTCTCGTGGGGTGTCAGATAATTTCCACAGAAGAGTGTTTTTCTTAACGTTCGTGACCTTTTACAGATAACAATTTATCACTGGTAATAATATGAGGTTATCGGTTAATTAGGCAAAGCACCGTCAGGTTATTTTTGGAGATGGTTGAAGCGTTTAATAGCATACCCCTGGGACGTGTCTATTTAGTTTGTTTGTTATTTGACATAGACACATTGAGCATGTAGAAACATAAGTCATATTTTTAAAGCACCGCTATTCTTTTTATTACATTTGTATATACAGGTCAATAATGGTCAAGGGGTGCTAAGAATCCCCGCGAAGAATGCTAGGAACCACCCGGAAGTGGAAACATAAAAGGATAAAAAACGCTTAAAGAATAGAAATGCTGCACTGAAGATTGGAACATGGAATGCTAGATCGCTATACGCAGCGGGAAAAACACACAATATAATCGCCGAAATGAAAAGAATGGAGGTCAATGTCTTGGGAGTTAGCGAGGTCAGGTGGCCCGGAGCAGGACAAATTAACATAGAAGAACATACAATGTACTATAGTGGTAATGACGAAACGCAACATTACAACGGAGTAGCAATAATAATAGATGATGAAAACAGTAAAGCTGTTAAATCTTTTGTTCCGCTATCAGATAGAGTAGCTCTCTTACAATTAAAGGCCAGCCCTAAGGATATTAACATTATACAGGTGTACGCCCCCACCTTGGAAAGCCATGAGGATGAGATCCAGAAATTCTACATGGAAGTCAAACAGATGCTAAAGATAACAAAAAAGAACGAAATTAACATTATCATGGGTGACCTGAATGCCAAGGTAGGAGAGGGTAGAGTAGGAAGCATAGTTGGAGATTGGGGTCTTGGTGAGAGAAATGAACGAGGCGATCTCTTGGTAGAATTCTGCCAGGAAGAGAATTTTACGGTGGCAAACACTTGGTTTAAGCTACCTAAGAGGAGATTGTACACCTGGAAATCACCGGGAGACACAGAAATTAATACAATTAGAAATCAAATCGACTACATACTGGTTGATAAACGCTATCGGAATGGATTGAAAGGGGTAAAAACTTATCCTGGAGCTGACATCGGATCCGATCACAATCCCGTCATAGGAACAGTGCACATAAAATTGAAGAAAGTCAAACATCATAAACAACAAAGACCTGATTTTGAGAAACTAAAAGACCCAGAATTCTGCAGTGAAATATCAGAACAGCTAAATAATACAATCAAACAAGCAGCATTACAACAGGGACAACCGATCGAAGAAACATGGCATTTTCTACAACACACAATCGAACAAGTACAAACCGAGAAACTTAAAAGGGAGCCAACAACAGGAAGGAAACCATGGATGAACGATCAAATCCTTGATTTAATGGAAACTCGAAGGAAATACAAGAACATAAATGTTGAAAAGTATAAAGAAACCCAAAGGACAATCCAGAAATCGATTAGACACGCGAAGGAGAAATGGATGAATGAACAATGCCAAGAATTGGAAGAAATGCAGGAAAAATACGACCAGTTCAATATATATAAGAAAGTTAAAACAATCATCGGAACTGGAAAGAGTGCTATGCAAACCAATTTCCTGCAAACGGAAGACAATAAAATAATCACAGACCAAGAAGAAATCAAAGAGGAATGGGTGAGATACATACGTGAAGTGTTTGACGAAGAAAGGGGGGAAATCCAAATAGAACATAGCAACGAACCAATATTAAATATCTTAACATCAGAAGTAAATGCGGCTATAAAATCAGCTAAGAGTGGGAAATCTGTAGGACCAGATAATGTGTATATAGAAATGTTAAAATTACTAGACCAGGAAAACATTCAACTACTTACCAACTACATCAACAGAATCTACAGAACGGGAACTCTTCCCCCCGAATGGCTAGAATCAGTATTTATACCGATCCCTAAGAAAAAGGCAGCAAGGAAATGCTCAGATTTCAGACTAATCAGCCTAATGAGTCATACACTCAAGATGTTGTTAAAAATCATACACCGACGTATCTTTCTGAAATGTGAACAAAACATAAGCCCCGAACAGTTCGGATTCAGATCAGGGCTGGGAACCAGAGAGGCACTTTTGGGTTGACCGTGTTACTTGAAAAATGTAGAGATCAATCAAAGGATCTATATCTTTGTTTCATAGATTATGAAAAAGCTTTCGATCGCATAAAACACCCAACATTAATACACTTGCTGCAGACTCAGGGCTTAGACTACGAAGATGTTAGGCTGATAAAGAATTTATATTAGATGCAAACAGGCTGTGTACGGTTTGGCGATGCTACAACACCAAACACACCAATAGAGCGGGGAGTACGACAGGGTTGTGTCCTCTCACCTCTTCTGTTCAATGTATACTCCGAGTATATATTCCAACAAGCATTGGAGAATGTTAACATCGGCATTAGGGTGAACGGGAATATGCTGAACAACATAAGATATGCTGACGACACCGTCATCTTTGCAGATACATCAGAAGGACTGCAAGAGCTGCTGGATAGAGTAGTGAACACAGGAGATCAGCACGGCCTGAAAATAAATACAACAAAGACAAAAGTGATGGTCATCAGCAAAAATCAAAACTTACGAGTTAACGTTCAAATATACGGTACACCGATCCAGGAAGTTAAAAAATTTAAATACCTCGGGTCTTGGACAACCCAAAACTTGGATACAGAAGTCGAAATTCGAGCAAGAATTGAAAATGCAAGAGCTGCTTTTATAAGAATGAAGAAACTACTAACAAATACTACCCTGTCACTTGATACTCGATACCGTTTTGTGAAAACATATATATACTCTATTCTTTTATATGGAGCGGAATCTTGGACAATGGGAAAAAGAATAATGCAACGAGTGGAGGCATTCGAGATGTGGGTCTTTCGTAGAATGTTGAAGATCCCATGGACAAGACGAATGACGAACGAGAATGTCATTAGAATGATGGGGACAGATAGAGAACTCTTGCAGCAAGTGAAACGACGGAAAACGGGTTATCTGGGACATATATACAGAGGAACAAAATACCAATTTCTGCGACTTCTCATGGAAGGAAAAATAGAGGGCCGAAGAGGTCCTGGAAGACGAAAATGTTCATGGCTGAAGAACGTACGAGAGTGGACGGGATTGGACACACACACCTTACTGAGAGCAGCAATAGATAGAGAAGAGTTTGCCAACATTGTCGCCAACCTTCAGTAATGAAGAGGGCACCTAAAGAAGAAAGAAGAAGAATATACAGGGTTGTGATAAAGAAACATTTTATATGGAAAATCACTTTTAATAAAAAATCGGTAAAACCCATCAGCTTCACTTTTTGAAAAGTATTTTTTTAAATAAAAAAATATCATACAAGGTGGATCAGGAAAATTATACGTGTTTCAAGTTAAATTTGTTTAATGAAACATATTGTACATCATTACATTTTGAGATTCTACATATACAGTGTGACCAGTAATGTCCGCATCATATGGGTTCTTTTGATTAATAGCTTTATTCGAAATTTGACTTTGGCAACAATTTCTGCTTCGATCGAGAGAATATTAACCAAAAAAATAGTAGTCACGTGATTAGCATTATTTGTAAAATTTTAATTTTTTTCCAAAAAAAAAATCAAAAATGGGGTTATATCTCAAAACATCGAGAAAAGTTATTAGAAAAATTTTTTCTAAATGAAATTTTTAGCCCATGTATAAGATAATTTAGATTTTTTGCCCATTTTTTGTAAATTGCACCATTGTTGCAAAATAAGACTCAACGCAACCTACATAAAGCTTCTTAGGTTTGACAATGCTTCATTCCAGACATATGTTGTTTAAAGTAGCGCCTTACTAAATGGTTTTTCTACAAAATCCCAATAGGGCTATTAAAATTTGATCACATGTGATGCAAAGTTTATTTGTTTTTGACCCTGTATAAGGTAACTTCATAAAATAACTATTTTTGAAACCGTAGTTTGTGTCTAAAAGTAATACACTTTAATATTAAGAAAATAGTTTAATTGAAAACACTCAAATTTTCCAATAAAAAAATCATAATATAAAAATTAAACGCATTTAAAATTCCACCTTTTTAGTTGATAACAAACTATTTTTGGTATTTGAATATTAAATTAAAATACTAATGTGTATTACTTTTAGACACAAACTACGGTTTCAAAAATAGTTATTTTATGAAGTTACCTTATACAGGGTCAAAAACAAATAAACTTTGCATCACATGTGATCAAATTTTAATAGCCCTATTTGGATTTTGTAGAAAAACACACATTTAATATGGAGCTACTTTAATCAAATTATGCTTGGAATGAAGCATTGCCAAAGCTAAGAGGTTTTATGTAGGTTGCATTGAGTCTTATTTTGCGACAGTGGTGCAATTTACAAAAAATCTTATACAGCTGAAATTTTGCATATATGCTGCATCTAGAAAAACTTTTTCTAATAACTTTTTTCGATACTTTGAGATATAATCCAATTTTTGAATTCTTCTTTGGAAAAGAATTAAAATTTGACAGATAATGTTAATCGTGTAATAACTATATTATTGGTTAATTTTTATTTCGATCGAAGCAGAAATTGATGCCGAAGTTAAAGCTACTGATAAAAAAAAAACACATATGATACGAACTTTACTGGTCACACTGTATATATATATATATATATATATATATATATATATATATATATATATATATATATATATATATATATATATATATATATATATATATATATATATATATATATTATGTCGGAGATTCTCACGAGTGTGATGTGTAATCGAAGGTTTTCGGGCATCCCGTGTATGTGCTGAGTCCCTCTCAGGACTGTAAGGCAGATGACGTTTCGGTAAAATCTTATTCACCATTTTCAAAGCTCACTGTAAGACGTCTATGTTCGTTCGTTTGTTTGTAAAACTAGAAGTACCATTTCGACTTTAAGACAGCTGGAAAAGCGCTCCTTCGAGAACAAATCCGAGAAAAACGAAGAATCCTATCAAGGACTGAAACGGAACTTTACAATCTCCACTTAGTTTTAACTCAAAAAATCCATCATCTCCTGTGGAATGATATAGAAAAAGTATCCTGTTGGAGAACGGAATCAGACACCCAGCTTAAGGCAAAAAAGCAAGAGAAGAAATTTGAAGTACTACAACAACGCAATACTGCCCACACACAGCAAACAATAGACTGTAACAAAGTTGTCCATAATATCTCCAACTACCAATTAACAGAATCCGAGAAATTAGTCCTTTCAAAAGGTTTAAATTTTGCCGTACCGCCAAAAACAGTCCCCTTAAAAGAGATAATTTCGAATATAGAAGCTGCCCTAGAGAACATCCCTGAAGAAAATGCCGATCAAGCAAGACAGGACATAACGCGAATTCTGAAATCAAGCCGGCCTCCCAACTCAAACTTAACTTTGATCTTTAAAGAAGAACAATGAAATAATAATAATACCAGCAGATAAGGGAAATGTCGCGGTTGTAATGAACACCAACGAATATATGCAAAAAATGTCAGAAATTCTCAAAGACGCCGCTTACAAACAAACAAACAGAGATCCAATAACATGCCTTGAAAAAACTACGAAAACCAAAATTAAAGCCTCAAAACTAGACCCAGAAACTGAAAAATCTTTAATACCAAGGGAAAAATCAAGCAGATATCCAAAACTGTAGGGCCTACCTAAAATATACAAAACAAATGCACCACTCAGACCAATAGTGAGCGCCGTGGGATCTCCAACACAAAAGCTGGAGAAATATTTAGCAAGCATCATGCAACCAAGAGTCGAACTGGCCGATTCCTTCGTGAAAAACTCCGAACATCTGACCAACATGATCAAAAACATTCACCTCGAAGAAAATGACATCTTAGCAAGCCTCGATATAAAATCGCTATATCCAAGCATACCACTGGATGAGACTTTGGACAAAATCGCCATGAACGAAGATTTTTCAGCCTACACAATTGAACTTGCAGAACACTGCCTAAAAAACACATATTTTATGTTCAATAACCAAATATACAAACAAACAGATGGCGCACCTATGGGATCCTCACTGTCACCAGTTATAGCCAACCTTTTTATGATATATTTTGAACAAGAGGCACTGCAAAAAGCATTCTTAAAACCGAAATTTTGGAAACGCTATGTGGATGATATTTTTATAATATTGCTACATGGAAAAGAACACCTGGATGATTTCCTCATATACCTGAACAATATCCACCATAGAATCCAATTCACGCTAGAAATCGAGCAAGAAAAGAAACTTCCTTTTTTGGACCTGTTATTAACTATAAAACCCAACAACACTCTAGGTTTTAGCGTATATCGGAAACCCACACATACTGACCGATATCTCAATGCAGAATCACATCACCATCCCTCTCAAAAGCAGGCAGTAGTCAACACACTAATATTAAGATCTCTCCGACTAACAGAACTCGACAAAAAACAAGACGAAATAAGACACATTTCAACAGCTCTAGAACGGAATGGTTTCTCACAATCAGACATAAAGAAAGCCATAAAAAAAACCACAACAAAATATCCATACATAAAAGGAATAACGGACATAATCGGAAAAATCTTAAGAAAACACGACATACAGCCCATATTTAAACCATAAAAAACAATAGCCAACATTCTGGGAAATCCCAAAGATTAGACCAACCTTAGAAATCATGGCGTGTAAAGCATTCCATGTGCAGATTGCCAGCAAACATATATAGGACAAACAAACAGGCGCATATCAGCAAGAATTCAAGAACATAAAAATAGCATGAAAAACAAACAGACAACATACCATCGACTTCGAAAAAACAAAAGAAATAGCACCAGTACAGAACTACAAGGTACGCGTCATAAGAGAAGACCTAGAAGTCGAAAAAGCGGGACAGCTGAATAAACGAGACGATGCTATACATATTCCAACAACATGGAAAACATTAATAAAGAAACAAGAAACAAAACAACAAAGATCAACCAATACACGAGAGACCAGTATACAGGAACCAAATATATCGCACTCGGCAGAGGGGAGGAGCCTGCGAAGCCGCTTGTCCAATCAGAAAGCGAGCCAGCTAAACAAAACTCGACTTTCATCAGAGGTCATTATCAGTTCTTGAAAGCACTTGAAAATGTCAAATAAGATTTTGGTGAAAACGATTTTTTGAACGAACGGATTGAAACCTGGAATAACCAAACCATTCATTCTACCATCCGTGAAAACTTACGACATATAAATATATATATATATATATATATATATATATATATATATATATATATATATATATATATATATATATTACTCTCCTTACGACCGTATATTCTCTGCGAATTGCACTCTGGTTCTCTCTCCATTCTAGTTTCGACTACCGAATGGTCTCATTGGTGTCGCTGTAATGAACGGAGAGCAAAATAAACAACAGCTGAAAAACATAATATTGATCAGGAAAGAGTAAAAGCAATTTTTTTATACTAACTCCAGTTTTAGGTGTACTGAATACTTGCAAGTACGAAAGACAATTCAAATATTGAGACTCCCGTCCAGGATATCTCTACCAACTCCTTTTTTGGATGAAATTTATGAAGAAGAACTAGAAAAATGTTTTTCTTCTCCCCCAGGAGAATATGTAAATATGTCAACTAACGGGTGGTTAAATGTCCACAATGAACCTGTTGTATGTATAACGATAACAGAAGATGGACGAGCATTTCTTTATGAAACTATTGCTACCTCTGGAAAGTCTCATACTTCGAAAGATTTAACGGGACTTGGTTGTGATCTAATTTTTCCATGTGAACTAAAATATCAATGTTATGTAAAATCTTTCGTGACAGATAACGCGACGAACATGCCTGGCATGAGAAAAAGTATGGGAGAAAGAACCAGTTCTAAAGTTTTAATCCATGGTTGCTTGGCACATCTTTTGAATTTTCTGTGCAAGGACTTCGAAATAAAAGACATTTTACAAATAACCAAATATTTCTGTAACAATCATCTACTCCCAGCGAAATTCAGCGAAGCAGGGGACAAAGCATTAATTGTTCCAAGCAATGTGCGTTGAAAAAGCATTGCTGACTGTTTAGAAATGATGTCTCTTAGTGGGCATAATATTAAAAAACTGTGAGGAAAACAAAAAAATTATAGATTCCGCCATATACCAAAAAGTATCCAATATTAGTAGTAGCAGAAGAATATCTAAACATGTTGAAACTCATAGCAGAGTCCCTTGATATTTTGCAAAGAAAACAGGCAACAATTTTAGATTCTGTAAAGCAATGAAACCACTTACAGCATATTAAAAATGTAATATAAACAAAATTATATTTTGTTATTTGTCACATATATTAAATTTTTTGGCATTACGGCCGTTTCATAGCAACTATATCTTCAGAAGCTATGACTTACAAACTGCTTATATACAAATATCGGATAGCAGATGGTGTAATAAGAACTATTTAAACTTATACGATAGCCCGCTGTAATATCGGGCTTATTGGTCCTAAAACTTAAGAAAGATAATTTTATTCGTTTATAGTACCCTTAATAAAGGGGAATTTACAAATTACAGCTGAGAAGTTTGGTATTTTGGTCTTTTTTATGTTTATATATTTCACTATTTTCTAATATGTTTAATTTCTGTCCTTTCTGTTCAAAGTGTAATTAATATCTGTAAGTTACTTAAATCTGGGCATTCATTATTAGTGTCTAAAAAACGATTTGCGAAATTAGACGTTCTCTTCTTAAGTAAATAACAGGATTTGTGCTCATTAAATTTAGTTTCATTTTCAATTTCTTCCTGTCTGTCCAATGTAACAGCAATTACATTTTAACTTATAAACTCCTGATTTTTTTTATTATTTCTGTCTTTAACATTAGAGATTAGGTTGGATAATCGGTTAGGAGATTTAAAGACTAAGTTATATTTATCTTTGCAAAGGATGTTTGATATTTTCTTACAAACTTCCCCAAAAAAAGGTAAGAATTCGGATTTGTCTAGTATTTTGTTCTTTGGTCTGCGGATAAATTAAATTCAAGGTAATGTTTTTTTTATTTTTTGAAAATGATTGCATTTATTTCGGTCTAGATTTTCTTGGGAAAGTGGTATAGAGAACGCACGATATATCATTGCTGTGTATGCTGCCATTTTATTTGGTTTAGGGTGTGTTGTAGAATTCTATCTACAAGATCCTAAAAAAAAATCATAAAAATAAAATAAACATCTAAAGACGGTTGAAATTCCGAGAAATAAATTGCACGTTGTCGGCGGTAACGGCGCATAGACACCGACACAGATGGCGGCGCAGACATAAAGCTTTGGCGGACCGCGCTAAACGCTGATCGGTTCCTTTCGGAAGACCCGGCGGAGTGCCGAGAAGTTATAAATAGCACCCGATGCCGCGATTCGTGAGCAGAATCTGGTTGTCTTTTAAAGAGCACAGATCTCTCAAAATTTTTATACACGCGCACGAGTATCTAAGTCTTTTGAAGCCTTTACTCTGGCTTCAGTTAAATAAAAACCGTAACAATCAAATTTTAGTAAAATTCTAGCGCCATCGGAAAAAATAAGCTTTTCTAAAAAAACCTTTCCGCGTCGATATTTTTTTTATTTCTTGCGGAAACTATTTGAAATTCATATATAGAGTATTCACGCGGCTACTTTTACGACTATAATAATTTGCGTAAAGGAAACCTGATAGCGACACACCCGATTTAGACATTCCCGATTGCGACTTAAATAATTTTCTATTAAGAGAAAATTAGTGATAACCTGATAGTGACATCGTTAAAACAGATCTAAGAACACTAAACGTGCCTTAGTTTGCGTTTAACACTAAAACAAAAAATTTTTGCGAAAATTGAATTTTAGAAAATTTATTAAGAGTCCCAATACTACATTTAATTTCGACACAAAACTTAAGAGTCCCAGTCAAAAAAAATTTTTACTGCGAAAAAGTGCTATAAGAGCTCACGTCTAATAAAAAATAAAGTAATTATTGGCCAAGTTCTCATTCAACCCAAATTCCATATACTTAATTTTTCCATATATTAAGTATACTAAAGCCCAGCCCTCCGTGATTTTTGTATTTTTTATACAAAACATTCTAATTAAGAGGAAAAACAAGTTTATTTAAAAAATGTCCAATCCCTTCTCTCACAGTTCCTTCCGGTCTGATGAGGTGGGTGGCATTTCAGGCTGTCCGGGTGGTTTTGGTGGGACCTCCGCGGCCCCTCGTGGGGTCGCGCCAGACCTAACAAGATTCCATACTCGTAATGAATCTGACATGACCCAAATAAATCAAAATGCTGAATTATATCCAAACACTTTAATTTCTCCAATGGAACAATTTTTAAATGATATCCAAGCTTCACGTCAAGGTGGGGACCACTTAATGCAGGGACAAACGCATACCACAAATGACAAAAATCCTGATACGCAAGTCATTCACAGCTCGTATACGTCGTTCGCGTTCGATCGAAACGTACTTCGTGGCGTTCTCGCGGAAAATCCGATCTCCACTATTAATTTCCCTGAAACGACGGACGTGCATATACGACAGGTGAAAGGAGTCGCGAGGGATTATACCGTCAGTGTAACTTGGTTTTCTGTATATATTTAACTGTATCGTTTTTGTGGTTATTTTCGAAACATTTAAATCTCAGAAGTTTATCGAGTTATTTTCTTCTATTTCTAGTGTAAATTTGATTTTGGGATGCACAGAGTTTACTTACATCATATATTCCAAGAGGAGTTGTTAGAGCTTTCTCTACAAAAAGGAAACAAATGTTTCATCGTCGATATGACCAAGCATTCATACCGTATCAGTTTGTAGCTTATATATATATATATATATATATATATATATATATATATATATATATATATATATATATATATATTAAAAAACAAAAAGTATATGTTATCTCGAGAAGAAATAAATTTGACCAGTTGGTAAATTATTTGAAGACAATGAACATAAGGGATTGCTACCATTAGCAAAAAAACGCACGCTCACGTTTCTTTTAAGAAAATAAAGTTTTGGGACGATGTAACAAAACAGTTGCAAAAGAGTTACCAGTGTGCAGTTGCTTTTTCAGCGTCGGTGGAATGTGTATTAGTGTGTGTGTTGGTTTTGTGTAACTTCAATTTAAGAAATACATCGGGGATTGAAAAATGTGGAAAACTGATATTTCTATTTAAATTTTATGATGAAAATGCAAATGATGACAAATTATAAGTTTACGATTTCAAACATCTTCTGGTTGCTGTAGTTTTAAATATTTTGATTAAAACCAACTCAACCCTGTTCTATATATACATTTTTGTGATACGTTATTTTATGTAAATAAACCCACTAAAAAATAAAACAAAAATATTTTGAATGTTTTTAGTATTATGATGTAATTACCATATTTTAAATATTTTAGGTGTTTTCGAATTATCACATATAAATAATACATTGCTGTGCATAAATTATCATTTTAACATAAATTCACACACATTTAAATCATCAAACAATTGATAGTATAAATTAAACACAATTTATATTAATTTTTTTAGATAAAATGGATCGCCTGATTCTTGTTTTCAGAATTCATATCAGGCCAAAGCAGTTACGCCATAATTTATCATTTCTTGTGTTATTTTTATATTTGATTGCTGTATTATTATAAAAATAATAAACAAACTGCGCAAAAAAATTTACTAGGCATGTGACATAGTAACTTGAAGAGGGGATACATATAACATGTGATTTTAGTCTTGCATTTCTTTGGTTTAAAATATGAAGAAGATAGCAGAGACACAAGTTCATAAACAAATTGTTATTTAGTTATATTATTAATAATATAAATATCTATTTTTATGTAACAATATTCTACTTAAAAGGTATTTATGTAAAATTGCTCTAACTTGTTTATAAAACTTATCCTTTTATTAAATAAAATTACATAGTGGCATAATATTACAATGATTAATTTTATTGTGCACCTTTTTTACCATCAGATATAAGACCTCAAAATGGATCTACTGTGTATTTTATTTGATTTCGTCGACTTCAACAATTCATGCCAAATTTGACATTTTTATGAGAACGAAGGTATTTTTTAAGTTACAAATGGATCTGACTCGATTAAATAATGCGATAAAAAATAACTTACTTTTATATTAAGAATTATTTTTTAAAATATTACAAGCCCCAAATTTTATTGATTAACAGTTAAAACTCTCATTGAACCCGCTTTATAAAAAAAAAGCCAAAAAGCAAAAAGAATAACATAAATTTTTATATGATATTGAAATTTTTGGAGTGACGTACCAAATTAATACTTAACAAGGTGTAATTTACACAAAAATATTGAAATGTACTTTATTTGCGATTGCTTGTACCTCATGTAATAATTTAGTTCTCCATTTTCAGTTTCAGAGTTGTAGAAAATTTTTTTTAAAACAGATTGTGTTAATTTTTAAGAAACAAACAATGAAAACTGAGCTTTATACAAAAAGCAGTAATCGAAACATCTCGAAAACAATTATTTTCGATCGAAAAACAAAACCATTCAAAATGGTAGAGAAAAGTTTTTTCGTCACTTATTATTATAATATATGTATGTATTTAAGAGTTCGTGTGTAAAACCTACATGAAATAATTAATAATTGGAAAAACCGATGATTTAGAAATGATAAAAAAAAGTTTTGCACCGACCGGGGATCGTACCCTCGGTTCTCGGGACACTAATAATGCCCTTACCCATTTACGTTACGGCGACTAATGAGAGAGAGAGAGCTTCTAAAAGAGTATCGGCACTTGTCAGCATATAACGCGCTCGACTTTAAAAACTTTTTCACAAAAAACAAATGAGCGATGACACGAACGCTTTTAGGGATTTCTTTAGATGCCGTTAGTCTGTATAATTCTCAAGTCTCACCAAAATCTGTGACGACAAGGTTGCGACCTCCCCCTGTAAGTACTAAGCAAGAGGTACAATGTAACTCACAATTTTTCCAAGGTCGCAAAATGTACCCTTTTTCATCCAAAGTTGTAAACCACACTAAAATGGACAACAAAAAATTCTTTGATTCTAAGAATTAGCCAAATACCAGTTTTGGAAGAATTTAGACCAAACAAATATTTAGTTTGCCACAGTAAATCCGATATTTAGAATTTTAAGAAACTAATTTTGGATTCGTAATCTACGCTGCCAAAAAAGCTACGAATATCGAAAAAACTTGAACATAAACTTTCTAGTCCGACATATTTTATCCAGCATATATGGGTTTGAAGAAATTAATTTATCAAATCAATTTTAGACGAAATCGGAAAAATACAAACTTTTCAGTTCCTCATATTGCATCTGCTATATTTAATTTTAACAAACTATTTTTAAAATCCTAATTTACGACCCCGAAAACCTCCTAATACCAATTTAAAAGAAAAGTAAAAAATATCAAAACTCCTGGTACCAATTTTGGACATAATTGGAAAATGTAATCCACCATACTGAATCTTCAAAAATAAATTTCATTTATTATTTGCACCCTCAGAAACTCCCCAGTACCAATTCTCAATAAAATCGGGGTAAAATTTTTAATATGCAATATTAGATTCGTCGCAATGAATTTTCAAAAATAATTTTAAATTCTTAATTTGCACCCCCAAAAACACCTTAATACCAATTTTGGACAAAATCGAGAGATGTAAAATTTTAGTCCGCCATATTGAAATTTTATAAAATAATTTTAAATTCGTAATTTGAACCCTAAAAATCCCCCAATACCAAATTTGGAAAAAAAATATTTAATTTTCCAAACTGATTTTAAATTCTTAATTTACACCTCCGAAAACCCCAAAATGTTAGTTTTGGACAAAACTGAGAGATTTTAGATTCGTTATGTGCGACTCAGAGCCCATATCAATTTTGGAGGAAATCGGCCTTTTTATCCGTTATATTATAAGCGCCATCTTGGATTTTACTGAACCAATTTCGTGCAAAATAATATGGGACAATCATAACAATTTCCTGAACGTAATGCAAAAAATTTCAATCAAATAGGTGGAGCCGTTCGAAATTAGAACGTTCTTCTTTCTAGTCGAAGGTTAAAAAGAACTAATTTATGCAACACTTGTTACGCTCTTCGGAAACTGGAACACTAACAGCCGGATTCAGTAAGAAGATTTAAGACTTAGACCCAGTCTAGTTGCCATGGAAGTTAGATCTTCTAGTTGGCCAGTTTTGTTTCGCTTATGATATTGTTATAATATGTATCAAATATGTTAAGACATACACGTCCATATAGCAAAATTAACGATAAAAACTTAAAGATAAAGTCTTCGATTCGGTAAGAGAGAGTTTTTCTGAAAATAAACAAAAGTTTCAATTTTTGACGATTCGGTAATATATTGAAACGAAGTTTTATTCCTGTGTTTTTAAGATTCAAAACGTATTTGACTTACTGTCAATTTAAGCCTTCTACTGTCGGTTTAGACCGGTTTTAAAGTTAGTAAGATCGGGAATATGAGTGATAAACGTTGAAAGAGCCAAAAGGTTTGCTGACCAGAAAGGTGTTGAAATTCGAAGTAAAGAAATTATTACCGAGATCAAGAAAAATATTAACTCGAAGAAAAATTCAGAAATTGATCTAATAACGGTGAAATCACAACTTTCAAGGAAAACAATAGTAAAACTGACCCATTTAATTGAGGCATCTTTCAGACTAAGGTATGAATTAATGATATGGAAAGTTGTGCATATCATAGTAATAGTTAAACCAAACAAAATATCTCATGAAGTAACATCATATAGGCTTATCTCCCTTCTACCTTCCATATCCAAGCTGTTCGAAGAATTATGATATAACA
The DNA here is from genome assembly GCA_034092305.1 of Diaprepes abbreviatus. Lineage (NCBI taxonomy): Eukaryota > Metazoa > Arthropoda > Insecta > Coleoptera > Curculionidae > Diaprepes > Diaprepes abbreviatus. The sequence goes on along the minus strand of JASJET010000380.1, from coordinate 2,281,057 downwards.
GATTACAACCTATCATCGAAGAACAACAGTTGATCCGATATCATTATTTTGGTTAGAACAAAACATTTCACCGCACAAACAGAAAAATTATGTCATTTTAAGCAGAGTAGATACGAGAATCTTCGTGGAAACAGTAACAAATTGCAGGAAATACCCAACATAATGGCTTGGCCTCGCAGGAGCAGGTATTTGGAAATTGGTTGGCGACACGCACATGATGTTCATTTCCGTTATAAGAATAATATAATCCGTTTAGCAAAGAAAAACGAAAATATTTGTAAAATGAAACATATAAAATGCTTAGGTTAAAAAAGACTACTAAAATCAAGCATTATACAGGTCTAGAAAAAATGGGTTGGGCTAAAAAGGACTTAAATATCTTATTTGTAATAATTTCACACAATTCTTGTGGAAAAGCCGTGCAGATCAAATAAACTAAACTTGTAATATGACGTAGTTCAGTTCATCTTGATCATAAGATATTGTTGCCACAACTCCATACACTGACTAGTTATAGCTTCAAAACGATTAAACTTTTAAATACTTTTATACATTTGAATAAATTATTAACTGTCCTCAAAAAAAGATCACAAACAAATTATGTTGTGCGAAAAATTTAATTCTGACAGGCTATAAAATAAAGACTACTCAATATGTCGAGTTGTACAAATAGTAACTTTTGATCGAAATCATGCTTACTACCCCGAGATAAAAAAATTTAGACTTCGTGACACGACAGTTTTTTATAACAGTCCTGTAGCGTCAGACATTTCAAACAATTATAATTTTAAAGTAAAATTATTACTTTTCACCTTAACGAATAAAACTAAATATTTTTTTTTGGGTTGAAAATCTTACAAACAAAAATATCTACCAAGCATAATAGAAACAATTGGCTGATGCCTAGTAACACTCGATATGACAATCTTTATCTATTTGTGTGTATTTTATGGAGCGTTTTTGCAGCACTCGGAAGTGTCATTATATTTTCAATAAATGAATATAATTGTCCTAAAAGTATTAACGAATCAATTATTTCAAGTGTGTTCAATACGTAGTTAAACTTCCAGGCTATCCAGAATAAAACCCTGAGAATTATGACCAACTCCACATGGCAGAAGGGAGTCGGATTCTATAAAATTTCTATTATCGGACTCGGTTACAAGTTATATCGATCTGTTGAATAGGACAGGGTTTGTTGTACCTTCACTGGGTCTTTGTCACTTTCGAATATGTTTCGATATAGTACGATGGATCACTGATGTTCCGGGTCCACTGACGGACCAAAGTTCGTTGGATAAATAATCGGAGGAACAGTAAAAGTAACAACAAAGACAGTGGTCCGCAAGACAAGAGATTAGAATTGTTCTAGTTTAGATTGTGGTTTTTAGTACGTGTTTAGGATATATGCGGTTACTATCAGTAAATGATAGGGTCTACGAATTGTTAATGAGGAAGCCACAATATGAAATATTACTAGTTGTTTAAAACTCAAACTAATCTTCACAAAAAATGACTTGAGTCTATAATTAGTTTTACTACTGAACCAGAAAAAATGGAGAACTTTATTTATTTTCGGGATACAACTCTTTCTTTCACCTATTTCAACACTCTATCCATAGGTTCTTAGCCTTAAGCGTTCATTTGTTGACATATGTAATACAAATTATGACAATATCATAAGCAAAAAAAACTGGCCGGCTATAAATTTTAAATTCCATGGCAGCTAAATCGGGTTTAAATCTTAAATCTTCTTAGTAAATCTGGCTGTAAAAGTTTAAGGTTCAAGGTTTCAAAGATCAGGGATTAAGGTTAAATGGTTGACGCAAGATTCAAGGGCTTAAGGGTTACAGTTAATGAGTTAAAAGTTCAGGGCTTAGAGGTTCAGATTTGAGCGCCTAGGGTTTAGGTTTAGTGGTTTAAATCCAAAGGTTCTACTGAAGCCCTTATGTGCCTCCCATAAATTTCTGTGTATCATCACATCACTTTTATAAGTAAATCCGGCACTCTAAATAATCTAGGGCCATTTATCTTGGAAGTATAGGCGCTAAGCCCATAGATCTTGGACCCATGGAACCTACATCTACAGACCTTCGTTCTATACACACTAAATAAGTAGACACCAGATTTATGGATTCTTCATTTATAGTATAGGCGTTAAGCTCATAGACCTTGGACCCATAGAATCTAGGTCTACAGACCTTTGTTCTATACACCTTGAATAAGTAGACACTAGATTTATGGATTTTTCATTTATAGACCCTTTGGCCTTGATCCCATAAACCCTAGGATCGAATTCTTGCGCCCTTCCACTCAAGGTTCTAAAACCCAGGACTGGTAGGTTTTAGAACAGGTAGAGCATCGACCCACTAATAATAGACCCATAGACCTCAGACTATATACATAGCGTGGACCTATACCACAAACTTTGGAACCTTAAATGCTATGCCAATAGCCCCGAAATCCCTAAACCTTGGGCCTTGATATCCTACATCCGCAGACCCTAAGCCTGTAGAGTTATTGAGTTAAAGTTCAAAGATTCAGAACCAAGAGTTTCGGATGGTTAAAGAGTTTAGTGTTTAAGAGCTTTTTTTTATTTGTTTGTTAAATGGAATTAAAATTTAACAGTAGTGTTAAATTTTAAATAATTTACATTTTCTATAATTGCCGTTTCGTTAACTTATCTTACTTTCATCAAAATATAATGTGTGTATATTCACGAATAACACTGAAACACATGTATACTTAAGTCAAGCTTACATCATATTAAATTTAAGGTAATTGCGTTTCAGTGTTAATCGTCAATTTTTGTTCACGCTATACACTGTATATTCTGACAAGGGAAAGATATATTACCAAAACGTTAATGCTTGCTAGTTGAAGATCAACCAGCAAGCACAGAACATGTTAAATGATATTTTGACGAAATATCTGCAAGTTTCTAAGAGAAATCAAGCGAACGAGCGGATTAATCCCGAATTACATGTTTCCATTTGTAAAACACTACGCTAACTTGCTTCTTGTTGGATTATTAGGGAGAAAGCTATTTTTCAAGACCCCTCATCCCTTAAATAACAAAATGTGTTGTTTTTTGGTATACACAGATTACTGCCACACGTGAAAGTAATTTAGTTTTGCCTTTAGTAAATGGCTTTCATCAAAGAAATTGTTACAAAAATTATATCTCCCTCACAGGGCAGTTATCAAGAAAAATTTTGTTTTGGCATAACCGAGCCTGAGAATAAGTTTATCTAAGTAAGTTAATACCACTCAATCTCTACTATTCCAGCAAATTGAGCGTTTGCAAATCGTATTCTGCAAATTGGAATTGCGGCCGATAAAAAATAGGTTTCAATTTTAATGATAGCTCTACAAAAAGGTTTTGTGGGATAGGTAATACGAAAAATTAATCTTCTAAATGACCGGTAGTTACTCGTAAGCATGATTAACGATTTTAACAGCTCATTGTTTTAATTAGCTTCTGGCACGAGATAAATTAAATGGAGAATAAACATTTGAGTCATTAATTACAATACCAGCTAATAGTGGTAGCGTTAACAACTTAACAATTAAGTTTAAGTAACTCATCTTACTACATGTGTAAGTAATTCACCAATTGTCGACTTTTGACAGTATTAATGAAAAAGTTTCATAACACTGAAAATGTAATATTTTCTTAAATCATAGTAAAATATCGACTTAAACTGTCTGATTTGTGAAAAAAAAATCCTTTAATCCGTCAATAAATATTGAAGAAATTTCACTAAAAAAATGTAAGTTTTACATCTACAATCGAACTTGCCTGAGAAGTTAGATCTTCTGGTTGGCTAGTTTTCTTTTTTCGATGATACTGATATAATGTGGTTAAGGGCTCTTGAGATTAGTAGTACTAGCTACGCCCTGTATTTGTCTAAACGACAACCAAGAAAAAGAACTATCACACATTAAAAAGCTCTCAAATAAAACAGCTACAAACCAACCATAAGCATTACAAAATTTAAAAAAAAAATTAAACCTATTTCTAAAAGTGCGCTAAAAAGTGAAAAATAACTATAAATTTCTATATGAAATTGAAATTTTTGAAGTCGGCGCCAAACTAATACCTGATAAAATGGGATTCGCATAAACAGATTAACAATACTTTATTTGTAATTGCTTTCTCACTATAATTTGTATATATTAGTAGTTATTTGTTTCGACGACTTCAAAAATTTCAATTTCATTTAGAAATTTATATTCATTTTTCACTTTTTAGCGTACTTTTAGAAGTAGGTACAATTTTTTTTATAAAAATGTTAATTTTCGATTTCTAGTTTTGAATTCATTATGATATCTATAAATGATTTGAACTAAGTACTAATCGAGATTAGTGTACCTCGCAATGACTACAAGCAAAAAAGTATCAATTTTATCCAAAACTGTAATCACCCTAAAATGGACCACTAAAAATTCTTAGATTCTTAGAGTTCTCCAAATACCAGTGAAATTGTATCAAACAAATACTTAGTCTGTCATAGTAAATCCACTATCTTAAGTTTCAAATTAATTTTAGATTGGTAATATAGGCCACAAAACCTTCTAATAAAGATATTTAAAAAACTTGAGATGTAAATTTCTTAGCTCGATATATTTTATACTGCATATTGAGTTTGTATATGCTCCAAGAAACCCGCAATATCAATTTTAGGCAAAATCGTATTTGGTCAACTTAATAGTTGTAAAAAATTAACTTCATATTCGTAATACACGACCCCGAAAATACCCTAATACCAAATCTGATAAAATACGAATAAGGTAAAATTTTCAACTTACTATATTTGATCCGCCATATTGAATTTCAAAAAAATAATTTTAACGTCTTAACCTAATCCAAATCTAAACCCTTCAAAGCCCCCTAGTACCAATTTTGGATGAAATCCGGAAACTTAAAATTTCTAGACCGTCATATTGCATCTGACATATTATATTTTCTTAAAACAATATGTATATTCGCTATTTACATCCTCAAAAACAATTCAGTCCCACATTTAAACAAAATCGAAAAATGTAAAATTTTTAGTCCGGCATATTGAATCCTGAAAAAAATACTATTAAATTCGTAATCTATACCTTCAAGAATCCCCTGTATCAGTTTTGGAGAAAATCGAAAAATGTAAAATTTTTAGGATGCCATATTGGATCCGCCAGATTGAGTTCTTCAAAAAATATTTTAAACTCGTAATTAACACTAACAAAAATCCTTAATACTGATTTTAGACAAAATCGAGACGTGTAGAATCTTTAATCCTCCATCTTGGATCCACCGTATTTAATTTTCTCTTTAAATATTGTCAGATTCGTAATGTGCGATCTCAAAAACTCCTTTGTATCAATTTTGAAAAAAGTAGGACAAAATTTATTTTTTATCCGCCATATTGAATACGCTATATTAAATTTTTGAAAAATAATTTGAGATTCGTTATGTATGACCCCGAAAACCCCCCATACCAATTTTGGAGAAAATCGAATAAAATTGATGTTTTCGCCCGCCATTATGTGCGACCCCAAAAACTCCGTCACACCAATTTTGGAGAAAATGAGCTAAACCTAAATTTTCTTGTCCGCCATATTGGATTTGCCTTACTGAATTTTTAAAAAATAATGTTAGATTCGTTGAGAACAACCCAGAAAATTTCCTCATACCAATTTTAGAGAAAATCGGACAAAATTAATTTTTCTGGCTGGCATATTGTCAGCGCCATCTTGGATTTTACTACACCAATTTCGTCCAAAAAAATATGGGACCATCGCAGTAACTTCCTGAAAAATTTTAATCAAATCAGTGCCGCCGTTCTGGAGTAATCGGTGTACATACCTAAAAAAAAATACATAGTCGACGAATTGAGAACCTCCTTCTTTTAGAAGTCGGTAAAAAATTGCAACTCTTGAAATAAAACCACCTACCGATAATAGGCAAATTACCATATTTCCATACATAAAATACTCAACAGACTGCATCGGCAGATTGCTCCGGCAAAATAATATCTACAGCCTACAAACCATACAAAACAATAGGTTTATTTATAAGAAATTCAAGGGACAAAATAGATCTAGAATATCAAGGCGTATATAAGATAGCATGCGACACCTGCAGTGAAACATAAGCCAAACTAACAGAAGAATATAAACTCAGCATGAGAAATAAAGACATCAGCCGTTTTCCAAGATCAGCTCGAAACAGGACACAAAACTCAATTTGATAACTGCTAGCAAATCGCTAACATTGAACACTACAGGGCAATACTCATTCGCGAGTCCATTGAAATTAAAAAAAAAAAAACGACAGCAGAGACGATGCATTCAATCTTTTTCTATCTTAAAACTCTCCTCAAGCGGGACCATTGTACCAGCACGACACCTGAGCCTAGATTGACCAACGGCATTCGAAAAAGGAGCGGAGTCAACCAATATCTGTGACCGCGTATAAAAACAATATTTTGGCGAAACTTTTGCAAGTTTCTACAAGAAATCGAATGAATTGCTGATATTCTTCTATTGATCTGGCCTTTATATGTTTTATTGCAGGTGCCATTTGCGATATTACATACGCCTTGATTTTCCAAATCGATCTTGTTCCTTGGATTTCTTGGAGATGAGCCTATTGTTTTATGTGGTCTGTAGACCGTGGATATGTTGTTTTCGGAGTAATTTGCCAATTCTATCTGTTAAGTCTAGCCTGACACGACGAACAGCCAAGCAGTCTATAACGCCCAGCTGATTTTCAACCAACAAACACAGAAGATACTAAATAAGATTTTGCCGAAACGTCCGCAATAGACAGATATTTCTGTAGGAGAATTGGAATCGGTAAGAGGAATCTAGCGAAAATAATTAAAATTTGTTTGCATGTTAAGTTAAAAAAAACGATTTTTTATTCTGCATTTTTAAGGTTTAAAACTAGATTGACTTATTTTCTGTTGGACTTGTGAATGTGAACATTTTTAATCACAGTCCGATATTGAGGAAACCAAGAAAATGAAGTGACCAAGTGCTACGCAGTACAGTACAGTACAGACTACTGGTAAAGCATAGCTACTATACCGTTCCGGGATTAATTATTTGTCCATCTTTAAAATTTTCAGAAGGAATACAAATTAAAAAAAATATTTATTTAGTACTATAGTATGAAAGGTTAATGGAAATGTTCCTCATAATCGTAGACAAAAGACAGGAAAACAACTCTATGACGATAAGGTTTATGCTCAAAAACAATGACTTTTCAGATTTAAATTCATAAAAAAAATACCGAATATGACTTCATTTGTACAAAATAATCACCAATTGCGAAGTAAAAAATCAAACCCCATACTAAATAAGGCATCTTCTTTCATCTTAAATACGAGTATAACACCCATTAAACCTAGCTTTTAACAAGCACAGAAACCCTTTAAAAGAAAGGTTTCTAAATTTCACTAAACCTCTATTTCTATGAAAACAAAACCCTTACACGAGACTTAAAACAAAGAAAAATACCGCTTTGCTCCCTTTGCTGTCATTATTGTTTTAGTTCAAGCAGAAAGAGCGAGCGTCATTCAACAACTCTGGTATAAAGTTTCTCGTAACACAAAGCAGACAAATAACTAGTACAGAGACTAATGTAAGAAATAAAGTTTCTCAAGAATTTCTTGAAGTTTGGTTTGTAATTATTTCGAGATATGTTGAACTTACCGATACTGAACCTGAATATCATCAAAAGTGATTTAGATTTATTTGGTTTTCATGCGATTATTGTTTTATTCGAGATACAATCATAACAACAGATTGTTTTTTATTCATCCTAAATCGTTTGGTTTACCTTGCTACTTTTAAAACGTTAATTCAGAAGGGAGTAAATTTATTTTAAGTTATTTGTTTGGGGTTTATATCAACAATTCATATTTGCATTATTAACGTCATTCTAAAGACGGAAGACAGTCATAGAGGCCACCACACGACTGCGTCGGTTCTCAGCTATGAGCAAACGCGGCACCCACCTTGCCGAAATTTTTTTCATACCCAATTTTTCATGTAAAATTGAAATTACTGTATCTTTCGATATCCCTGTGGACTCAACTACTTCGCGTAATTTTGTTCTTCGTTTACTTAAACACAATGTCGTGGATTTTGTCAATCATTTTGAGGGTACTCACTTCTACGAGACGTCCTGAGGGATGATCATCTTTTGATGATGTACAGCCACGTTTAAACTCATTGACCCAATTGTAAATAGTTGCAAACACAGGGGTATCTTCTTCAAGTGCCTTCTCCATTGCGGAGGTTGGCAATCATAATCACTATTTTAATTTTTGAGGCAGTTGCTCTAAATAGTTGCTTTGAACTGCATCCACACCATTCTCTTAGGTTTTTTAGCCATGAAATTCGTCGTCGTCCCACGCCTCTTCTGCCATTTATTTTGCCCTGGATTATGAGCCGTAAGATGTACCTTTCTCCTCGCATAATGTGTCCGAAATATTGCCGTTTTCTCTGTTTTACTGTTATCTAGACTTCCTTTTCTTTCCCCATTCTTCTCAACACTTCGGCGTTCGTAACTCGATCCACCCACGAAATCCTCTGAATTCTTCTATAGGTCCACATCTCAAAAGAGTTAAGTCTTCTCAATGCCTCTCGATTCAGTGTCCATGCTTCCATTCCATAATATAGAACACTATATACGTAACATTTAGTCAGTCGAATTTTCAGGGCTAACGTTAGATCTTTGCTGCAGATAACTTTTTTCATCCTAATAAAGTTGGCACGTGCTTTCTCGATTCTGGTTTTTATTTCGACGGTATAGTCATTATTTTCTGTTATTAGGGTTCCCAAGTAAGTGTACTTCTTAACTCTTTCTATGTGCTGACCTCCTACCATTAGGGTTTCATTATTATTGGTGTTGTTTTTACTAATTATCATGAACTTGGTCTTTTTCGTGTTAAGAGAGAGTCCATATTCTCCACTAAATTTTAATATTTTATTCATGATCTTTTCTAGGTCTTTCAAACTATCAGCTATTATTACGGTGTCATCTGCATACCTAATATTGTTGATTAAAACTCCGTTTACTTTTATCCCTGCTGTTTCAGATTCAAGACTTTCCAATATGACCTCTTCAGAATAAGCGTTAAATAGTAAAGGAGACAATATACACCCTTGTCTCACTCCCCTTTGTATTTCCACATCGCCGGATATTTCCTGTCCAAATCTTACTGCCGCTCGCTGATTGTAATACAGATTTGATATCAACCTTAAATTCCTTTGATCCAAATTTTTGCTTCTGAGAATCTCTATTAGTTTGTCATGCTTCACTCTATCAAAAGCTTTGTTGTAATCTATGAAGCAGACATAGAGGCCCTGATTGATATCTAAGCATCTTTGAGTAAGCACATTAGAAGCAAATAATGCTTCTCTTGTACCCACCCTGTTCCGAAAGCCAAACTGTGTGTCACTAATATCCAGCTCCAACAGGGGTATACGTGCCATGAACTGCACCTACCTCAGCTTTGATTTATTTCGGTGTTAAGCCTTTTAAATAAAAATGTTTTATCACGGCTCGAAATTTACTTTTTCCCATTTTTATAAAAGTTTTTCACTTCAATCGATGACTAAAATGAAACAACTCGATGAATATGGCTGAAACTTTAGCAAGAATATGGCTGAAACTTTAGCAATGCTTTAGTGAAAAATGGCGCTTGTTGTGAAAATATATATTGCGATGCCTCGCGCACCATTTATTGGATTTCCTAACGATTTACTGACCCTCACTCCCGTATTTTAATAAACCATAATTTAGGGATTATTACGTAATATATTTGTCTACTTTTTGAAGTTAATCAAATATGATGTAACAAAATATTCTTCCTACTGCTAACAACACGAAATTTCTTTATATTTCTTACAATTCTACGGTGGAATTTAAAATAGAAGGAATAACCTTTCGCACGCAGTAAAACCGAGATGAGAGAGACTATTATTTATATTTACTTTAGCAGTATGCGCTCGTTAAGTACTAATTATTTCCTTTTGCCCATAATCTGGTCGTAAATCGACTTTTTTACCATTAGCCGTGTTTTATTATGTGGCTAAATATCCCGCAAAAAAGTCGAAGAACAAATTGACGTAGGAACTAATAAATTTTGCAGAGTTGCAAGTCCAGATCGAGGTTGGGCGCCAGGCCGATAATGCCGAGGCCATTGTCGTTGCTTTTTTGACTTCGGTTTTTGTTGCTCAGGAATGCCTACCTTGTATGATGGGCCTTCCTTCTTGTATTTAGCAGTGACGTGCCAAATGATCGAACGTAACATTTGTTATTGTTTTAAAGAATGGCTAAGTAATTCAAAAACTTCATAAGTATAATAATTGAATTAGGATCAAAATTCCTTAAATCCAGTTTATGTGAAAATAACACAAAAATGATTTTACTTCAATTATTTGCCGCTTTCTATTCTAAAAAGTGGTTTTAATTTCATACATCACTTACTTATCTATGGTTAATTTTCGAATGCCACTAAAACCATGTAAAGCGAATAAACACAGCCAGTATCATGTAAAAATTTGATTTAATATTAAAGTTATTTTTTCATTTTTGAGTTTAAACAAACCCGTTATATTTAAAAAAAAAAGATTGACTACGGCTTATTTATTGCTAAAAATTGGTTAAATAGTTTTTCTATTGTCCTGAAAAGTAATGAATAAAAATTTTCTTTCTGACTTACAGGTCATTAATATCATTTTCTACACACATACTAAATATGTTGGAGACACTTGATACCCCTTTGGCGGTTACATTTAAATTATAGCGTTTCGAGGTCTAGACGTTTATGTTGTGCTTTGTGACTCATTGAGTAAAGAAAAACGATTTTATATGTTAAAATTGTATGGTGTTCCAAAAGCTATTATTGCAGGATAGTTTTAAAACATTATGTAATGTATGATGTCACAAAGCAAAAATTATGTAAAAAAAAATATTAAAAGACTTCCAATTTCTTTTTGAAAACCTCACTTCCGTGAATAAAAATTTTAAACTTTGTTTTGTTATTATTATCCAAGTATAGACGAATAGATCTAGAGTAAGTATGAGACTGAAAACAACGAATTTTTCGCTGACTTTTTGCACCACACTTCCTATTTTGGGGTTGTAGATTACTAATTTAAAGTTTTTTTAGCTGTCTCATATAATTTTGCCATAAAAATTTTTTCATTTTTATACTGCATTTTCTGATCTAATCCTTTCTCGCCCTCTCAATAAAACACATTTGCACATTGTGAAATATAACACGGAATTTTTTTCAATTAATTCTGACACATCTTCCTCTTCTTCTTCTTTCTAACACAGTTACATGCTAGTAGGCTATAGCCTGTTCATTGCCATCACGTCTTCCCCAGAAGATGAGGTCCAGCAATCTCGCCATTGTTTTGGTGGTCTTCCCTGTGATCTTTTTCCTACTGGGTTATTCATTTTTGCGCTTTTAACGAGTCTATCGTCCTCCATTCTCTCTATATGTTTGTTCCAAAATCTTCGCCTTTGTCTAACCCATCTTCCTATGTCCTGTATCCCGCATTGCTGTCTGATATCTTCATTCCGTATTCTGTCGTGTAGTTTTGCCTTGTATAATTCTTAATGTTTTCATTTCGACTGTTCTCATCATTTGTAGAGTTCTGCCTGTATCTAGTCTTGTTTCTGCCGCGTATGTTATGATGGGTCTTAAAGCCGTTTTATATCTTAGTTTTGCTTTCGGTATTAAGGTATTTGTTCTTCCACACAATTTCTTTTAGACATCCTCAAATTCTAGCCGCTTTCATCGTTTCCTCTCTTACTTCGTTAAAAAGGTTTCCATGGCTCGTTATTTCTGCTCCCAGATATTTGAAGTGATTTATTTGTTCGACAATTTTGGAGTCGATTTCCAACTTGCACCGTATTGGTTCTTTGGATGTTACTAAGCATTTGGTCTTCTCAGTGTTGACGAGCATATTTAATTCTTTCGCTTTAGTGTTAAAAGAGTGCAGTAGTCTTTGGAGGTTATCTGACACATGCGTTCTGTTATGCAATCAACACCATAAACTTCACATATTTCTTGGTGAGCCTGAGTAGCTTTCTTTCCTTATATGCCGAAAATGTTCGTTTCTGCACTCCAGGTTAAAATTGACCTTAAACCAACAGTTATAAACAAGTTGCTTCTAAGGTGACCTAAATGTGATTGATGTCAAAAATGAAAAGGAAAAAACCATAGCATTGACAGAAGTACTTCAAAACAAATACAACGCTTTCTATGTGTGACAACTAAAAATTATTCCTTGCCGTCCCAATATATACATTGACGTATATAGGCTTTTTGAGGATTATTCTTCCAGGGGATATAGAACAACTCCCAATTTTAGTGTTTCGAATGTCGTTTAGGGAATATTTTTTATTAATAATTAGTAGCAAAAAATCGATTTTTTACATTTAGTTTGAAAATTATTGTTTCTATTCAAAAATACACACCAGTACAAAGTAGGTATTAAAAAAAATTTTAAAATGCTTTTTTATGGCTTAAAATCCATCTTGTGGTTATCGAGATGTTAGATTTTAAAACATGCCCATTAAGAAAATACTGTAAACTAATCATTACCATTTATAGAGAAGTTTGCGTTTACTAGAAACGGTTATTATTCGGAATATTGGAAAATTTGCATACCCCCATTTAAGGGTCGTAGAACACGAATCTCAAGCTTTTTGGCGGTCGCGCATAATTTTCCCGATTTTTTTTTTACTTTTACATATAAAAAGTCCTGTTTTCCCAGTTCTACCTTCCAATTTCGCCGTTTTTAGTAAAATACACAAACAGGACACAATATTTAAACATTTTTTTAACAAAACTAACATTAACTGTGATTTTTCAATAAAAACAAAGAAAAGCTGTCAAGCCCTTATTTTTACATTTGCCTTTCATCTAGAAAGCCCAGAACAAACAAGAAACATATATAGTGAAAGGTATGTGGTGACGTCACAAAAGGTTGAAATTCGTGGAAACCTTCTGAATTTTGGTCGACATTTCCCTGGCTATTTAATCTTACATTTATTTAGCATGGGAATATCGTAACCACAAAGTCATATACTATGTATTTTTAAGTACTTAGTTCAAGTCTCAGTAAAACAAAAATAAGTACGTGTTTGTAAAATAAAAATACTTAACTTAAAAAAACTTAAATTAAAACAAAGTGCTTTTCCTCCGTTTTATGTTAAAACGATAAATTTTTCCACAAGTAGTTGTAGCATTTAAATTTACCAGTTTGCATCAATGCTACATGTTTTTAGTAATATGACATAATTTGTATATTTTTACCTGATTAAATTTAATTATTTATCCTGTAATTTAAAATAGTAAACATGGAATTTGTTTTTTTGGTTCACAACTCTTTTGGTCTTGTAACTTATCGCCCTTTCTTCTTAACAGAGTTTGTAAATTGCTGTAGTTTATATATCACATTATTTGGTTTGAATTTAAAAGTCGTAAAATATTGTATTTTTAATAAATTCTCATTTGTTTACATTCCATTTCAGTATTAAAAATATAAGGTTATAGACGGTAATATAGTTCAGTTAGCATTTGTTGTGGATGTATACCCGATTCGTTGACACGAGCACGGCATGTCGAGACCGATCATTTAAGGTTGAGTATACAGTATGGAATTTTTAGCAATTTTTTTGAACTTTGTTTTAATCATGATTAGTAACTTTGGACTGTTTAATCATAATTTTCTTTTTGATAATTTTCCATGGCTTGCCAATATTTGATGTATTATCTGGTAATTAGTGTAAGTTCGGAACTAGGTTAGAGTGCTCCAGGTTGAGAATAAGGTTGGCAAAAGTAACTACAAATATCCCTAAGATTTGTCACGTCTGGTTGCAAGAGAGATTTTCATTTTCGTTCCCTTTACTGTTGAACCGTCGAAGGCAGTAGACCAATCCTGCCATTAGTTTTGAAAGCACAGACGGTCAAGTGTTTTTTGTTAAAGTCCACTAATCAATGAGGTAAGATTTTGCCCCTTATCTTTACGAACATGTGGTAAAAATAACATTTTATTTCAAGGCTATCTGAAGCAAGTCTTTTTCATCTCATTCCCTTTACTGTGATTTCCATTTTGATTTTCCCGGCTGTTAAGGCTTTCTGATGGTTCCGGCCCTATTTGTCCTGTCTGTTTTACCACAACGATTTTAACCCTCACCCTGCGTTTGGTTGGTAACTTGGGATTGACATTGTGAAACCCCCAGTCATCCACAAACCACAACAAGAATCCTAACAACAGCGCTGAATCAAATAAATAGAAGTGAGAGGTACCATAGCATAGACCAGGTAAGAGAATTGGAACTCTACATCTATTTTTTTACATGCATATAAAACAATATAAATATATTTTCATTTGACATAATAAAATGTAAGAACCCTTTTGATAACTTTCTTTATGAAAATTACTTTCTTCTAGAACGTTTGCGGCCAAATTTTATATAACCTTTTAAAACGATGTAACACAAATAGTTATCAAGAAAGAGTATATAAAAAAATTGTAGGTACCATTCTGATTTATGTGCATAATAATTTTTTTTGGAATAAAATGGAATTGTTATTTTGTTTTAATTAAGTCGTTTCATTATAGAGCTATACACCAGCAGTCAATAAATTAAAATCATTCCTCATACCTATGTGTTTTCCTGTTTAATCACCAGGTAAGTAACACAGATAACGTAAAACAGGTGGCACCTATCGGGTAATCAAAGCAGAGCACAACTATCTCTAAAAGAGATACGAACCTAGCCTCCGACATATTGAGCTGCCGTACGCATCCGTTGCCGTACCCTGTAAAAAGGGAGAACCAATAGTGCAGGACAGTTACTGGAAAAAATTTCCAACATTTTGTAAAATAGTTGTTTTTCATAGTTTATTGTTTGCTTATTTTGTTTCAAAAACCAAAAGTAAATATTTTTAAAACAGTTGGAAATATAGGTATAGGGCATATTTCAAGAAAAACGTGTACAATTTATTATAGATTTTAAAAATGTAATGATATACAATATTAAACAAATTAGAAATGATATACATGGCACTTTTCTGTTCCACCCTATATAATATTTTCTTTTCTAGAAAAATGTACTTCAAAAAAATAAAATCGATGGGTCCGAAGGCTTTTTTTTTTAAATCAAAAACGCAGTTTCCATATAACATCGATCCGTTTTTTTATCGCAATCCTGCATATTTTTGCAGGAAGGTACGCTTCAAAAAAAGCACAGCTTCATCGAATCAACTAAAAAATTTCCCAGCATGTTTCCGAGATGTTGTACTTCAAGAAAATGCATTTTCTTTTTCAAAGATTACAATTTGACGTGATCCCTGAATCAACTCTGCAAAATGTCTGTCGTAACAAATTACTGAATAAGAAAACAATAAATTGCGCACAGTTGCAGGTCTACATCGACGCCAGGTGACAGGCTGAAGCATAGGTCATTGTCAATGCCTTCTTGTATTGGTTTTTGTGCGCGAATGATTTCAAAACATGAATCATATCAGTGGCGGGTTAAATGGTTATTTTTTTTCTTTGTAATTTTTCTATTTTTGTTTCTGTGTGGGGAAAGGGGGAAAAATAATATTATTTCTTGTGTGACGCAAAATTGAAAATTTTCATTTTCATTCAATACTTTTTATTAAGTATCTAACAATGACCAAAATATTCCAAATAAAAATCGCCAATTGGCGTACATTTATTTTTAAATATATTTAAACTATTTCTTTAGCATTAGAAATAACTGGGATATTAAAATCCACTCTATTTTGATAAAGAACACATAACATATTTTCAACAGTTTTGATATTTGCTTAATAACTTAATTCGTTATTCCTATACAGGGTGTCCCACGACGAACTGCCGCCATTGATTTTTCGGAAAAGAGACTGTGGAAAATTTTCAAAATTTAGCAGTTTACTTAAATCGATGAGGAACTTCAACTAAAATGTTTTCAATTTGGTGGCATTAATTAATTGGGAATTATTTTCTTCTAGGAGGGAGTCTATTTGAGTGTATTGTGTTGATATTTTGATAATAAATATATACAGGGTGACCAAAAAGTTACATTAAAAATTAAGTTGAAAAAATTATTAAGTCGATTTTTTTAAAAGTAAGGGTGTCTTTGAATAAGGTTATGTATTAGAAAAATTTGTAGTCGACGAAAGAAAAAAATAGAACACTAGAGAAATGTCATTATTTCATACCATTTGACTTTTATTAATAAAAATCATGCCGGAGCGATTAAATTATACGCAGGAAGATTATTTAAATTTGTTTATTATGTATGGAGCATGTAACAAAATTTTATCAAGAACATACCAGACATTTGCTGATAGATAACCAACCAGTGTTACACGAATATTGAAAATTTTCAAACATTTTAGCACCGTTAAGGCAAAAATGCTTAAAAGGAAACCTATTCTCAATGATGGAAATGTCGAAATTGCAATTCTGGGACGATATCTTATGATATTGTTAAGACAGGTAGTTCTACTAATGGGAATCAACAGCTCAATACACAGGATTCTGTTGAAACACAACATACAATCTTTTTTAATATATATAATTCAACACGTAAGAGATACTAAAGAGCCAAAAAGGGTACAACTTTGCAACTCTCTTCAAATGAAGTAACAGCAATCTTGTACGACTTCCGGTTATACCGGTAGTTGTGCGAAATTTACTTATTTTAAATCGATGTCAAATTTTTTTGTATTCCCTTCTAAATTTCCGATAACTTGTACTCAAAGTTTTTTGCCCTACTCTAGTCGTTTTTGAAGAAAAAATTATTTTTTCCAAATTATAAACTTTAACAGGGTATGATGACACTCATTATATTATGTGATAGTTTAAACAGCCAATTATGTTCAAATCACTTGACTAACATTGTGTAATTAAAAATAATAATAAATATACTTACCCAGTTGAATTGAAATAATAAGTTCTGATGCTTACCTGAAAATAATAAAAAATAATGCTTTAATAACAGAATTGATGTTTAATTTCAGCAGTCAATAAAGAAATAGTCAATATTAATAATTATTATTTGACAAAAAAGTTATACACGTAACCAAAGACAATATATAAAATATATATTATTTGAAATTGTCTTTGACATAAGTTGAGACAGATGGGTCTCGTTCTAGTACATAAAAAAAACAATTCTATAACTACTGAATTGTTTGACTTTTTCCAAATTTCACCACAAATTACATTTCTAGTTTTTTACACTTGGTTGTTTATGGGAACCAGGTTGTCAGTTTGATAGTTCAACGGTCTAGATGTTGTATCACTACATGCTTCGCCCACTGGTACCAAAGTTGAATTACTCTTTTGAATATGTCACGCACGCAGGAACACACACTATTGGAGACAGCATACAATGATCCGTTCACTTTACACAGCAAAGAAAGGGAGGGCGAATATGGGGTAATGATATCTCTCTCTCTTCGAACCGCGTTTGGCCGGCATGCGCCTCGATGATAGTGAAGAACAAAAGTAAAGAGACAGCATTATCCCGTATTCGCCCTCTCGCATGGATCATTGCATGCTGCCTCCAGTAGTGTATACTCGAAAAATGCGACTGTAATCCCAGTTCTTTTCGATTCATCACCCCAGTTTTTTTTTGATTAGTCACCCCAGTTCTTTTCGATTGCACCATCTGCCCCGTAACGACTTTATCCTATTAGAAAAAAATCCTCTTTCAACTGGTTATGATCTCAAAACTAACGACCTCCGGGATACTTTTACCAAACTCTGAACAAAAGAAGTAAGACGGCGCCAAATCTAGACTACATGGGGGTAGTCCACCTCAAAGAAGGTACACTGGCTAAGTTTGAATTAAACTTTGGCTTATTTGTAAACTTGCGCATTATTGTGGAAAAGGAACCCATTATTGTGACACAAAGCAGGACGTTCTTAGAACCAAAACTTGACACGAGACGAGTCAGTCTTATAGAACTGTCAAAATGCTTAGTTCCAATATTTTTAATGCTTCAAATATTTGATAACCATTGTTTGCAACGTCCTGCAAATATTCGGATTGGTAGCGTTCAAAGGATTTTCACTTCTTGGAACATTTTCAATGGGTTTTAAACCACATTGAACCTGTTTTAATATATATTGCACCTAAAAAAAAGATGGAGCCTGGTTTTCATATACTGCAATCTTTGGTTCGCGAATATTTTAAGATAATTATGTTCTTTTATTCCCAATTTAATAAAACTCATTTTCTGTTGCACAATAATTTATAAAACACAAAATTATAAACCATTTGAAATAAAATCTGGCATACAAGTAGAAATAGGTTCTCAGTATTGAATATTGCTTAGCAAAGGAACAGTGAATTGTTACTATCTTGGCTAGGTAGATATTTCTTTGTTGTCATCGTATTTATAAAACTAAAGGTACGTCTTTGAAAAATCTCTATTAAAAAATTCGGTAAAATTAAGCATTTTAAAATTTTTAATCCGCCAAATTGGCGGCTTCATTTTTTAAAATAAAATTATAGATTTAAAATTTTTCCCTGAAAAATGGTCAAAGACCTTTTTTGTTGAAATTGAGCAGAATAATTTTAGTTTTCCATTTTGAATTGCGTTGAATTACGAAAACAGTTTGCGATATCCCTTTAACAAATGAAAAATAATAAAGCTTATTTTTGAACACTGGTATTTCCGTCCTTGATAAAAAAAACAACAAAAATTAAAGTTATGTTTCATGAAAAAGGCAGATATAAAATAAAAAATTATTATAAAAAACCTAGTTTTTAAGCAACAGGAATTTAAACACAACTTTTTGTTTATAACATAAAATCAATCCTGCGAACATACTACCAAGGAACCACTATCATAGGCCTGGTAATTCATATATCGAAAAATCCAAGAAATAGTTCTTTTAATATAGGATAGAGAGACCTCAATATTCTCTGATTATTTTAAAATTTGCCACACATACAATTACACTTTCACATCTTAATCATTAATATTCATCTTCACCATTTGTCAAGAAAACGAAGTAAGTCTTAAAACCGACATTAAATTTGGTATATTGATTTTTTTTTATTTGGAATTTTTTTCACCAATTTTAGGCGGAAAAGTTGTTTATGAAATAATTCAAAAAATGTCCCCTAGAGTCCTGTAAAACGATCTATATAGTAGGGTATTTGACTATTGTTGGATTTTTTTTCATAATATTGTTTCTTGCATTTAATACACACTATATAAATATTTCCTGGAGATTTGTTGTATACTTCAAAAATTAGTTAAAATGTGAATGGTAAAAGAACGCCTCGAAATGAAATTCAAGCCATGTGACACGTATGACGTCACATCATAGTAAAGAAAGCATGCTAAACGATAGTTTTTATTTTTTTGCCATTTATAAATTGTGCGTAGCGCCATCGACGTCCAAAAACACTCCAGAAAAAGTGTTTGTTTCTGTTTCAATGGTTTCTAAAAGTCTAAAACAGTGAGTAAAATTAGCTCGTAGAAACTCCAAATGTACAGAAGCTAATTCTATGACTTTTCTCCCTCGATCGAAGCGGAAATTGTTGTCGAAGTTAAATTTCGAATAAAGCTATTAATAAAAAAAATCCCATATGATGCGGACTTTACTGGTCACACTGTATACAAACAGTTTATTTCCTGCAAATACATCTCTCACCATATACGCGTTTCGACCACCATATGGACTCGTCAGGGGAGTGGTATCGAACCGAGAGCAACATTGGCAGGAAAAAATTGTCTAATTGTGTAATTTCTTAATTTTAAGAAATGACACATTATATTTAATTTGACAAGGGCAAAACATTTTTTATTTTAAGCATTAAATAAATTCATTGTTTTATTCTGGCTTTGCTGCAACTGAATAATAAAAAAAACAAATCAGAGTCCTGATTGTTTAAAACATTACTGACGAAATGATTTTGTTGTTAAAGCGAGGCAATTAATTTTTCACTGGTATTTCCTCAATTTAATAAAACCCAACCAATCGACCATAAAAACAGATTTAATTGGTTTTTAATAATAAATTAAAGTAGCAATCAAAACTCCCGAGTGCAGGCGGCGGAGTTGTAGCCTTAATTACTTTTTGATATTTATTTTGTGTAGTTATGCAGGCGGTTGTTTTACGTTATTTACATTCATTAAATTATACCAGTAAATAATGAGTTGAATCTATACAGGGTGAATAATAAATTATGATTATAGATGGGATATTATAAAGTTATAGCAGGACTAAACTTTATATAAAAATGAAACTTGTATTAAAAGACTTATAAATTAGAAATTACCGATATCAAAGAAACTTCTTATATGTATACAACTTACAACATGGATTTTGTCCCAAGCTCAAATTAATGGAAAAAATTTAATATATAACAAACAGCCGTTTAAACACTTTTATAACAAAAATCATAAAAACATTACATCAAAACATTCTTCCAACATGTCTAGAGCTAGCTGTGTTAGCAGGTTAAAGTTTTCATTGCAGGCTGCCTTCCCATCTTGATAAATACAAATTCAAAACCATCTAAATGGCTCAATAAATAATGAATATGGTGATGCCAACCACCTTTTCTTTAACTCCAACCAAAATTCTGCTAAACAAATAACTTCTTGTTACAAAGGTTTCAATGTGCCTTTTTTGCTTTTAGAATTCTACAATTTCCAAATATTGTTGTCTTTAAATAAGTTTACAAATATTTGTTAAGAATCATTATTAAATCCTATTTATCCTTGGTATTAATCTCCTTTTATCCGGCATACCCAGTATTTCCCAGTCGACCCGGGAACGAGAAGCGTGTGCTCATGACTACAACACAAGGGTAATGTGTCAAATATGAGAAGAGACGATGGAATAAGGAAACACAGTAGTCTACCACAGTTTTAAATATTATATTATTAGGTAATCGCTTCGTACGCCACTGGTGAAAATATGCAAGATTTGATTCTGTTCATCGTTTCTAATACATAGGAAATAAACGGGGATTCATTTTAACAAGTACTCATTTTACACCAATAGGTTTTAAATTTTAGTTCAATGTACAGTAGTAAACCTTCAGTAATTAAAAGCATATGCAGGCAAAATTTTATCACAAAAATAAAACAGTAAATGTAACTTAATTATAAAAATTTTAATTGTAAGAATTTACCAAGTGCTATTATGTCGAATTTTTTCTGATTTTTGAAAAACTATCGTTGAAAAATTAGAGGGGATCACAGTAAAATTCGAGATTTGGGTCTAAAACAAATTAAAACATTTTAAATATATATATATATATATATATATATATATATATATATATATATATAAACAAATTTTAAATAATTCAATATAAAGGTTGCAGTAAATATTAAATAAATAAATCCAATAATAAACAAAGAAAAAAACGGCTTATAAAAATAAACATACAATTAGAGAGCAAGCAAACCGCTAAGAAGCAAGGGAACAAACCCATTTAAACTCATACAACCTGCACATTTTATTAACGAACAAAATTTGTATGATTTACTTACTGTCTTGCCCGACGCATTCACCAAAAGTCACACTCCTCAAATAAGGCTACAATTGTTAGCAACTTTAGTGGTTTATATCTTGTAAATGAGATGCCCATATATATATATATATATATATATATATATATATATATATATATATATATATATATATATATGAGCGGACTGTCCCCTCGTAGACGCCATACAGTGAGCTTTGAAAATGGTGGATGAGATTTCACCGAAACGTCAGCTGCCTTACAGTCCTGAGAGGGACTTAGCACATACACGGGATGCCCGAAAACCTTCGATTGCATATATATATATGTATATATATGTATATATAATCTAAAAAATATACCCCATATTCTAATTTTTCTCAAATATCATATACACACATATCAAAAACAAGTCCGAAAAAGCAGACAATGCTAAATAATATCCTGTTATATTCTATAGAAAGCTGATATAGCATGCGAACAGACAAGTTGCGTCTATAGAAAGCTGATATAGCGTGAGAACGAACAAACTGCGTTCTAACAAATATATAAATACCTGTGTAGTGAGCATATTTATGTTAAATATAGTTAATCTTAAAATTTTAAAGTTAAAGTAAAAACTTAATCATAGTGTTAGTCAAAAATCAAAGTGTAAATTAAATTGTAAAGAGGGTTCAATTTAAAATAAATTAATGTTAGTCGTGCTGTTGCAAATAAAGGACTTTTTTTAAAGCTTTACCACTCATTCTTGGTCTTAAAAGGGTAAACGTAAAATGCTTGATAAAATTATTCTCTCAGGGTGAGATCGTAAGCATTTTAAAATAGAGGTACATATATACAAAAAGACAAAAGTAAATTTTTATTGGATGCAACTTATCCCTAATAAGAGGTAATATGATAATTTTTTTCAGATTTTTAATAACAATATTTCTTTCCTATCGTTTTTTGGCCCTTTATTTCAATTGTAGTCTCTGATTTTTCAAATCTTTACGAATTCCTTTTTTTAGAGTTTTGTTTAGTTGAGCTAATTCTACCTTATTGACGTTGTTCCTTTTCGTAGATTTTTGGTTGTTTTGCTGATGATATGGTCTTTGGACTTATTGCCATTTGCATCTAGTGTTATATTTGTTATCATCTTTCTATATAGGAGTGGGGAAGGTAATTTAAAAAGACACTTTAGAGCTTCACATTCCGCTAACGAAGCGATTAAATAAAAAAAAATTAAAAGACATATTTAATTGCATTTTTGAAGATATATCCAATGATATAACACTCAATGGAGCGCTACTTTTCACACAGTTTGTTTTTTTGCAGTTTTGAGTTAATGGAAAGCATGTGTTTGTAAAATATTAAAAACTGACAGAGTCGTAAAGGGATAGACTGATGATATGACGAAACCAATACTCTAAAAATAGTTTAGAGCAAAAACATTAAGTACTTCATAGAAATGTTTTACTACCAACATGGAATTCATGATCAGAATAAAATTTCAAAAGAACCTGATAAAAATTTTCGTCTGGATAATTTTCCATATCCATCAACGAACTCATTTCGGACCAAATTAGTTAGTTTACTTTTATTTCGCCGCTTTGAGGTGACAAATCCGCTGCTCGTATGCAATTACTGCAATGTTGTTAGTGTGCAAAGTGGATAACGTACTTAACCAACAAATCAGAACTATAACGAGGTTACAAGTGGTCAGTGGCAATCGCCGGCGAGTCTCTGACCCATACACATTATAGAAATTCTAAAGCGCCATCAATTAGGGAAGGCTTATGTCATATTGTTATACATAATTGTGCATGGCTTTTAAGTGCGGTAAATCAAATTATTATTATTTTAATATGTTGTATTTTTTTTTGAAACGTTAAATATTTTGGCTTCCGCAATTTAAGGAGACTCGTGTAGTTGTAATTTTCAAACAATTAGTTATTGTACGAGTAGTTACAAGTACTTGCACTTTCCTTACTAAGAACGTTTGTTTCTCATTCCTATCATCATTTATGGTGATTACGAAAGTGAATTCCCAAAAAATGAACAGGTAATTTGTTTTTAACAAACAAATTCTTAATAATTGGTGCCTAGAAGCGGCCGAGAAACACGAAAATTTTACAAAAAAAAACAATATTTTTAATTATCAACCATTTTTTTGTTTATAACAAATGACTTGAATCCATCCTCGACATTCGTAATTAGGGGGTCAAAATACATATAAAAAAACTTTGGGGGATCCATGTCTCTTCATCAGCTATGAAAACCCATTGGGCTTCCGGACTAAAAGCAAACAATTTATAATTGAACTCTTGATGTCCATAAATTATCTGAACTAATTACTAAACAAGATGTGTAGTGTACCTCGAAATGCTTCAACAATTGCAAAAAAGTACCCATTCTAGTTAACATTATTGTAAATCACACTAAACTGAGCAACACAAAATTTTTGGACTCTAAGAATTCTCCAAATACCAATTTTGAAAGAAAATGGTCCAAAGTTAATTCGCCATGGTAAGTATGCTACCATCCATTTTAAAAGATCAATTTTGATATTCGAAAATAGTCCAATACCAATTTTGGAAGTACTGAGAAATGTTTGATCGCTATATTAAATTTTAAGAATTAGATTCGTAATCTATTCCGAAAACCACTTCATATCAATTTCAGAAGAATTTATAAGATGGAGATTTTTAAGAAGGCTATATTAAACTTGAGATCTGGTATATTTAATTAAAAAAAATAAATTCATAACCTTCAACACCGAACCCACTCCCCCCTTATACAAATTTAAGCCAAAATTACATAAATCCCCACAGCAACAAAGTAAAAAAATTCATTCAAATCATCTAAGCACTAAAAACATACACAGTGCGTTCCAAAGTAAACAGGACTTCTTAGAAATAGCGCTTTCTAGTGGCGCCACGTTTTCATGGTTGCATAAGTTGGAAGCTACTTCCTTCCTTGATATCCGTTCCAAATTTCATGAGTAACGGACGATTAGAAGCCTGTAGGTAACAGTGTGTTTGTTACATCAGTGCAAAAATGAATATTAAACAAAAAGCCAACATCCAGTTCTGTCTTAAACTTGGTAAAACTTTTACGAACCTCTTCAGTTGATGTATGACTTTGCAGTGTAAGTACAAGGTCAGTTTCAAGGTCATAAAGGTCAGATCCATTCTTGTCATTAAACCGTTTGGTTTCTAAGCCTTTTTACGTTTTTTTGCCCGACAACTGCAACTGCAATTGTGAAAAAAGCATGTGAAATATTTACATCCTTGGGGAATTTTTCCTACTTTCCATTTTGCAATAAAAAATAGAGATTTTTATTTGAAAGCACAAAGTTGACCTTGAAATGCAAGTAAAAGATCATAAACCTTTAGTACCCTTAAAAAAAACTTATAATTAAGAAATATATATAGGAGTAGTCGCGACTGACTAGTCAAGAAACAATATTCCAAACTAAGGTTATTGGGGATATTCAATTCACAATTGAAGAAGAAATTAACAATAGTATTCCATTTTTGGATATGTTAGTTATACCTACGAATAAAAACTAAATGGTACAGAAAACCATACTGTTCTAATCTTAGGCATGAAAAATAGAGCTATCAAACTGACATTCCCGAATTTTAGAGCAGAGGCATTGCGCCAGAATTGTTACCTTGACACTATTATTAAGAAATTTCTCTATAATACCAAATATAATATTCCTGAAAACATCTTTGAAATACCTTCTCAGCCGTCTCTTTTGCATACTTAATCTTTACCTATAGCTAACACTCTTTCAAATGTAACAGTACAAATTCAGTTTTTCCACACACTACCGCATATAGAAAATCTTACTGGCACATTGATGAATATTTTTAAACATACAGATATTAAACCGTCTGGAAAACAATTACTTATTCTCTCTAAAATTTATTCTAAAACCAAAACACAGTTGCAGCTGAATGAGATATCCTGCATAGTGTATAAGATTCTCTATTCCAACTGTTAATTAGTTTATATAGGCCAGACTTCCAGAAGCTTCAAAGGCAGACTCACTTCCCATCCTAGTGATATTAATAGAGGTTTGCCCTCTTATGTTCTGGCTGAACATGTTTTTCATCAGGATCACAACATTAACTGGGATGGCACTGAGATTCTGGAAAGAGTTCCTGCATATTACAAAAGGCTCTTCCTTGAAATGGTGCATATTAACTCAGATAGCAACACCATGAGTAAAAAAAGTGACACCGAAAGTCTGAGTGTCATTTACAGTTATATTTTAAAGTTGGAAAAAGAAAAGTATTTGAGCCTCCTGGACAGTCCATTTTCAGATAAATAGCTTTCTCCATTAAATTATCTTATATCATGTAAAAAATATCAAACAAGTAATTTTTTAAATTTATATTCTATTTTTGCTAAATCTCATACGTGACTACGCCACTGTTTACGGATACGTATTTTCCTTAACTACTTAGGCCACCTGCGACACTTCTCGGTTGATACATGACATTTGTCACTACAAAATAGTGAAATAGTCAAGTGAGATGTTTGGCTGTTGTCGAGTTTTCTAGAATTGCAACGAATTTTTACAATCCTATCAAAATATGCCTCTAAATATAGTCAAAAGGTGCTAATGTTGTTTTTTTTCCCTGTTTTTCAAACATTTACTTGTTTCATATTGAAACCACATTGGTGAGTTACTTAATAATTATAGGTTAGGTTAAAACTTTAACTATTTATTTAATAATTGTAGAAATGCCCTGAAGAAAAGGTAAATAAATTCTCGAAAGCTTGACAGGATCAAAAAAAGGGGTTTTTCCTTACCAAAGGCTACAAATTTAAACAGACTGCATCACCAATAACCCTAGTTTATATATATATATATATATATATATATATATATATATATCGTCGTGGTAAATTACAGGAATGCCTAAGTAAAAAAAATAGAAAAGTTAACGGTGTCTCCAAAATTTCATCGGATTAAGTTCTGAATTTTCCATAACAGAATCAAGCCAAATTTTAGACTAAACAGTATTCTTTACAACTTACGTGCGGATAAAATAACGTTCTTTAAGGTTACTGCCAAGGGTCATCACTATATCTCGTACCGGTACATTAAGATAAATGTTTAAACATATTTTTGCCATTGGGAACTATAAATAAAGTTATTATGGATTTAACACCCACCTAAGTGTTTCCAGCCAAGCAAAATTCCATTTATTAAACAATAAAAACATCGTCATTTAACGGCAAGATAGAAAGCCATAAAGCTTAAGAACGGATGATAGGTTTGGTATATAATTTACGTATTTCTCGGTATGCTGCAATAGTTGAAGGCTTCATGATAGGTAATGGTATAAATAATGCCCAGCTGTTTAGATAATTTATAGAGATTTTGCATGAGCCGTTCTTACCTTGTCGACGAAGTGTTTGTGTTGTGGGCTTGGGTATCGATTGATTTCTGTGTACAGGTTAAAATAATTTTTAAGCAGCTTAAAAAACAGAAATACAATATCTATATATATATATATATATATATATATATATATATATATATATATATATATATATATATATATATTGTATAAATAAATGCTCGGACTCAGTTTTATTTGAAATAGATAGAGTGAAAATCGGACACAGAAGGGTTGAATAATGTATTTTAATGGATAATAAGCAAGTAAATCTGGTTTAGAATAAGATAAAATTTGATTTAAGGATAGGATAAGATGTTTTGTTTAATTTGTAGTGTATATAAACATATATAGTCTTAAGAAACAGATAATAAATTCCAAAATTTCTTGACTAGATAAATTAATTGGGAATTGGTATATTCGTCAAAAATATGACATATTTTTCTCGATAAAATAAAAACTAAAGTTCATTAAAAAAAACTATGTTAAAAGTATTGAACTAGTTAGAGGAAGTGTTAACACAAAAAAATATATATTTGAATGAACAAAAAGAGTGTGGAAGCTTTTAAAATACTAATAATAAAGTGTTATACATCGTCGTTGCTCCCAATAAAACAATCGCTCATAAGACACAAAAGTGCGTGTAGTGAAAAAATTAGTGCAAAATTAAGACAAAAACACCGTGGATAGTTATAAACAAACATTAATGTACGAAATATAGGAAAAATGTTTTAGTTTTAAGAATTAGTAAACAAATTATGTAGAAATTAAAATCATATTGTATGTAAAACTGTAGAATCTAAGATAGATTTAATTAGTTTATAAGGTTAATTTAAAAGTATTTTAAGCAATTTTGGTACTAATATGTTAAGAAAATTATGCTAAATAATAGGGTAATAATATCAAAAGCATCAATAAACATTTTAGAGTTATTCGAACAAAATTTGAGTAAAATTGTCATAAATTTCAATGTGCAAAGTCTTAATTTTTATCAATTTTAATATATAAATAATATGCCAAAGTGGCTTTTACATATATCAAAATGTCGAGAAAACTCTAAAGTTTATTTATTGCAAGCTCAATAATGCTCAATGGTCAGATTTGGGTCAATATATTAATAAAAACATGAAAATTGCAGTCAAAATTGGTAAAATTAAAAAGCCTTCATAAAATCCAATTTTTTAAAATATTAAGATTTATCAAGTTGCCAGGTGTCAAAAATCAGACCAATCATATTTTAGAAATTTCTTATGTTTTGGCCGAATATAAAAGTCAAGGCGTAGGAATTTCGACAGAGTTGATTTTATCAGTTAGCTGAAAGCACTGCGTTTCTCGAGCGCTCGAAAATTTTACATAACCTCAAATTTTGAATTGTTTAAAAAAAGGAAACGGAAATTTTCCTACGTCACGAGAAAACAAAAGTAAAATGTTTTGTTTTTAAAAGAGGTTATGGGTTTTGTTGTTGTCAATTAAATAGAATTTCTTAATTTAATTAAAGTAATTAGTAAAAGTTTCCAAGTTTTGTGCTGTAAAGTAATTGTTCAACTCTCAGACAACAACATAGACGATAAATTGTGATAAGAAGAATATATAAAAAATTAAATGGAATTGAACTAAGAAGAAAATAGTGGAAGGAGACTTTGGATAATATTTTGTCAATTCCTTACTTTATAGGAAACGATAATAAAAAATATTTTTGGATATTTGGAGTTTTTCAAAGAAGAAAATAAATTAGAAAACTGGAATTGTGTTTTATAATATATTGGGACCAAGTAAAAGAAAACACAACAAGGTATTTATATTAGATAAGGCAGTAGAAAGGTTTTAATTTTTCGTAGACATTGAAAACTAGCATCCAATATTAACCTAACTTTTCTTAAAATAAAAATAAGTAATTTAATAAATAATAATTTGCTATACTAAACTGCTAGAACAATAATAATATTTATCATCATCAATATTTGGTGTGAAACTAAATTAACTACTTGAATCACAACACAGCACACGATAATCTGTTTAAAATAATATTATTTTTAAGAAATAACGACGTTTTCCATCTAAAACTGCACTATAGCCATCTAGTAGAGGATTGCGAAACTGAAACTTTGCCAACTTTGTGATACAGGTTGTTAAAAGATAATGCATGGTGGAAAAAAGTAAATAATAAGTAATACTGATTAGAAATAGTGTTCGTTGAAAGACAAAAGTATTGACCATTTAATTTCATCTAATATTTATTAATAATATTGTGCAATTTGTTTATATTGTTAAATAAAATTTATATTTTGTATTTTAATCATTCTGAGTATTAATTGTCCGATTGATATCTAATAAACAACTGAACTTTCCTGAGAAGGAGTCAGTTTACAGGTAGGAACACATCTATATCTATATAGATAATTTGAAAATATTTAAATTTGGTAAATAATAGTTATAATTTATTATAATTATTTTTTATCTGGCGCTCACCAAATAAATACTAATTTTTAATTAAATTTTGGCAATATTTTGAAAATTAAACTCAGAAATAAATAATAACAAAGTTTCCTAAATTTGATTTTGGTCGGGCAAATACATTGTGTGGGTGCGCGATACCCCCAAAATCTTCACAATATATATATATATATATATATATATATATATATATATATATATATATATATATCCCATACCAATATATAGGTGGTATTTAATATTCAGAAGCGGAAGAAAATGTATACAGATATTCTCTCTCTATTTTTTTAATTTTAATTATAATGCAAATTCTTGTTATATTTTAGAGATATTAATTAAATACTTGAATGGATAAAGGTGTTAGGAAACACTTCATCTAAAATTAAGATGTTTGTATAAATTAAGGTAATAAGTCTTAATCTATCTTACCCAGCGGCGTGCCATAAAATGAATAGGAGTTATACGTATGGTTTTTCTCAAAGGTTTAATTTTTTAATTAGCTTTTGAGTCTCAAGATGACTATATTTTTCTATTTATTAAAGTAGTTTTTTAAAAACCAGTCTTTCATTTTAGTGAGCAAAGAAATTTATCATAAAACTAAATAAAGGCTTCTTCCTTCCTTAATTTTTACTCAATTGGTATGATATTAGAGTACATTTTCGATGGGTAAACCAATTACAATGCAGCTAAAATGTTTGGTTTATTTTCGGGATATTTATATTAGTAGCAGTTTATTTTCTTTAATTTCGTGTGTCGTCTCACTGTCCTCGTACATATACTTTTGATATGATGCAGGTTTAAGGTCGTTTTAATAGGCTTAGATGGGACGTTATCCTTCTAATGATACCAGGTGTTATTTCAAGTGTCAACTGTCAAGTTAGTGGATAATTAGCCAACGAAATAAAAAATATGAATCTTTAAAAACCGAAATTCTAGTTTTAAAGAATGCTTTGAATAATGAGCTATATTTTTTTGCACTTTATTATCTATATTACAGAAACTTTTCACTTTTGATTGGGCAGTGTAATGACGTCCTAAAGCTTCGATTTTAATAATCGATAACGGTTGGGACTGAAAGCATTAAAACCAGCGATTAATGCTTACGCCAATGATAACGAAATTTTCGAATAAAATTCTATAATTTACCGCTTAATAAATTAATTGATGGGTGTTCTTGTAAGCTTGAGGTTCTCTTAAAAAGATAAGAAGTATATGTTTTCTTGGGGCGATTAGCGCATAAAAGACATGATACTGACTGCTAGCAGGTATGATGTTCCCTTAGTTTTTAATGAGATGTGATTCAAAATAAAGATACATAGCAGTAGCGGCTCGTGACCTTAGGATATGTAGGCTATATATTTCAAGAAGCTATGCAAACAAAGAAACAAATATACCAAAAATTATATAAATGAGATGTAAATGGGAATGATAGATGAAAAATATATGAGAAATAAAAATGCAAATAATAGCAACAGATGTAAGTTGCAGAGATTGGCAACAAAAAGTTTTTTTAATAATATTATCGGGTAATATTATCAATGAATTGATGAATATTGGCAAATCAATTAATAAATAATCATTAATCACAAATAGAATTACCAATTACTTCATCAATTGAGAATTTTGAAAATAATATGTTCATTTAATGAAGTAAATAGAACAAAATAGAATAGTTTATTTATGTTAGTCACAACAAGTGTATCATACGTCAAAGGTAGCATAAAGTAAGTATAATAGAAATCTATATAAAAAGAAAAGTTAAAAACAAAGATATACATTTTAAGATAGATTAAAAATACAAATACAGTTTAAAGATTAAAATTACACAAATCACATGGTTAAAGGAAAGCATATAAGATGCAAGTTACAAAATAAAAACATTAATAAAAATAAAATATACACATATGGCACAAGGCATCGTGGATTCAAAGTAGTTTAGACAAAATGATAATTCAAAGATTCTTCTGTGCTATAAAACGCATTTTGAACTAATATACTCTTTATGGTTTTTCCAAAGTTGCGTTCATCCATATATTAAATTTCTTCTGGTAATATATTGAAATATTTTATTGCCCAGTATCCTGCTCCAGTCTGGCACCTCTTTAACCTCCAGTAGGCAGGAACAATGTTTTGTTTGTGTCTAGTCTCATATGTGTGAATGTTATGGTGAGTTTTATAGGTCATAATATATTTTTTTAAATAACGGAGGTTTTCAAACATATACTGTGCTAGAACTGTCAAGATTTTAGGATTTTTAAATGCCTCACGACAGTCATCTCTAAACTCAAGAGCTGTTAAAACTTTCACTGCCTTACGTTGAAGGGCAAAGACTTGCTTGGCGTCTGCTGTGTGTCCCCATGCCAAACTAGAATATGACAAGTGAGAAAAATACGCAGTCCTCAATGTCTCCCGAGACACACTGTTAGAGAGATTTCGCAGAAGGAAAAGATACTCCAAGTTCACTCCCAAAAACCTAATATCGTTCTCATACACTCCCTCATTCATATTTCCCAAATCTCTGAATGAGAAGTTGACCCTGTTGGTTTTGTTATTATTGAGGATAATCCTATTTGCTGTAAATTACCCTTCTGCTCTCTGTTGTGCCTCCACAGTACCCTCAAGTATCTCTCCTGCAGTATCAGCCGTACAGGATATTGTGGTGTCATCGGCAAAAAGTATGTATTTCGCCCCAGAATCCACCTTGGTCCCAATACCGAGCCCTGAGGAACTCCTATATTTAAAACATTTTCCGCCGAGGACACCCCGCCAATCCGCATGATTTGGACTGTGTCTTTTGAATAAGATCTAATAAGGTTAATGCTGTTGAAACAAGTTATATTTTGCAAGTTTTTGCAGGAGGATACCATGGTCTACACAGTGGTTTGGTAGTCTGAGTTCTCAAATTAGCAATAAATTACCAGGTAATATAGTAATTGGTAACTTTATTCCTACGAATACCGATTAATGAAGCTACTAATAAATAGAATTATCCATTATCAAAGTAATTGAAAATTTCATTTTTCGAATTATCCATTACAAAATTAATTAATAATTTATTTTTCCTAATTATTGGATCATTAATTGGTAATTTACCAGAATTTTTTTAATGAAAAACTCCATCTTTTTAGATAAAATAATGAAAAATTAACAGTAGGAAAAATTTGTCAAATGCATCCTTTAATTCTAGGGGAGAAATTGTAACAAAAACGTATTTTACATTATTCAGACTAAAACAAATAATAAATAATTAAAAATCAAATGATACTGCTTCTGTCAATGATGATACGCTTTGGTTTCGTCAATAATATTCTCAATGGTCGAAAAAATTTAAATTTATCGATTTAACTCCAAAATCCCATAAAAGAAGCGATGACAACGAGAAAAGAAAAATTTTGACCACATGCTTAAGTAAGCTTACAAAATAATTTGATATTTTTTTACACTTTTCGATTTATAAAATGAAATAATTTATTTTTCCTGGATAAATATTTTGGTAACGTCATTAATATGTCCTAACGAGTGTGCAAGCATTGCAAACAAACGAAAAGATGCAAGTCGATGCGTGCGCGATTCAAAGGAGGTTATGGAAATCCGATTTCCATTAAAATGGCTGGTATTGCAGTATGTTGTGTATTTTGGTTTCCTGGTTAAAAATCTCAATGGATATTAAGCCCGAAAACCTCAGGTTTTTCAAATATGATTTATTATCGGCACGTTCATGGTAAACTGAAAATAATAATTAGGTCGTTTTGTCTATGAAGAGTCTCACTAGGGTAGACTAGGATTTTTGGGGTCGCTAGTTCCGAATCCGAGATCGGTTAACTCCCATCATGTCAGAATCAAGGTCATCTGAAGGTCAAATCAAGAACCGTTGAAAAAATCTTAATAAAATTGCATGAATGTTTTTTGAGCCGCTGAATCGATCTATTATTTCTTTAAAATCGTGTGACGGGCAAATGTTTGTTGTATAAATGAACAAAATTACACGGTCCTTACATTATTAAACATAGATGAAATATATTAACTATATCCATAGCTATGGCCTAAAATGTCTGGAGAAAACGATGGAAAAAAGCAAGCAAAGAAAACAACACATGTTATTGCCAGATCTTGGATATAGTCAGCTTCGTTCTATCATATGGTATTAGGTTAAATAAGCTCTGGGCAATGTTGAGAAAGTCTAATGTCATTTATTTCAGATATACAAAAGTTTACGCTAACATAGAAAAATGAAATGTTATTTGCCTCGAAAAGCAATAACTAACTTAATGTTGCTATGACCAGATAAACTCTAAGCGAGTAACTTACGCATTTGCTGTCCCAAGTATCAATATCATATTCTCAGCCCCATGGTTCAGATTATTACGGTTTTGTAAAATTTATGGCAAATTATTAAGAAAATTGCCACTGAAATTCAGTTCTTTATGGGAAGTTGAAATAAGCAGCTTACAAAACCCCATAAAAATTGCTCTTAAGATTAAGGCATCATAAGATTATAAAGTCAAAAAGACACTTAAATTTTTATAGAAAAATATTATGTCGGTATATTACGAGGTCGTACAAGTCTGGCTATAAGTTCTGGTTGGATATGGTATACAGAGTGTTTCAAATAACTGCGAACAATTTTAAGGAGTTATTCTTGAGTTAATTTTATGGTTCATATAAACATATGTCTGATAATGCTTATTTTTAAGATAGAGGGTGTTAAATTTAATTATTATTTTTAGTTTTTTAAATTTTTATCATTTGCTTTTAAAGATAATTAAATCAAATTTGGAACACATGACACTGTTCACAGTTTTCATAAAAAAAATATTATTATGTGAAATAATATAGAGAGTAGTAATTTTGTCCGGATATATATATATATATATATATATATATATATATATATATATATATATATATATATATATATATATATATATACATATTGTTCTCTGTGCATTTTACTCTCGGTTCGTTACAGCTCCACTGATGAGACCATTAGGTGGTCGAAACTAGTATGGAGAGAGAACCAGAGTGGAATTCGCAGAGAATACACTGTCTGTCCCCTTTCTTAACGGTCGTAAGGAGAATAAAATAACTTTTTCAAATATATAGACCGTGAATTTGTTTATTTTTAATAAATTTCCTACCGCTCCGGGGTATTTTCAGATGTTCGTTTGTACTGTTTAAGATAGCAGTCCGGCATCAAGTTCTGCAGGTAATATCCTGCCGATATTTTACGATATGGGGATTTTAAGTAGACATTTGTTCTCTGTGCATTTTACTCTCGGTTCGTTACAGCTCCACTGATGAGAGATGATTAGGTGGTCGAAACTAGTATGGAGAGAGAACCAGAGTGGAATTCGCAGAGAATACACTGTCTGTCCCCTTTCTTAACGGTCGTAAGGAGAATAAAATAACTTTTTCATATATATATATATATATATATATATATATATATATATATATATATATATATATATTTAATGAACTTTAGTTTTTATTTTATCGAGAAAAATATGTCATATTTTTGACGAATATACCAATTCCCAATTAATTTATCTAGTCAAGAAATTTTGGAATTTATTATCTGTTTCTTAAGACTATATATGTTTATATACACTACAAATTAAACAAAACATCTTATCCTATCCTTAAATCAAATTTTATCTTATTCTAAACCAGATTTACTTGCTTATTATCCATTAAAATACATTATTTAACCCTTCTGTGTCCGATTTTCACTCTATCTATTTCAAATAAAACTGAGTCCGAGCACTTATTTATACAATATATATATATATATATATATATATATATATATATATATATATATATATATATATATATAAGTTTTCTTCTAAAAGTAAACAGTTTTTCCACAAAAAAGAAAATACATAAGTAAAAAAAGAATGTATTGGTTTTAACCATCTTCATTCACATTTGTTTTAACACGCACCAACCTATTTTTTGCTGTTACATTTTATGTAGGGTTTGTTCTTAGATTGCCCTCAATACCCCTGGGTAGGTTTCATCCATTTCAGAATTTACGTCATTATAATTACCAATGGCTTGGACTACTCAAAACTAAGCGTTAATCTATGCATTGCAAGGGCTCAAGCTCACCGAGAACTAAGTAAGCTCGAACAAGCAAATCAAGATTCAAAACGATGATTATTGTTTTATTCGATATTCATGGGATTCTGGACCTTCACTGGGTTCCTGAAGGTCAAACAACTAATCAACATTACTATTTTGAGGTTTTTGCTCAACTCCCTAAAAAAAACGACTAGAATTGTGAAAGAACATGTCACGAGTTCTCTATTAAGACATTCTGCATTGTCTGTCAAGACATTTCTAACTAAGTACAATATCCCAATGTTATATCATCCGCCTTATTTTATAGTTACACCTCGTATTATTTTATATATTGGCTTTACATTTTTAATATATCGGTTTAAGCTGATGATAAATTAAGTTTGAAAAGAATAAAAGGTGTATATTGAAGCTGTTTGTAACTAAATATGTAAAAATTCAAAATAAAATGTTTTACAGCCATAGTCTCGTTATTTTATAGCTACACCTCGTATTATTTTATATATTGGCTTTACATTTTTTAAATGTGTCATATTTTTAATATATCGGTTTACACTGATGGTAAATTAAGTTTGAAAATGACAAAAGGTGTGTATTGAAGGTGTTTGTAACTAAATATGTAAAAATTCAAAATAAAATGTTTTACAGCCATAGTCTCGTTATTTTATAGCTACACCTCGTATTATTTTATATATTGGCTTTACATTTTTTAAATGTGTCATATTTTTAATATATCGGTTTACACTGATGGTAAATTAAGTTTGAAAAGGATAAAAGGTGTATATTGAAGGTGTTTGTAACTAAATATGTAAAAATTCAAAATAAAATGTTTTACAGCCATAGTCTCGTTATTTTGTAGCTACACCTCGTATTATTTTATATATTGGCTTTACATTTTTTAAATGTGTCATATTTTTAATATATCGGTTTACACTGATGGTAAATTAAGTTTGAAAAGGATAAAAGGTGTATATTGAAGCTGTTTGAAACTAAACATGTAAAAATTCAAAATAAAATGTTTTACAGCCATAGTCTCGTTATTTTATAGCTACACCTCGTATTATTTTATATATTGGCTTTACATTTTTTAAATGTGTCATATTTTTAATATATCTATTTACACTGATGGTAAATTAAGTTTGAAAAGGATAAAAGGTGTACATTGAAGGTGTTTGTAACTAAATATGTAAAAATTCAAAATAAAATGTTTTACAGCCATAGTCTCGTTATTTTATAGCTACACCTCGTATTATTTTATATATTGGCTTTAAATTTTTTAGATGTGTGATATTGTTAATATATCCGTTTAAGCTGATGGTAAATTAAGTTTGAAAAGGATAAAAGGTGTATATTGAAGGTGTTTGTAACTAAATATGTAAAAACTCAAAATAAAATGTTTTACAGCCATAGTCTCGTTATTTTATAGCTACACCTCGTATTATTTTATATATTGGCTTTAATTTTTTTAAATGTGTCATATTTTTAATATATCGGTTTAAGCTGATGGTAAATTAAGTTTGAAAAGGATAAAAGGTGTACATTGAAGGTGTTTGTAACTAAATATGTAAAAATTCAAAATAAAATGTTTTACAGCCATAGTCTCGTTATTTTATAGCTACACCTCGTATTATTTTATATATTGGCTTTAAATTTTTTAGATGTGTGATATTGTTAATATATCCGTTTAAGCTGATGGTAAATTAAGTTTGAAAAGGATAAAAGGTGTATATTGAAGGTGTTTGTAACTAAATATGTAAAAACTCAAAATAAAATGTTTTACAGCCATAGTCTCGTTATTTTATAGCTACACCTCGTATTATTTTATATATTGGCTTTAATTTTTTTAAATGTGTCATATTTTTAATATATCGGTTTAAGCTGATGGTAAATTAAGTTTGAAAAGGATAAAAGGTGTATATTGAAGGTGTTTGTAACTAAATATGTAAAAATTCAAAATAAAATGTTTTACAGCCATAGTCTCGTTATTTTGTAGCTACACCTCGTATTATTTTATATATTGGCTTTACATTTTTTAAATGTGTCATATTTTTAATATATCGGTTTACACTGATGGTAAATTAAGTTTGAAAAGGATAAAAGGTGTATATTGAAGGTGTTTGTAACTAAATATGTAAAAACTCAAAATAAAATGTTTTACAGCCATAGGCTCGTTATTTTATAGCTACACCTCGTATTATTTTATATATTGGCTTTAAATTTTTTGAATGTGTTATATTTTTAATATATCGGTTTAAGCTGATGGTAAATTAAGTTTGAAAAGGATAAAAGGTATATATTGAAGGTGTTTGTAACTAAATATGAGAAAATTCAAAATAAAATGTTTTACAGCCATAGTCTCGTTATTTTATAGCTAGACCTCGTATTATTTTATATATTGGCTTCAAATTTTTTAAATGTGTCATATTTTTAATATATCGGTTTAAGCTGATGGTAAATTAAGTTTGAAAAGGATAAAAGGTTTATATTGAAGGTGTTTGTAACTAAACATGTAAAAATTCAAAATAAAATGTTTTACAACCATAGTCTCGTTATTTTATAGCTAGACCTCGTATTATTTTATATATTGGCTTTAAATTGTTTAAATGTGTCATATTTTTAATATATCCGTTTACGTTGATGGTAAATTAAGTTTGAAAAATATAAAAGGAGTAAAAAATTTATTATTTACATAAAAAAAAACCTGCTCCTTTAAAATATTATTTTAATATTAATTAACGTGAAGATAAGAGAGAGGACATATTACTTCGTCTTAATTAAATATCAAACGCAAGCATCAAACTTTCTGAAGACGAAAACGATGAACTTAATTATGGAAAAAAGGAAAAGGTAAAAAGCGCGACAATTCCTGAGGGTCTGAAATCGGTCGTTCAAATCGCATCTAGATGAATAACGACGTCGTTATTAAAATTAATACGGGCATATTAAGTCGTTTCCATTTAAAACTTGAATGAATTAAATATGTTAATGACCTGTGGCGCATTAACATTATTTTTGCGAGTTCGCCAAGGTTTTTATTAGGTTTAAACGGTTCGGGAGATCCTCTTCCTTCTTAAAATTTAACAAACTTTGTCGTTAATAACGGGTTATATACAGGGTTATTTACCCTATACGGCAAGGAATATTGCGGCCAAAACTCGTGACTTTCAAAAAGTTTTATTATATGGGAGTCTAATATAGTTACTTTTTAAAATTGTGTTCATATTATCAGGTCGTCCCAAAAGCTCTGAAAGAACTTTAAGTGGCTATAACTTGATTAATTTAAATAGAACTCTATTCTTTTTATCTTACCAGAAAATGTATTTTTTAAGTACCTATCGAATGGTATAAGGGTGTTCTATAGCTAAGTCTTCGCGTTTTAACAGAATACGCCAAATAATCGTTTTCTGCACCATTTTGTGTTTTTTGAATAGATGTTCTGATATATCTAGTTGCCTATAGCATTTAGAAATGACAGGTAATTTACAACTATAAAAATATCTTTACAAATGTTCAGAAACCCGGAACGCGATTTACAGTCGTCCAACAGGCTATAACAGCAATAATGGTAAAAATATATTGACGATAGCACAAAACAGAAGCAAAATATTTATAGTAGATGTTCGAAATGTCGACTATCCATTTCCAAACACTTACATATCCTTTTTTCGAAACCACTGCCAACTCTGGACAACATTTGCGGGGTTACAGTTTGAAAAGCGTCTCATGCGTATTTTCATATCTTATAGTGTTGTCGGGGGCGCATTGTAGACAATTCCTTTTATGTATCCCCATAAAAAGAAATCTGGTGGAGTTAAGTCAGGAGATCTCGGGGCTAATTTTGAAATCCGTCTCTCGCAATTCATCTGTTTCGAAAGTTGATATTTAAAAATTGCCGAACCTCGCGATGATAATGGGGCGGAGCTCTATCCAGTTAAAGCCACATAGCTGTTCTAATATTTAAAAGGACATCTTCTAATAACACTGGAAGTTGGTGTGAAAGAAAATCGCGAAACATCAAATCATTTAAAGGTCTTTCAAAAAAGTAGCCAACAAACAATTCTGATGACATTCTCCAAGGATAAAAATCATATCAATACGCTTTTCCTTTGGATAAATATTCATTTTCTTTTGGATAAATCTTCATTTTGACAAAGCAATAGCACAACAAATTCAAATAATTCAATTCAATAAATGAAGTTTCACAGCTACCAAAAATAATACCGCTATTATAGCAACGGGCTTTGCAGACTAAACTGACAGATTAGATGAATTATCTGACGTTTCTAAATGCCATAGGCAGCTAGATACATTAGAACATCTATTCAAAAAACACAAAATAGCGCAGAAAACGATTATTTGGCGTATTTTTGTAAAAACGCGGAGACTTAGCTATAGAAGAACCTTCTACCATTCGATAGGTACTTAAAAAGTACATTTTTTAATAAGGTAAAAGGTATAGTATAGGTATTTAAAAGGTGCATTTTTTAATAAGGTAAAAGGTATAGTGTTCTATTTAAATTAATTAAGTTATAGCCACTTAAAGTTCTTATTTGATTAGTTTTAATTTTTGGACACCCTGTATAATATAGCAAGTTTATTATAATTGGAATATAAAATATGATTTATTGTTACACTTCACTATAATACTTCTTAAGTATTCGAAACATGAAAATTAAGTTAGATTTTGTCAAAATTCAAATTATTTGAAACCCTTAAGGTTTAGGTACTATAAACCTTATTAAAGTAGGCACTTATTTTGATAGGAGAATCTAAAAATGTAACAATATACAGGCTGTTCCATTTAAAAAAAAAACTTTGATACTTTCAGAGCTTTTGGGACGCACTGTATAATATGAAAATAATTTTTAAAAGTAATTATATTAGACCCCCATATACCCCAAAAGTAAAACTTTTTGAAAGTCACGGATTTTGGCTGCAAAATTCGGTTAAAAAAGTTTACCTCCTAATTTCACTAATAATATGAGCTCTCTTTAAAATTGGTCTAAGTTGGACAATACAAGGTCTAAATCGATAAGCGCAACAATAACTCGACCAAGTTATTAGTTTTGTTTGATCTGAAAGGCATAACAATAAATATCAACGTCGTGGAGAAAAAATGAAAGTATTCGGAGAACAAATTAAAATCTGGATTTTCGACTGTTTTTAATAACGGTATAGGGAAGCCACAGTACGTTTTATGCAATATAGTCAAGGAGCTTTCGTAGCTGATGAAGACATGGCTACACCAAAGTTTTTTATATGTATTTTGACCCCCTGTTAACGAATATATTGAGTGTGAATTCCCAAAAGATGGTCAGGTAATTTTTTTTAACAAAAAAATTATTAATAATTAAAAAAATGCTTTTTTGTAAAATAAAAAATATTTTCGTCTTGAAAATAATGGTTCTTGGGTTTAGACCGTATCAAATTGGAATTATTATCCGACGTTTTGCCTAGGATTGCACAAGGCATCTTCAGACATCTTTACTCTACGAGATTATTTCCTATAGAACACTGGATCAGTTGTTCTATAGGAAAATAAAATATAATAAAAAAACATTTTATGCCGCCCAAAT